>OX608080.1:103833789-104083789 GCA_951509765.1 Sphenella marginata | reverse complement strand
GCATAACTAAATCACCAGGACAAACGATTTTAAAGACAAAACTTGCTCCGCTTCCCTTAGCGGATTTCACTTTGAGGAGCATTTGTTCTGCGAAATGTTCGCGTAAGTCACTGAGTTTGTCAAGCAATCTTTTGTCGTTTTTAGTCCTTGATTTCTGACTCCATTTCGTTAGCCTGCTTTGGGATTGAAAACGCTTCTCCAGACCTCAAACGCATATCCAACTCGTAACCAGCTTGAAGAGCACACTAACAAATATGATAGGTCTGATAGCATGCCAACTGGCACAACGGAGTTTTTTCGTTTTGTTTGGGTCGTCCATTTCAGGTGAATAAATGGGAATCCTGCTATAATGCTATGAGCGGTATTCCTGCGGTTAGAAAAGTGTCTCACCATCAATATCTCAAAATTTTAAACTTGACGAAAAATTATGCATGTGTCATTAGACTTCTCAAAAAACGATACAACAAATCTCATCTCCATCTAGCTGTTAATTTACGGCGCTCATTCAACCATCCACCTGTCATCAGAGCTTGGGACCCATACACCGCTGTTTAACTCGCTAAGTGGCTATTTAAAAATTAATACCAAAATTTTAAACTCTCGCACACATACACAACCCACACACAGAGAGAGCAGCAGCAAATTTGTACAAGCACGCAACGAAGCATGACACATCATGCGCCATGTCCACGAACTATAAATAGCCATAATTAATTTAACACTTGGCGCTTCATTACGAACCTTTACAACTTTTGCTCGCGGTGACACTACATCCACTTCAATTGTTGTTGCTCTAGTGCTTTTGGCGCCAAAAACATGTTTGACCAATTGCCAATCAAAGTCTGCCACATGCTTGCCTAGGTCTACAGGGTGCTCTAAAACTGCGTTGGAGCGCATTTACCCACGACCTGCAGCGTACGAGGTCCACATCCGGCCGAAAATGAGCTCCGAAAAGTAGTAGAACTCACATGAAATATTTGTATCGAATATCCTACATCTTTTTAATAATTTCTCTACTTCAATATGTTGTGCAATATTGAGACACCCTGTTTTTATAATGATGCCAAAAAGGGTCCTACTTACATATACGAATGTATCCTTTGTGGCAAGGCTTAAAATAAGCCATGAGAATTCTTAACATAAAAATTTGTTGCCAACAATTCATTGAAGGTTGAATTTTATTGTAACCAAGGCAGCGCTCTCACTTGCCCAATGCCATGGCAATAGCCCCACTTATCAATATGTATGTAGCTTCATCTTGTATCGTCTCACCCGTATTTGCTTACTTTGAACCAGCGCTCTCCGATAACTCTCAACCACATACAAATATTTACTTATAATAGCCGTTAATGAGAGAGAGATAGGTTTCGGGTGCCAAATACTTGTAATCCTTTTTCAAATTGAGTTTCGGTTTCTCTCAGGGAGAAAGTTTTTTCATGCAATGTTCTCTGAGAGAAGGAGAGAATGAAAAATAGTTGTAAAAGAAGCCTCTTTAAAAATTGTTTTGTAGAATGGCTCAAAGAGCTCTCTCTCAAGTGCCTCAGAGGTTACGGTCTCTCTCTTTATTTTTTTTAAATGCTTGGAGCGCGTCAGCGATCAATAGCTAAGAGATAGATGCCTTTGAGGGGTTAACCATCACAGTATATCTCTAGCAAGGACACGGACGGAAATGGCTCTCAGCCCGGTAGTAAAACAACTACAGGCTTCCCAGGGAAACACTTTGTTTATGGATCATTCTAGTTAGTGAGTGAAATTAAAAAACGTTCGTTGGGCCCCTATCGAAAGAGCCCGTTCGAGTTGAACAATAGCGTAAGCTCGGTTTCAATTCATTAGCAATAGCCTATGCAGATTGAAATATCGTAGCAGCGGCGTCTAGTCAGACCTTAACTCAAAAAAAGGTGAGACGAGGTACACTGCAAGGTGCACATTTTAAGTCTCATTAACTTTCAAAAGAGCAATTTCCTCGAGAGAGGAATCGGCTTATGGAAGTTATATGAGAAGGTTATTGTGAAGTTTTCAGTCGGGAGCCAATGTAAATTTCAAGTTTAAGTTGTCTTCTCATTGCAGTGTCTTCAAGGCTATCAGATAAGCAGTGATGCAGCGGAGGGTCAACTGTAGCACGAGTCTCTCTGAGAAATTTGGGAGAATTCAAACTGCATGCAGAGTGGTCTGGACCACGTGAGCTATTTGGCAGGTAGGCAAGTGCTGGCTATATATTACTGTTTTCAGAAATACAAAAGATCCTCGGAACTTATTGAATTCACTCAGTTATCTGTAACCTAACCTAAAAATAGAAAAGTGAAGAAACCGTTTTTAGATATTTCTTGATAAATATGGTATGATAAATGGCTTCTATGAGAGTAGAGATAGAAAGTAGATCTTTGAGAAATGTAGATATCTCATGACAAGAAAGCTTAGTTTTCGCGAGTGATTTTTATTTCGTTGCAGAAAACTCGAAGCCGTGAGTGAGAAACCGTTAGGATTCATCGCTCAATTCTCTCCTATTTTGGAGCTCTGCACTCAACAGACAAACAAACTCAGCAAGAGCGCCCCACTTGTGCTTTCTCATATCTACTCGAACACCGAAACACCGAGCCTCCTCAAATGTCTGCGCTAGTATCAACACTTAAGTATTTACATAAGTACGTCGATATGTATTTATGTCTAACTATATATATATTTAGTATTTATGTATGTAAGTAACCAGACTACTCATAGCAATTAAGATGTTAATTGGAAATGTGTTTAAGGATTATGTCGAGTAAGATTTTAAGTTTGTTAGTTGTCGGTTTTCGACTGTTGGTCGGTTAGCTCTTAAATATTGGGTTGTTTTGGGTTTAATGTACAGTCGTGTTGGGTAGAGTTGTGTATTGATGTGGGAGAGAGAGAGGCGACCCTTTACTACATTAAACATCCTTGTACTACATGAACGCTTAATTATATTAGAAGTTATGAAATGAAATTGAGAGATGCCGGCGCGTTGTAGCATTTTCATGTGGCAAATGCGTGTTTGTTGTTGTAAAAGTAGGTTTGGGTTTTGTGCTGTGGCGGAATTGAGGGTGTAAATTGGAAAAGTTCCAATTTGGGTGGCTAACAACTATTTAAATAGTGTTTGGCAAAAATGGGTGTTAAATGCAATATTGATAAATGAGGAGAGGAATTTAGATGATTATAATGTAGCTACAGTTGTTTGTGGTTATGATGGGAATGGGCTAGAAAGTGCTTGTAAGTCTTTAGCCCATAGCGGTTAAGTAATGATTACTAATCATAATAATGATGAGCTTTCTAAATTTTTTCAAAATAAACGGAAATAATTAAAACTAACCCTTGAAAGTAGTCAATTATTTTTTTTAATTACTTTTGATTATTTTTGATTATTTTCTCGTTAGCCTAACTAATCTTAAATATTTGTTGATTATTTGTAATCTTAATTAATTAATAATCAGGAATTGTTAAAAATAGAATTATGTAAACTATACCATCATTTTTAAAATTTAATCTAATTGATTACTAATCATAATCATAATCCAAATTTAACAGCTCTGCTTTAACTTGCATGTGAGAGTATTGCTCCTAGCTACGAAAGAGAAGTGTTAAAAAATCAGTAAGTGAGGAACTGGAAACTATAATTTTCACACCAGAAGTGGTGTTGGAACATTTTGAGAGTTTGTTGGAACGCTATGAAATTATTCCCATCGCCGTTGGGCTGAAGTCTGCTACTGAGGTCTACTGAGACGTCTCGGTCTGTGTCTTTCCCATTGTGTTTCTTAGTCTTTGAGATGACTGACAATTTCTATCAGTTTTCAGCTCATGCCAAGTTAAATGAACAAATTGCGTTTGAAAGCTCTTTCAGTGAAGTAGCAACTGTTGGAATTTGCCAATTTCATAACAAAAATTTCACTACAACAAAAAAATAAAAAATGTTTTTGAGTAAAGCAAAATATTACCTGAAGCATTAAAGACCTTCAACAGTAAAATCAGCAACAACAACAGCGAACAAGTAAAATGTGAAATTATTATTTCTCGTTGTTTTTGTTTGTGTTACCTTCGTTAGTTTGCAATGATTTTGATTTTGGAATTTTCGCTGTCTTTTATATTTGCTTACTCGTTTTGATTCTTATACTTGTTTCGATATTTCGTAAGGAATGTTATTGAGTGAAGTACCTGTGTGCTCGTTCTTAGCTGCCACTCAAAATATACATACATACATACATACATACGGACATAGTTACTGAGTGCTCCACCACGTTGAGTGTTCTACTCTTGAAAGGTATGGGAACCAAGCTGTACAGAGAAAGCAGTAGATACTTGTATACATATGTATGTATGTAACAGCGCAATACAACAACAAACTTTACTTTATGAAATTCTTCTCAGCAAATTTCTATAAATACCAATACGGCACAAAAGCAAATCGCTAACTGGCTTGCAACATCTCAAGAGCAAAGAAGCTGGTTGAAGCAAGAAAAATTCCGTTATTGCGAGTTTGTTGAAAGGTCAAAATTTTTGGGTTTTGAACTAATAAGCATCGAAACTAATGATTTTGAAAAACAGAATAATAAAAACTCTTTCTAAATCAAATATTTTAACAAAAGCTAGAACAAGTACAAATAACTTATTTTCCAAGAGATATTTTGTCAATATTTAAAAAGAATAAACAAAACTTCTAAGTTTCAAAACTGCGCATTGACTAATATTTTGGAAAATACCCTTATTTTTGTTTAACCTCTGCTTGCTTTTTGAAAGCAGTACAAAAATTGTGTTTGTAAATATTTGAAAATTGTTGAAAAAAAATTTACCCAAAATGAATTTCTTTTTAAAAACTAGTTACTTTTGAAAACTAATACAAAATTGAAAAAAACAATTTTTACTGTTTTTTGTATTTTTCAAAAACATATTACAAATAATATTTTTTATACCTTTCATGAACATGAAATGGTATTATAACTTTGGTCCGATGTTTGTAAGTATGAGAAGAAGAAGAGATAGACCCACTATTAAGTATACCGAAATGATCAGGGCGATGAGGCGAGTTGATTTAGCCATGTCCGTCTGTCCGTCCGTCCGTCCGTCCGTCCGTCCGTCCGTCTGTTTGAACGCAAACTAGTCCCTCAGTTTTAGAGATATCTCGATGAAATTTTGCAAGCAGTCGCCATTTTGCTTAGGATTAATCATTTGTCGGAACCAGCATGATCGGACCGATACAAGGCATAGCTCCCATACAATCGATTGTTCCGATAAATGGGTTTTGGCCTATAACTCTTGCAATTCAAAAGCTAGGAACGTAAAATTTTGCAAGTTTATTACATATTGTATTTGTAACGTGTGTAGTGAAAATGACTCAGATCGGACCAACATGACATATAGCTCCCATATAATCGATAGTTTCGATAAATGCGTTTTGGGCTATCAATTTTGCAGTTAAAGAGCTAGGAACGTTAAACTTTGCACGTTTGCTACATATTATACATGTAACATATGTAGGCAAAATCAGCCAGATCGGACCAACATAACGTATAGCTCCCATACAATCGATTGTTCCGATAAGTGTGGTTTGGCATTCATGAAAGGTATAAAGCCTTCGGCACAGCCGAAGACAGCCCTTTCCTTACTTGTTTACAGATGATATTAGTAAAACTGAGTAGTTTTCTATTAATATCGCTTTTCTGGACTTGTTTTTAAAAGGATACCCAAAACATGTTTATAAAAGTATAAAAATTTAGCTTAAAAAAAAAAAAAAAACTTTGTTCTCTTTTTTGAGAACTTCATGCTTAAAAATTCTCCAAAATTATATTTGTTAAAAATTAAAAACTTAATATTGAAATACGGTTTTGAAAATAATTTTTTTTTTCAACTCTTTTTACTTTGAAAAGAAAACTAAAAAAAATATTCACCAAAATTTCAAAATGAAGTATTGAAAAAGGTTTCTGAAAAAAAAATAAAATTTTGCTTACGCTTTACCCAAAAATAAAATTTGTTTACTTTCACAATTGAATTTTGCAAAACGTTTTAGAAAATAAATAAGTTTTTAAAATTGAGTATTGAAATGTGTTTGAAAACAATTTTTTTTAACTCTTTTTATTTATAAAGGAAGCTAAAAAAAACATTATTTGCCAAAATTTTAAAATGTAGTATTGAAAAACATTTTAAAAAAAATAAAAAAAATGTTTTTACACTTTTTCCCACAAACAAAATTTTTCTAATTTCACAACTGAATTTTGAAAAACGTTATTAAAAATAATTTTTTTTTATTTTTCAAACTCTTTACGCATTTTATTCTTTGAAAACTTTGTAAAAATTTTAAATTTGAATTTTCCAAAAATAACTTTTTTTAGTTTAGCGCTTTTTTACTTTGATAACTATATTTAATATTTCAAAACTTAGTATCGAAAACTGTTTCTGAAAAAAAGAAATGGTTTGCTGTGTTCTTTGCGAATAATGAAGGAAGTCCATTTTTTGTAAAAAATATCAAATTGACGAAGTTTCAAAATAAAAAAATTTCGTACTTTTTTTGATCGATATTTTTTGTTAAATGATAACCAAAAAATATTATTTGTTTAAAATATGATTATTGAAAACCTTTTTTCGAAATATTTAGTTATACTTATTTATGCCAAAATATTTTTTTAATTTCGGAAAAGTTACTAAAAGTTACAGTTGCAAAAATATTATAGATACTTAATTTATTAGAAATTGGATTGGAAATTTAATAGCACATTTGTTTTTCATATAAAAAATAAACATATTATTTTAACTAAAAAGTACCCTTTCCTATAGATTTTTCAGCTGCTGAATACGAATGTGAATGTCTTGAAAAAATTTTGAAAATATATCTACTCTTTTGTAGAGTCAAATCGCGTTCCTTTCAATTGCTTGCCTTTAGTCTGAAGTAAATCCCTTTTCCAAATGTATCCCTCTCACTAATTATTAAATTTTCTTCAATAAATACCAAGAAGCCCTAAAACAACAATTAGACCATTTGAGCAAATAATACCCAAACTAAATTTGTTGTTGTGTGCAGATGTGTTTTTGTAATAAATCTATTTACTTTGGAATGGTTTATAGCGTACGCTTAAGTTATCCCTACACTTTCAACAAGAAACCCATAAAAAGTGTGCGTACAAGGGTTAATAAATGTTAAATATCTATTCTTTGTAGAAAACTTCATTGCCAACGAAGTGAGGAGAGCAGCAGATGGACAACACAAAATGGACACAACACAAAAGATTTATGCTGTTAAATATATATGTACATATGTAAGGTCCATCAAGGCCAGTTAATTTTCGTATGAATTGTCAGACATGCCTGATGACAACAAAATAGATGGCACGCACTGTGTTATGTTTCTTGAAAAATTGTTTATAAATTAAATATGGCGGTGATTGTTGGGGCAGAGCAGGAAATAAAGCAGCGTTTTTAAACTGAAATATTTTCTTTTTAAAATTAGTAAATAATATAAAGTAAAATAAAAAATATTGTACTGCGAAACTGAGTTTGAAAAAACGTTTTTGAAATAAATAATTTTTTTTCCTTTTCATTCAGTTTTAAAATACTTTTTTGTTTTAAAAGTTATGAATATAATGAAGTGTATTTTTTTGTTGTTATTTTTTTATACATACAAAATATAAAGTTTGAATATTTAATAAAAAATTTCATTTATTTCTTGTAATTTGAGAAATTTACAGAAATGTGATGTTTAAGCTGAAATAATTTTTAGTTCTTATTTTAAAATCAAAAAAGTCTACATAAGGAAAAATTTTAATTTTCAAAAATAGTTTTTGATACTTTTTTTCTTAAATGTCTATTGTCTCATAGTACAAAATGGTTTGAAATTTGTTCTTTTCCACTCAGCCGTTGAAGTATTACCATGAGAGCAGAAAAATTAAAAATTAATTAAAATTTTTTTATTTAAATGAAATCTCAATCCCTTACAAAACGTTTTTGTATCAATTGCAGAAATTGAAAAACATTCTGCGTTGGGGTGTTCTTGAAAAAGAGGACCTCAAAAATATTTTGAAATGTGTCTATCTTTTATCAAACCGTCGAAATTCATAACCTAGATATTTAAAAAATTTAATTTTTAAAATGAAATTATGAGCTTTTTTTAATTAAAATTACTCAAAAATGATAAAAATAATTCAAAAATTAAATTTTTGTGTTAAAATTATAAGCTTTTTCTTTTAACTAAAATTACACAAAAATTTTAAAAAATATTTAAATAATTTTTCAAAGTTTTGTTTTGAAATTTGTGCCTGAAAAAAATTGTTTCACATATTTAATTAAACATTTTTGACCCTTAAAGCAATCTGCGATTATAGCCCAAAAAATTACACATATTTAATTTTGCCCCAAACTTCTTGAAAATGTCCCACAGTGCATAGCTAATGCAACGAAATCTAGTTGCGCACTTGAACAACTCTCAACATTTATGAGAAAATCATACGTTTTTTTTATTTTTCTTAACTAAAAAGAAAGTGGAACTCATTGCGGAGATTAAGCAGCATAAGCGGATAAAATAGAACCGAAAACAAATTATGACAACGAAGCGACATAAAACTACTAAAGTAAGATACTTCAAGTCTTCTACCAAGCAACATCAGTAAATATGTATTTATACAAAGATACATACAAAAATACTTCCGTAGAAAGTTATATAAGACAGCAAAGAAATTGAGCCAATGAATGCAAAGCGGAAAGTGGAAAGTGGCACAGTTGTCTACAAATCTGTAGACGAAGTCGCATCAAGTGTACAACAATAATAATAACTATGCATATATAAAACTCAAGACGCGAAGATATATTTCATTGCTGCAACAACAGCTCTGTTGTAAAAAAAGAGAAAGTATTTTGCAGTTTGCGAATGGAATAAAATAGTGAGAAGTAAAATGGAATTATGCAAGGATATCCAGCAGGCTACAGTGTGAGCAAATTGTGTGATTAGTTTTAAAAATTAATAGTTTTAGCTTTCGACACGAGTCAGTTCAGCATAACTGGTTCGAGAGCGCGCAAGAAGGGGAGTTAAGTTGAGAGATGAATAATTTGGTTAATAAGAAAAGCGCCAGGGGGCTTCAAGTATGAGTGGCGTTTTTAGCCCAAGAAATTCTCTTTACTTCAAAGTTTTATTATTGTGACGGAAAGTTGCTTTTCTGTTTTTCATTTAAAATTTTTTTTTTTTGTGGTAGTATTAATACACATTACGTTTTTGCCTGGTTGCTCAGAAAAAAAAAATTTTCGAGATTTTTTAAGTTTTCCTTTTTTGAATTAATATACATGCAGATCTATACTTTTAGCGTTATTTTTAGACTTTTATTTCATTTTTCATTCATTCGTCTTCTTGGTATTTTAAGCTTTATTTTTGAAAATTTATTTATTTATATTTTTTTTTAAAGAAAATAAATTAATTTTTTTTCAGTGTTATTTTTCCGTTGAAAAAAAATTTTATTTTAAGAGTTTCGTCTTTTCGCTTAGTTTCTTAGTTTATCTTCCTCTCACAAAATTTATAATTTTTTTTTTAATTTCTCTTTTTTTCTTTTGACTTTTTGTGACTTTTTCTGTGTCGCTAAAAAAAATAGTTTTCCTTAATTTTCGTTTTTCTTTGAATTGAGTTTTATTTTCACTGCGAAAATTGATTTCTATTTTTAAAAAGGAAAAATTTTTATTCTTAAAAAAATTGTTTTTTTTTTGTTTTTAAATTTATTAAAATTTTTTTCTTAAGTAAAATTTTACACTCGAAAAAGGTAAACTTTTTATTTTTTCTTAAATAATTTATTTTTGGTTTTTAATTTCATTAAATTTTTTTTGCCTTGGAGTAAAATTTTTCTTTTTCACTAGAAAAATTTTTAATTTTTTTTTTGTTTTTTTTTCGTTCATAAGCTTTACTTATACGCAGAAAGAAATTTTTTTCCTTAATTGAGTTTTATTTTCACTGCCAAAATTGATTTCTATTTTTAAAAAGGAACAATTTTTATTTTTTCTTAAATAAATGTTTTTTTTTGTTTTTAATTTTATTAAAATTTTTTTCTTAAGTAAAATTTTACACTCGAAAAAGGTAAACTTTTTATTTTTTCTTAAATAATTTATTTTTGGTTTTTAATTTCATTAAATTTTTTTTGCCTTGGAGTAAAATTTTTCTTTGTCACTAGAAAAATTTTTTAATTTTTTTTTGTTTTTTTTTCGTTCATAAGCTTTACTTATGCGCAGAAAGAAATTTTTTTCCTTAATTGAGTTCAACTCAGCTCATTAATATTTTAGTCCATTATTCTATTTTTGCAACATATAATATATTCTTCTCAATTTTTTTCTTATAATCGATAATTTATATCTCTTCTCTCTTTATTTAATGTTTGTCTCAGAAAAAAATGTTTTATCTTTTGTTCAAAAATGTTCCTTCAATCACCCACTGTGCTTAGCTTCCACTGAATCCACGATTGCTTTGCGTAAAGAAGGCAAAAAGAAACTTAATAAATGTAAACGCAAATGAATTAAAAACAAATCCATTTGAAACTATGAGCAAAGTATAAAGTGTAGTTTGTAGAGAAAGTTTTGCCAAAACTTTCTTTACATAGCAAAAAGACTTGCAGAGGTGCTGCTACAACCACAAATACAAGCGTAGAGGAGGACATAAAAGAGAAAAGTTACTGCGGGGAAAACTAGTTGGGGACTAGTGCGTAACTTGTATGAGGCCGAAGAAGACTAGTCACTCTGACGAGTCTTTTCACTTTTAGAAGGAACTGATGTGATTAGCATGGTCAGCCACATTTTAAAAAAATAGACTAGAAAAGCTTAAGTCAAGTGAAAATAACTTTAATATCGCTGGATATAGTGCAAAAAACACGAAAGATTAATTCAATTAATTCTTAACCATCCAATATTCCTCAAATCTTTGGTTTTCTTCAGACTTGTTAAATAATTATTATTAATCTTAATCATTGATAATCAAATTAAAATTTTTTGTTATTTTTGTAATGATTGATTAATTATGATTAATTATTATAATCGAATAATTAATCGATTGGGATTAAATTCTGAATGCGATTTATGGGGATTTATTTCGTTTTCAATTTAATCTTAGGATTAATCAAATTAATTCAAATTTCAATTTGGCTAAAATTGTTAATTAACTGCCATTAATTAGTGCCGTTTATGAGAAAAAATTTATCCTTTTGACTCTCATTCAAGCTCATATGATATATGGAATCTGCAGGCTCATATCGGACGACCATCGCTAGCAGGTAAATACCCTGACTTCGGACTCAGAAACGAGCTCATCAAGATCATTTAGGACTCCTTTCTGACTCATGTATGACTCCTATGGTTTGCTGGGAATATATAATTTTTTTTTGGTTGAATTTATAAACAAAAAAAAACAAAATTGTAAAATCTTTTAATTATAATTAGTCTTGAAACATTTAAAATTTGTTATTAATCCGCGTTAATCGCAGTTAATCAAAAATTTTTATCACATTGAAATTTGAAATAATTTGATTAATCCTAAGATTAAATTTGAAAACAAAACAATAGATTAATTACTCTACATAAAAATGTTCGATTATCATAATTAATTAATTAAATTCATAGAGCAGTTAAATATAATTGATTTTTAATTTTAAATCAGATTTAGCCGGTCTGGTTTTCTTAAGTAAAATTTCAGTCTCTTGCGAACTAGTTTCATATTATCCAAAAAATTCTAGTCCTAAACTAGTCTCTTTTGCGACTAGTACAGTGTTTCACTAGCACTTATCACAAGCAGTGCAAAAGGTGAGTTCGCTTTACCTTCCAAGGCCAAAATATCCAGCATTCACACCGCATAAAGCATATCAATAGCAGAGCCAGAGCGCACATGCATTCACACACATACCAATGCAACTACAACTACAACTACAACTACTTATCTTACAACAAGTTTTATGATCTGCTACACAGTGCTCATGCATACAAATCGTGAGTGAGACTTAACTTAAAGTGAGCGTTGAGTAGTACAACCATGGCTTAAGATGCAGAAGTGCTACATAAAATATTAATTACCTGAATGTTTGTGTTGTAGATTGAGTGTGTGGCAGAGTGTGTGAGTGTTTTTGTTGAAAGTCAAAATTTCTTCTTATTGGAAAATGTGTAATTTAAAATTTTGTTAGTTATTGTTGTTTGGTTGGCTCGTTGAAGTAGTGTTGCTTTTGATTGCTGATTTCTAATAACGTTCAACACTTTTCACGAACTTTTCTTGTCGATGTTTTCCTAAGGCACGTGCCACAACGTGCCGTGATTTGCAACAAACAAGCTGCAAGTGATAAGCATAGCAGGGCATTTGAAGTTGGTGATGTACGAGGTACGTTGTAGAATTTCATGTGCAGGAGCTTGGTGTTACAGCGAAAATCGTGTACAGCAGCATACGAGTACATATCTGCATACTTGATTTTGATACCAAAACATGAAGAGTCTCGAACTTTGCCTAATAATTTTCAAATAAATTATAAACATTTTCCATCTATTGCTTTCACACTCCCTCTTTTCCTAATACTTGATCTATGTAGCACTCATCTTTCTGCCCCTTTCAATATCTCCCTTGTCTCTTTTCATCTGACACTAGTTGGTTTGCTGGGAATATATAATTTTTTTTTGTATGAATTTATAAAAAAAAAAACGCAAAGTTTTTGAATTTTTATATAAATAATAATAAATATAGAAATATTTAAAATTTCTAATTAGTCCTCGTTAATCGCAATTAATCAAAAATTTTAATCAAATTGAAATTTTGATTAATCGAAATAAATCCGCATTAATCGAAGACAAAATGTAGTCCTAATCGATTAATTATTCTAAAAATGTTCGATAATCATAATTAATTAATTAAATCAATAGAGCAGTTTAATATAATTGATTTTTAATTTTAATCCAGATTTAACAGGTCTGTAAATGAATTTTAAGGCCCTCGGTTAGAAAGCTAGGAATGTAAATTTTGAACTTATTTATTGTGAAGGGGGAAATAGCGAAAGTAATAAAGCATATATCTGTAGCCTCTATATAATCAATTGGAACGTCACATTTTACAGTTTTTGCTTGTTGTAAATGCTTCCACGAAAGTGAATATCAACGCGTTTTGTATTAATGAAAGCTTTAATGCCCACAGCACAACCTCTGACAACGTTCTCTTCTCGCACTTGTTTTTTTTAATCATTGTGTTGTTTTTGTTTTTTTGCTGTTTTTCAAGTACACATATTTGCTAATAATTACTCGCAACACATTATCATCTCACTGTTGCTGCGACACTCACGTTCGTAACATGTACCTGTAGGCGCTTTGCTAAAACAGACACACACACACACACACTCAAATGCGCACTCACACACTCACTCACTCCTATGCTACTTAACTTTTTTAGACGCAACACACTTTAGCACTTAAGTCATAAGTATGTAAGTAAATATGCGCACTTACGTTCACTTATCGCCAAGTGCAAGTGCAAGCGGCGCTTGCAAAATTTTGCATACAAACACAAAACACACACACACATACACACACACACACATACACACTGTTAAGTATATGCTTGCATGTATAACGGTTATTTGTAATTTACTTCCGCTTTGACTCCGTTTAACGCACACACCTACAAAATTGCTGCTTGAACACTTTAGCATTTTACGTTGCATACATTAAGGCGCCTAAGCATGAAATAAAGGCATGCGGCACATGCATTGGCTGTTGTTGCACTTTTTACGCTTTCTAACGTATTTGCATACATTTATTGTTGTTGTTGTTGTGTTTTTAAAGTTGTTTATTTCACACTTCCTTTTGTTATTTATGTATTTATTTTTTTTTAAATTTCGTAAAATTTATGTTAAATTTTTTTACATAGCGCTTAGTTGTTTTTGTTTTTAGTTTTTGTTTGTTTACTTGCTATTTTTATTTATTTCACAATTTTTTGTTTTTTCTGCCTCAATTCAATGCCTCGAGCAAATAGCAAAATAATTGGAAAGCACTGGTCGTGTGGGTTGGTGTGAAATGTTTTTTTTTTGTTTTTTTTTTTTTTGCTTTTGTTTCTCTTTAACTGCAGCGGCGTGAAAATAGTTTGTAAATAAATAAAATTAAAACAACAAAAAAAAAAAAAAATCAGCTCAACAACACACACACACACACATTCGGCTTAAATAGTCAAAGTGTGGCAAGCCTGCGTTACTGCCTGCGCTTCAGTGGCATCCCAAAGGAAACGTCAGCGTTGGCTGTTCGTTTGAATTTTGGGCACAATGAGCGTTTACCAAATTGAGGCTGGCATTGCTGGAATCTCTTGTTTCGTTTGTTCTTCTTTTTTCTTGTTCTTCTTTTTTCTGCTATTATTGTTGTAAATATTTGCTTAACTGTTTGTAACAAGCGGGCGATTCCCTAGCGCATCACTTTCTCTCTGTGTGGAAAAGTGCGAGTTTGTTGGCATTTATTTACATTTTATTTTGTTTGCTTGGAAGTGTGTGTGTTATGCCGTACAGTGCTTACAGGGTGACGGTAAAATTATTTTCGCATCACCATATCGCCAATTTTTTGTTTTTTTATTTTTGTTTTTTTCTTCTTTCTTTTTGTTTTTCTTTCAAATTTTCCATGCCCTTTTCCTTTTTCCCATTTTTTATTATTCTTTACTCTCTCTTTTTCTTTTCCAGTTCTCTGTTTCCTTTCCTCTTGGTTTATTATACCCAGCGTACTAGTACTAGTACAAGGGTATATTAATTTTGTCCACATAACGGTACTATGTAACGGCACAAAATAATCGAGTTAGATATAGAGTTCCATATATGAAAGTTCTTAGGTTGAAAAGAGGAATTGATTAAGGCATGTCCGTCCGTCTGTCCGTCTGTCCGTCTGTCCGTCCGTGTACACGATAACTTGAGTAAAAATTGAGATATTTGTATGAAATTTTGCATACAGGTTACTTTCTGGCCAAGGTAGGTTGCTATTGAAAATGGGCGAAATCGGATGATAACCACGCCCCCTTTTTCGATATCGAAAATTTCGAAAAACGTATAAAACGGGTTAATTCAATATCAGAAGCAGCTACAATGATAAAATTTGCAATATGTATTGATTTATATGTTCTAAGGCGGATTTTACCAAATTTTTTGAAAAGGGGCGTGGCACCGCCCCCATATATTTGAAGAAATTTTAAAATTTTGACTCCTAATAACTTGAGAACAGTTTATGCTAGTATAACGAAATTTTGTAGAGGGCATACTATTGTTGTGTTAAATTCAGGTATAGAAAATAAACGAAATCGCTTGGCGACCACGCCTACTTTTTTATAAAAGTTATATTGAAAGGAGGTGGAAATATTGAAAAGTCCATATCTAATTAACTGATACCGCTATAATAATATAATTTTGTACATACATCAATTTTCATATTCTTTACATTATTTTTGCAAAGTTTTGGAAAGTGGGAGTGGCACCGCCCACTTATGAGTCAAGCAATTTTCAAATTCGACTGCTAATAACTTCAGAACGATGTGAGATAGGTTTACGAAACTAGGTTCCAGGTATGTTATGTTTATGTAGAGTACTATCACAGAAAATAAGAAAAATCGGTGAACGACCACGCCCCTTTTTGGACTAAAGTTCTCTAAACGAGAGTTAGGAAACCGGAATATGCAATATCTGTTTAACTGATACAGATATAATGCTAAAATTTAGTACACTCATTCACCTGATGATGTTATTTGTGATGTTTAAAGGTTTTTTGGTAATATTTTGGAAAATGGGCGTGGCACCGCCCACAAGTGAATAAACAAAATATCAACATTTCACTATTAACAAGCCACTGTGAAAGTATCATAAAGATCTGCAATGAAAACTGATCTTCAATAGGGACAAACAACATAATAAAATCCGTGGGCGTGCCACCACCCACTTTTTTAAAATTATGTAAATATTGATTAATGGACACATATATCCTTACATCGAAAAATTTCACAAAATACGTTAAAAGTTATGGGCATGGCACGCCTTCTTTTCCAAAGTTATATATAGGACATGGTATAACCCTTGAAAAGATCGATTCAGTACTTTTGGCTCATGTAAGCGGTTAAAGCTTTATAAGCAAGGAGCGTGGCCGCGCCCACCAAATTCGCTATTGTTTAGGCTCGGCATAGATTGGTTTTTAAAATGGGCGAAATCGGATGAAAACCACGCCCCCTTTTTCTAAAAACTAACGCTGGGTATTTAATGTTCGGTTCACCCGAACTTAGACTTCCTTACTTGTTCTTTTTAATTATATTTTTCTATTTTCATTCCATTTTTTCTTTGTTTTTTTTTAACTTGCTTTCTCTTTCTTTTTTTTCTTTCTTTCGCTAATTTTTCTCTTTGTCGCTCTTCTGTCCTTTCTGCTCATCTATCTCGCTCCATTAATTTGGTCTTATTCTGATTTTCCTTAAAATGTAATTATTATTTATACTTCTCTTTCTTCTTCTTTTCTCTTTCTACTCCAATTTTCTCCTTTTCTCCCCCTGTAATTTTTTCCTTCTTGATTTCTTCCCTTTTAGATCCTTGTTCTCAGTCCCATCACTGCTACTTAACACTCTCATATTCTCTTTCTTCGTCGTATTATTTTTCTATTCTTTATCTCTTTAGCTTTCTTATTCTGTTTTTAGTTTTGCTCATTCTCCTAGAGCTTTTACCCCCTTTTCATTTTCCCCTAATTCTTCTGTCCCATTCCCATTGTTTCTAATTCTCATTCTCTCTCCTTGTTTTCTTCATTGCCTTGTCAAATTCTTCTACCAATTTTTTCCCCTTCTGTTTTAGTTTTTACTTATCCTTTTTTCTCTAGAACTTTCCTTTCTCCTTTACCCCTACTCCTTTATCTACTTCTGGTTGTGCTACTCTTTTTTTCCCATTCCTTCTACTTCTAGTTCTCCTTCTTCGTATCCCTCCTTTAACTTGCATCTGCATTTCTTACTTTATCTCTGATTTTCCCCTCCCTTCCTTCTGCAACACCCTGTCATCTCATCATTTTCGTATACGCCATTGCTTGTTTGAATTCCATTCCCATTTCTGTTTTCCTGTTTGTTCGTCTGTCTGTCTGTTTCGTAGTTTTGTGTTTGGTAAAAAACCGCACACAGAATAAATTCCAATTTTATGGCAAATGCAGTAAATTGTCAGTGAAGCTACAGGCGAAGCGGCATTGACGGCCGAAAGAGGGAAGCGCGGTGGATGGTGGAGTACCAAAAAACAAGTGGCAAAGCGGCAAAAATTTAAAACGACGGATGATGATGATGATGGCTGTGGCAGTGCCGGCACAAAAATTCAAACTTGTAAACTGCCAACAAACGGAATCACAACAACAAAAAATAAAAACAACAACAACAATGAGCGCTTTTCCACGAAAAACAAAATAAAAACCAAAAACCGAAACATGAAGCAAAAAGTAACTACAAAGCAATGACAACAATAACAACAAAAAGCGCACGAAATAACTTTTTCCACATACCAGCTAAACACTTGCCGCTTCACCAAAGCCGCGACACACACACGCACACCCACCCAGCTTCTTCGCTCCTTCGCTGAGTTGGCGTGTGGTGCCACTAAAGAGCAACAACTTCTGGCGCAATAACGTCGGCATGGGTTCGGCGTGAGAAATGAATTGTAAGGAGATGACGTGCCCCATACACCAACACCGTAATAAATGCGTTATGCAAATTTCTTTGTCCCGTATATGTATGTATGTGAGTCTGCTTGTCGATATGTATGAAGTTGTGGTTGTTGGTGCCACGCTACAAGTTTCGGAGCTGTCACCCCGACACCAACAACGCCGCTAGCTGGGCAAAAGGCAAACTGCGCTTGCTGGTGGTGCTCCACATGCAGCAGCTGCGTAATAAAAGAAGAAAAATGTATAGTAATATGGGAGCTGAGGGGGGTGGGAAGAGCTTTATATAACCAGTTGTGGATTGGCTTAGAAGAGCAAACAAATTGGTCTTCGATGAATTTTGAGAAAAACTTTACATCCATTTTTCACTGCAAATGCGAAACATGGACGGAATAGGGGACATGATGATCCAGAACTTCTATATGGAGTCTAGAGATTTATTTGAGCTACTTAAGGTAGCACTATGTCGTTGTCAAAAGAATTCGATTTCGACCTCTTGAAATTTAATTTTGCAAGAGCTCTAGGTACCTTCAGTCACTATACTTTTAATTGGTTTTATAAATACCTGTTAAATAATGATTATTAATCCTAATCATTGATAATCAAATTAAATTTTTTGTTATTTTTGTAATAATTGATTAATTATGATAGTCGAACATTTTTAGAATAAAAGAATAATTAATCGATTAGAATTAAATTTTGTATTCGATTAATGATAATTTATTTCGTTTTCAATAATTAATCGATTAGAATTAAAATTTGTATTCGATTAATGAAGATTTATTTCGTTTTCAAATTTAGTCTTAGAATTAATCAAATTAATCAAAATTTCAATTTGATTTAAAATTTAAAAAAATACAGCATTGTAATTTTTAATTTTAATTAATTTTGAAATAGAAAAAAATCTGTTAATAATCCTCGTTAATCGCAAGGAATCAAAAATTTTAATCAAATGGAAGTTACGTTTAAATTGATAAATCCTAGGATTTTATTTCAAAACGAAATCCTTATTAATCGAAAACATAATTGAATCCTAATCGATTAATTATTCTAAAAATGTTTCACTATCATAATTAATCAATTGTTAGATTAATAATCATTATTTGACATGTCATGGGATTAGACTAAATTTGAAAACGAAATAAATTCTCATTAATCCTCATTAATCGAACACAAAATTTAATCCTAATCGATTAGTTATTCTAAAAATGTTCAATTATCATAATTAATCAATTGGTCCGAACTGTTGGCACGAACTTTCGACAAAGAGCTAAGTCACTCTGACTCAACTACTTCGATCTGGTTATGGTAATAGGTTAAACTCTAACTTATCCTAATTCGTGAGAAAAGTTGGTATACAGCAAGCGAACCAAACAAAATCTCTGAGCTAGGCTATGGCAATTCCAAATAACACCAAAAACAACGCAAAGTGGTAAACACTTAGTTTTTTAGGAGCGTAAAAAATTTCCTTTTGGTAAAACACAATAAAATGCGCTGCTCCCGACGCACAACTAAGCGTGCGCCCTTTGGCGATAGCAGCAGCAGCACCAGCAGCTCATAAACATGTCAACAACAGTACACACCAACGCCGCCAAACACCCCAGCACCGTAGCACCCGAAAGTGGCACTCATGCCAGCCCTTTTTTTGCTTTTACTTTCACAGTTCACCACACATTTCAACAGCAATAAACGTGTACGCCCGGGTCATTCCGTTGCAGCTGTGTCAAGCTGAGTGCGTATGGCACAACTTTTATTAAACAAAAACAACAACAATGCACAAAAAATAAGAAAATTCAAAAGCATCGCTTCACTAGTTTTAGTTAACTGGAATTTTTGCAAGTTTAGCTACTTAAATAATCAAATATTCAAAAGCATGGCGGCATAGCTTAGGAGCAACATCATTGTGCGGTGCTCAAACATTTACACCCACCGGTCTGCGCTGTTGCTGCTGCGTCCAATAGCTAAGCGCTTTCCGTTTGCCAACTTATCGTTTTGTGCATCCCCGCCCTCCGCTCCACACACTTTGGCGTGCCAGGGTTTGTTGCATTTCCGTGAAAGGAATTCATAGCCGACAGCTATGCTTCTTGTTGGTGCAACACAGTAGCGCACAGAGAAGAACCCACACACCCGTTTTCGTATTTCTAGCATTGCGGTGAAGTGAAATTTTAACAAATTGTTGTTGTTGGTGTTTGAAAAATTAATTATTTTTCATTACTCATGCAACTGGTCATTTTTCAAATGGTTAAACGCACATTAATAGTTTTCTCAAATAATTTGTTTGTACTTTGTAATACGAGGGCGGTTGGCTGGAACCTGGAGAAGTGGTAACAGAAAACAGTAAGCTAGGTTGCCATATAATTTAACTTCATCTAGAAATAAAATTAAAGAATGGTAGCACTGAAGTAGGAGAGCTAGAAATGTGGCTTCAAAATGAGACAATTTGTTTCCGAGCTGATAGAAGTTATCCAAAAAATTAAAATTAATTCAATTAAGTGGCAACTCTAGGATGACGCTATTTACAAAAATTTGTTTGGGATATGTGACGTTAAATGGCTTTCGATTGTCACCAATTTAGTAATCTCATTAAATTTAAAAAAATATCATATCATACATTTTTTGTAAAATTATCCTGAGTGGCAACACTACTGTCATCTGTAGGTGATATTTCGAAAAAAGTTTTTGGAAATGTTACGTAAAATGCCTTCCGTTTGACACCAATATAGCACTAACATATATATATAATATTGAAAAAAAAATATTATACAATTGGCAGCACTATGAAAGCATCCTAAGTGGCAACACGCAAAAATGCTCGCATTTTAAATGCAGCTTTTTAGATTCTAAAGTTCGTATAAATTTCTTAAGTTGATTTCACAGTAACATCACTTATGGGAAAACATAAATATAATAAAATTAGGTGGCAACACCACCTCGAAATATTTAAGGTGAAATTCGATAGAATTCCTTTTTTACCCATAATGGGATACTTCAATTTTAAAAGCTTCATGCTGGTTACCACCCTGTGAAAATATGCTTAGCGACAACAGTAGCAATATTAAACAGTTTATGAAAAACTTAAATATAATAATATTAAGTGGCAACTCTAGATGGTAACCCTACCTAAAAATATTTTTGCTAGAGCACCCAATTAAATTTAAGTCAGCATCACTCCAGGCTACCATATATTTTGTTATGGCAGTTTAGTTCTGGCATGATCTGTTTTCATTCCCTCACCAGTCCCGCATTTTGTTTAAAATCGTCACTGACTTCTCCAGCATGCTTCGTACTTATAGTTAGATATGAATGCGTTGAAATCAAGTTAACTTCAGCACCGATGGTTGTTTGATTTTGGCAACTGATTAAAAATGTTTAAATTTTTCTCAGCTCAACTAAGTAGCGAATAGACGAGTAGGAGTTGAGTTGGAGAAACTAGTCTTAACGCCGATCTAGAGGAGGGATTTCCATTTAGTAGAACTTAGTAATTTCCATAGGTTCTTTCTAAGGTAACTTATTAGAAGCCTTTCTACCATGTTGTGAGGAATTTTAGAGCATGATTTATATTTTGTAGAACGTTCTTATAGAAATTGGGACTGAATATTTAAACCATCCAACCACTTTTTCGGGTCGATCAAGGTCTTTTAAAATCGGTTTGGTGGGACTAGGACCTCAACTTCGACTTCTAAAATGTTTCAGAAAACGAAATTTAATCAGTTCCATTCTTCAAAATTAGATTTTACATAAATAATTCACTGACATTTCTTTTTAGAATTATTTATAAAAAATTTATTAATATGATATTCTAATTAATCACTATTAAAATCGATCCTTCTTAAATTGCCAATGATTAATAATAAGCTAAGCTTCAAAAACGTTGGAAATAATTAATTTAATTAATTTGAGAGTAGTGACTATTTCAAATAATTTATTATATTTAAAATATCGGGATAATCATATAATCATGGTTATTTGATTATTTCAAACTATTTTAGAATTTTAGTAATATGTGTTTAAATAATTTTTAAATTTTTAAGTTGATTTTTTTTTTTTAAATTTAGTCAACTGATTGCAATTATTATTTGATCATTTTAGTAAATAAATCATTATTATTATTATTTAATTATTGATTAATTATAGACATAATCGAACACAAATAAGTCTTTTTATTTATCAGCTTCATATCAGCGTACAAATTTAGCAATCATATTCGAATTTATTTTCAAAAAGTAAAAGGAAGAAATGTAGTCTAGATCATTTTTGAATATATGTAGTAAACGGATTTTTTTTCATAACATGGAGTGATTTTCTAAAATTAATATGGTTTTTTCATGCCAACAAAATAGCTTTATAATTCAAATAAATATATTAAAATTTATTCTCATTGCTCAAGTCAAAGATTAAAGTAAGATTTCATCAAAAAAATTACTTTAACTTGACTTTTATTTTGTAAGTTGACAGTTCAGCTTAAAGTCTGACTTTTGTAAAAAAAAAAATTGAAATATGATTTTTATTTATTTAGTCTGAAGTAATCGTTTAACTTCTATTGAATTTATTATTTTTGAAGTAAAAAAATCATTAGAATATAATTATTTGTAAGTCCAAAATAAAATTGCGTTTTTAGTAAAAATTAATAATTAATTTTTTTTTTTTGTTAAGATATGACTTTTAATTAATAAGTCAAAAATATTAATTGAAGTTTGACTTTTATTTAGTTAGGCGTAATTATAGTTATAATATGGTTTTTTATTTTATAAGTTTAGAGTTTAATCTAAATTTGAACTTTTACGAAAATAAAAATTGAAATTTGGCTTTATTTAATCAGAAATCTAATACTTAAAATAAAATTAAAATTTATTTAAAACGAAATTTTTATTTCCAAAAGTAGAAGTTTAAGCTTAAATTTGATTAATTTTGATTAAGGTTTATAATGAAAAATAATAATAAAAATCAAAATTAGAATAGCAAACAATTTTTTTTAAATTTTACTTTTCAGCTGTAAGTCAAAAATAATATGTAACTGTTCTTTTGACTTTTATTTTGTAAATTAAAAATTTAGTTTACAGTTTTACTTTTATTTGCCTTTCATTTATTTAGTCAAAAATAATGGTTGAATTCGACTAAAATTTATTTAGTCGAAAATAAAAGTTGAGTTTGACTTAAATTTTTTGAGTCAAAAATATTAGCTGAATTTGACTTATATTTATTTATCTAGTCTAAAATATGAGTTGAATTTGACTTTAAGTTATTTAATCAAAAATCATTGCTGAATTGGACTTATATTTATTTAGTCGAAGATAATGCTTTTAATTCAATTTAATTTTGAATTCAATAATTAAAATGGGATTTTTGAATTTGTTTTTTTTTAATATTTTTGGGCTTCCTCGATAAAAGCCAGAGCCATAACAGTCCCACCTGATATGACTAACATAACACTTCTCAAACCTTTTCATACTAACCTAAGTTTTCTATGTGACATTTTAATAATTTTTTGTATATCTTTTAAAAATTTTGCAACAAAATATATTTTTTTCAGACCAAAAAGTACAAAAACGTACAACATTCTATACTCAAAAGTTAAGCTACCCTGCATTATTTAACTTTTAAGATTTTTGTTATTTTGATTTTAAAGATTAAATGGAAGCTTAGCGGCATTACCTCCTACATGTGATTTACAAAGTAAGTACTTAAGTATACAAGTATGTACACTTAAATATTTTTACTTTTATAAGTAGATACGTATCCAGGAATGTTATTGTTGTTGTTGATTTCTTATTTTATTGTCGTTCACGTTTCGTTGAATATAATTTGTGTTTGTTGCATTTTATTTCTATTTTATTATCCTTGTCTGCAGGATTTTGCGCTACTTTGAAGCTTCATTCAAGTGGCAATGAAATGGCGCAGCACTTAAGTCACATATCTGAGAAGCACAATGCTGAGTAAATATTTGAAATAAACCAAATTTCGCGAGTTACTTAAATTTCTGTTGCACTCGACAATTTTACATATATATTTTTCAAAATATTTTTTTTCTACTGCTAATAATGACTCTAATTGGATATTAACGCGCGCTCTACAAACCGCACTTTCAATCAGACAAACGACGCGCGAACACAACCTCAACGCGAGAAATCCTTTTTGTAACTGAATATAATTCGAAAACCGTTAAAAGCATCAAGCGAAATAAACTTTTGCTATTAGTTAAGCATTGCGAATGCATTTACGAACTCACACGAATGCTCAGTCAAAAGGATACACAGCGTTTTGCAATCGCCATTCGTTTGCCGCGGTTTGTATTCTTCTTCGAATTCGAACAATTGATAACGTTTGCATGTTGCATACTCGTTTATTATCGTAACGTTGATTATACTTCGACTTAGCAGTTACACGCAACGAAGTTGTTGTTTATAGATTGCTTGCAGCGCGCCCATTGGTGGCGCAGTATGAGTGGAGTGGTAGGCAATTGTGTGCTCATAGAGTAATTACGATTTGAGTCGTAGAGCTGTGGGAACAGTTTTTGTAATTTACATTCCACCACGTGGTATGTATTACGTTGTTGTTGTTTTAAAGCAAAGTGAGTGGGAATGATATTGGGATAAGCAGGAGGGAGAAAAATTGTTATCATCACTTTTGAGCAAAGACAATTAACAATGTTTCGCCAAACCCTTTTATATTTGTTGTTCTTGTATTATCGAAGATGATAATAATGATGGTGATAATAATGATGATGGCGATGATGATTATGATGATGATGATTATTATGATGATGATGATGATGATTATGATGATGATGATGATGATGATTATGATGATGGTGATTTTAATTAAAGTGATGACGATGATGATGATGATTATGATAATGATGATGAAGATGATAATATTGATAGGAGTATCCCTCCTGATGATTATTATAATTATTATGAGAATAGAAGTGAATATGATGATGATGATGATGATGATGATGATGATGATAATAATGATGATGATCATGATAATGCTGATGATGATGATGATTATGATGATGATGAGGACGATGATGATGATGATGATTATGAAGGTGATAATAGGTGAGGTGAGGGATAGGTGATTATTAAAATTATAATAAGAATAGAGGTCAATATGGTGATAATAATAATAATAATGATGATGATAATATTGATAGTAGTATCCCTCCTGATGATTATCATAATTATCATGAGAATAGAAGTTAATATGATGATGATGATGATCATGATGATGATGATGATAATGATGATAATGATAATAATAGTAGCGATAGTTGATTAGTGAATTGATCACTATAATGAGCATTAGAATATTGAGTGTGCTGATTGCGAAGAAGAAAAACGACAAATCAAAAAAAAATTACAACAACTAAAGGTATAAATCCATAATTAAAAATCAAGGAAAAATCCCTACAAAATTCAAGGCGAACCTTTTAGTTCACACGTTGCTACACAACAAAACACAAAACGAAAATATTCTCAAGGTCAAGTGAACTACCACTCTTCTCACGCTTCTCATGATTAGTTTTAATGAGATTTTTATGAGCATGATGACAATAAATTGAATTTGGGTGTGACAATTTCATAGCAAAATGCTTGAAGGGACATTTGGGTGTCAGTCACTTTCAATTTATATCGACAGAGTAAAATCACATTGGATGGAGATGTGTGCGAAAATCACACATACGCACACACACACCCATCTGCATTTCCAATAAAATCAAATAAACACTTTATCATTGCAAGCTTCCACCACACCAACCCACCAACTCACTCAAAAGTCAATTGACTTGCTATCATCAAATAATACTCGTAATTGTGTGATGTAACCACGCATTGCTACACGTGCCTGGCATCATCGAGCTGGTATGTATAGCCATTGGCTAAACAAGTCATAAATTATGTTAGTTATCAGTATTCATCAAATGAAGTGGTATCATTCACTTGATTGGTCACATTTGTGGGTAACTTTTGATACAAAATACGAGTACGTCACATAGTCGCCCTCTGGCATATAGCATTTAGACAACTTTTTGACAAACTAAGTGGACATGTTTATGCGGCTCTTTATTAGGGTGTGACTGTAAGGCCGATTGGTTTTGTAAAAGAGGAATCACTTTTTATAATTTTGGTTCATAACTTTAGTAACTTTCTTACAAGTTCTATCTTTGGGCCATCGAACGCAATATGACTCACCCCTGTATTACGTATCTCCGCACGCTACCCTTGTTACAAATATGTTAGCGTACAAGAGATTTACTTAAAACCCGAATAAGGAGTGCCAGTGATTCTAATCAATTTTCTCATTTTTACCTTGAAAAATTTCCGGCTTCACTCAACAAAAATTTTTTTTTAATATAAAAAGAGTGTACCCTAATGTTTATTTATCTATATGGTGAAATAGAAAAGGAAACTAAATTAGATTAATAATCCTCAAAAAGATTCAATCGCATTAAATAAGCAATATCATTTAGATGTTTAAACTTTCTAAGAACTTTAATATTCGAAAATAAAAGGCTGAGAACAAAAGGCAGACCTCGATTGTTCGGTCAGACCATGAATAGCACAGATTATTCCATCTCGAAAGAGTTCTCACAAAACAACTCGTATCCCTCCAATGAATATCCGATAAATAATATCTATTTCCTTTGCCTCTTAGGTTAATGGTGTAAGAGAAGAATCTAAACTAAAATAGAACAGGATGAGAATTTAAAGAAAAACTATGGCTAAAGCCTAGTGTGGATACAATAGGTGCTTTCTGGGAAGGTGGGGATGAGACAAGTTACCGTGATTACAGTATTTCCATATTTTAAGGTCATTTAGTGAGAAAAAAGGGTTTATAAGATGATAAGAAGAAGATGCCGAGAAGCTGCCATGGATATGGATAGAGAGAGACAATAAGATATATATAAAATGAGAGAACGAGAAAGGGAGAGTGAGAGTGAGAAAGAAATCAATAAGAATGAGCGTATAAGAGATATGAATTGTGAGAGAAGAGGTAAGCGTTTAATGAATGGAGGTATGAATATGATGAGGAAGAGGTTTCGAAAGAGCTGCACGCAAGTGGAAAATGGAAGAATATTGAAAAGGAAGGGTCTGAATAGACAAGAAGCGCTGAACAATGACGGAACTCGTAACTAAAAGGTTATTTTTTGCTCTCAATCTAATATCAGTTAAACATTATGAGAATTATTGAAAACCAGAAAAATATTTCAAGAAATCTATGGGCGGCTCTTGAGCTGCTAGATTAACATAGTACTCAGTGCCTAAATCTTAAAAATGATTGATAAAAGTGATGGGCATTATTTGATTTTTCATAATAACGATTTTTGTTTTTATTTTAATTGAACGTCTACTTATCGGCTTATATAATATCCAACGCTACCTAAAATATTTTCTGAGCAATTATTACACCCTTCGTTTACGTTCTTAAGGTATTAAAAAAGATTACGTGGAAGTATCCACTTAAAAGCTAATCAATTAAAGTCTTTCTCGAGTATTTTTCCTAGAGGTCGCTACTACCTCTTCTGTTTCCTCGATCAACAATTGAATTAGTTACAAAGTAGGTTGTTACCAGAAAAAAGATGAAGGTGACCTCATGCCTTTCATGCTTCTAAATAATATTAAGAAATATTCTGCCAAGTATTTTTTTGTTGTGCAGCAAGTTAGTGGCTGCGGCGGAAATAAAATAATCCCTTTAAATTAGATGTTATGTGTTACTGTGAATTATTAGTAAAACAGCTGAGAAATATTTATGTTTGTATGCATTTGCCAACGGAAGTCTAATGTACCTACGTTGGAAAAATAAATAAGAATTTTATACCCAGTTGTGCTATTTACTTAAGGTATTACAATTTTTGTAAGCATAACGATTCGACTGGAATAGCTTCAACCGATTATAAAAGTGATAGCCTTCGATTCATTGGTATAGCATACATGGCATTTAAATTTTTTTTAAATTGAAAATATATGAAAAAAAAATAAAAAAATTTTAGATAAATTGATAAAATATAAAAAATTTCCTTTTGAAAAAAAAAAAAATTAAGAATATTTTTTTTAAAATTGAAAAAAAAAAATTTTTTTAAAAAATTGAAAAAAAAAAATTTGTTTTTAATTGAATATATAAAAAAAAATTCCTTTTGAAAAAATAAATTAAGAAAATTTTTTTAAAAATTGAAAAAAAAAAAAAATTTCTTAAATTGAAAAAATTTCCTTTTGAAAAAAAAAAAAATAATAAAATTTTTTTAAAAATTGAAAAAAAAATTTTAAAAATGGAAAAGAAAAAAAATAAAAATAAAAATTTGGTTTTTAAACATTGAAAAAAAAAAAAAACATTAATAATTTAAGAAAATTAAACAAATACATTTTTTGGCAGTTTGTGCTACCTTTCTTATTTTCCCTACAAATTATCGGGACACCGTGCAGCATCTGCAAATGCAGTTGAATTTTACTTTTTATGCAGAAAAATACTCGGAATCTTTCCGACCCTGCTTTGAGAAACTTTGAAACAGGTTTATTAGTGAGACGACCACACACAGCAGAGGGTGCTCTAAACAACTGAGTATATAATTTTTAGCTCTAGGTGAACTTAAGCACGCTTATTTTCCAGTGTAAAATTGCCTTTGTTGTTGTCAAATTATGATTGTATAAATTTATTTTTTTTGCTCGATTTAACAATACAGAAAGTTTTTTTTAAGTTTTAGATAAATTGATAAAATATAAAAAATTTCCTTTTGAAAAAAAAAAAAAAATTAAGAATATTTTTTTTAAAATTGAAAAAAAAAAAAATTTTTTTAAAAATTGAAAAAAAAAAATTTGTTTTTAATTGAATATATAAAAAAAAATTCCTTTTGAAAAAATAAATTAAGAAAATTTTTTTAAAAATTGAAAAAAAAAAAAAATTTCTTAAATTGAAAAAATTTCCTTTTGAAAAAAAAAAAAATAATAAAATTTTTTTAAAAATTGAAAAAAAAATTTTAAAAATGGAAAAGAAAAAAAATAAAAATAAAAATTTGGTTTTTAAACATTGAAAAAAAAAAAAAACATTAATAATTTAAGAAAATTAAACAAATACATTTTTTGGCAGTTTGTGCTACCTTTCTTATTTTCCCTACAAATTATCGGGACACCGTGCAGCATCTGCAAATGCAGTTGAATTTTACTTTTTATGCAGAAAAATACTCGGAATCTTTCCGACCCTGCTTTGAGAAACTTTGAAACAGGTTTATTAGTGAGACGACCACACACAGCAGAGGGTGCTCTAAACAACTGAGTATATAATTTTTAGCTCTAGGTGAACTTAAGCACGCTTATTTTCCAGTGTAAAATTGCCTTTGTTGTTGTCAAATTATGATTGTATAAATTTATTTTTTTTGCTCGATTTAACAATACAGAAAGTTTTCGGGGTTATAAGCGTACAATTAGGCTTTCTTTTATATTTTGCGGAGTACAAATACATATGTACATACATATGAACATACTCACAAATATATTTAAGCCCAAGCAAAACCCTCAGCCATCCACATTTGTATGGCTATTCATGTGTTTATTTGTATATATGTATGTATGTGCATGTTTGGGACCTTTAACCGCAAAGTATAAACAAGATTTTCAACTTTGTGGTCTTATCTAAATATGCTACATGTTTGTCTGTATATGTGTATGTGTGTGTGTGTGTGATAACTTTTGGTACGCGTGTTCAAATTTCAACAGAAAATATTTATGAACTAAGAAAATTTACTGTTGTTTGGCAACACTTTTAATTCGTTTAAATGAAACGTTTCGCTGGCTGGTCTGTCGGATGTATGCACACACACAAACATATGTACATATATACGAGAAGGAATGGTATATTAATATAAGAGCACGCATAACTTTATATTTGTATGTAGTTAATGAAGTCAATTCTTTTGCAGTGCGCCCAAAGTGCCACTTGACAGCCAACACACATATTGAAACATACATAGTTCACACATACACTTTTATATATGTGCATGTGGACATATACATAAATGTACAAGTTTTCCCCATGAAATATGCTGTCCTTAGTTAGATACTCACATTAACACAAAAGTATGTTCGTATTAGGGTGATCAAGAGAACATTTTTTTGTTTGTTTTTTATTTTATTTTATTTTATTTTATTTTATTTTATTTTATTTTATTTTATTTTATTTTATTTTATTTTATTTTATTTTATTTTATTTTATTTTATTTTATTTTATTTTATTTTATTTTATTTTATTTTTATTTAATTTAATTTAATTTAATTTAATTTAATTTAATTTTATTTTATTTTATTTTATTTTATTTTATTTTATTTTATTTTATTTTATTTTATTTTATTTTATTTTATTTTATTTTGTTTTATTTTATTTTATTTTATTTTATTTTATTTTATTTTATTTTATTTTATTTTATTTTATTTTATTTTATTTTATTTTATTTTATTTTATTTTATTTGATTTTATTTTATTTTATTTTATTTTATTTTATTTTATTTTATTTTATTTTTTATTTTATTTTATTTTATTTTATTTTATTTTATTTTTTTTTTTTTATTTTAATTTATTTTATTTTATTTTATTTTATTTTATTTTATTTTATTTTATTTTATTTTATTTTATTTTATTTTATTTTATTTTATTTTATTTTATTTTATTTTATTTTATTTTATTTTATTTTACTTTATTTTATTTTATTTTATTTTATTTTATTTTACTTTATTTTATTTTATTTTATTTTATTTTATTTTATTTCATTTTATTTTATTTTATTTTATTTTATTTTATTTTATTTTATTTTATTTTATTTTATTTTATTTTATTTCATTTTATTTTATTTTATTTTATTTTATTTTATTTTATTTTATTTTATTTTATTTTATTTTATTTTATTTTATTTTATTTTATTTTATTTGATTTTATTTTATTTTATTTTATTTTATTTTATTTTATTTTTTATTTTATTTTATTTTATTTTATTTTATTTTTTTTTTTTATTTTAATTTATTTTATTTTATTTTATTTTATTTTATTTTATTTTATTTTATTTTATTTTATTTTATTTTATTTTATTTTATTTTATTTTATTTTATTTTATTTTATTTTATTTTATTTTATTTTATTTTATTTTATTTTATTTTATTTTATTTTATTTTATTTTATTTTATTTTATTTGATTTTATTTTATTTTATTTTATTTTATTTTATTTTATTTTATTTTATTTTATTTTATTTTATTTTATTTTATTTTATTTTATTTTATTTTATTTTATTTTATTTTATTTTATTTTATTTTATTTTATTTTATTTTATTTTATTTTATTTTATTTTATTTTATTTTATTTTATTTTATTTTATTTTATTTTATTTTATTTTATTTGATTTTATTTTATTTTATTTTATTTTATTTTATTTTTTATTTTATTTTATTTTATTTTTTTTTTTTTTTTTATTTTAATTTATTTTATTTTATTTTATTTTATTTTATTTTATTTTATTTTATTTTATTTTATTTTATTTCATTTTATTTTATTTTATTTTATTTTATTTTATTTTATTTTATTTTATTTCATTTTATTGTATTTTCACACATTAAAAAATCGATTTCTTTGCTCACCCTAGCAATCACTTATAGGTTGCTCATACGCACCGCCCTTCTATAACGAAAGTGGCTAACTTTAAGTTATTTGTAGTGTCAAGAGTTTGCGCACTTGTGTGTGAATTGTTTGCGTGTGTGTGTACATATGTGGAAGTATTGAATGTAGCAAACTGAATTATGTATATGCGTGCTGTTGGTCCGTGAAAACTTGGTTGTGGTCGCGTTTATTTTCACACATCGATACATACATACATATCTACCATTATATGTATGTGTACGAATGTATGCTTTTGAGTACATTTTCACACCAATTGAATTACATTTTAGCGAAAGATTGTTTGGCGGTTATTAACTCGTATTGTTAGAGCTTTGATATCTTTATAAGAATGTTTATTTGTAAGTATATACGAATGTATGTATGTATAGCATGTGAAACAATTTTTTATTCTTTCATTGCTTTTAGTTCTCTATTTGAAACAACAGCAAATAGTTATATGAAAGGATGGGCTAAGATGGCGATAAAAAATGAGGAAGAAAAAAAGGAGGAAACAACTAAAGATGCCTAACTTAAACTTGATGGTAGAGTAGCAAACCGTACATCCCAATTTTCTTAGTTTCTTAATGTCCAAAACTAATATAAACAGATTTCAATGTAACAATCAAGTACAAAAATGAATTTCTAGGAAATAAATTTCTATACAACCCTACACACCCTAATAGCTTTGCAAACGCATACATATAAATATGCTTGTAAGTGTCGATATACCATCGAAGCTTACTCGTTTACCACCACAATACGAATAGAATTGGACCGAGCTCATTTGATAAAACGTTCGTATTCAAATGTGTGTTTCTGTATTCGAAGCACGCCAACTGACCGTAAATTCAATTACTTCATCAAATCAGCTGCCATGTGATGAAATTGTGCTGCTAAAGGCAACGATACAACCAATTGATATCCACTCAGTTCGTCTTAATCGCCTTTTGTATTACCTCTTTACAAGTTATACATATCGTAATACGCTGATGCTAGTCTGAATGAAGCTCTTAGTAGATGAGAGAGTGTGTTTCAAGTTATATAATTTGATTAAGTTAGTTGATTTTAATTTGAAATTTTATTGAATTGAAGATTCTGGGCTTGAGCATTGTGAGAAAGGCGGAAGCCCAACGTAGATAAAATGATTGGGCCCTATCAGCATGCTTGCAGAGCTACATAGCAAGTCCAAATTAAAGTTCGCTGTAAACGAAAAAAGGTTCCCATCATACCTCAGTTGCATTTAAGACTTAGTTCATTTATACCCAGATTTTCTAAAGAATTCCCATAAACTACTACAAGCTTTAATATGGAGTAGGCCTTTTCGTCTTCATAAAAACTATTCACAACATAAATAAAAAAATTTAAACATAGAACTCTCCTTTGTAGCATCCTGTCCCAATATTCATCCTATTTTGCATGCTTTTGATATTCGCCGAAAGATTTCAATTCCCATACCGATTTCAATTCCCATACCGTTACACATGCAGAAACTTACAAACATCTACTAGTTATCACACTACATACATACATACATACATACCAGTGGCGGACCCAGGATTTTAGGAAGGGGGCTCCCATTTTTTTTTTATAAAATTTGGAATAAATCCTTTATCCGCCGTTCCTGAAAAGTATGACTTCTCAAATTCCGAAGGAGGGGAGCTTTTGACCCAAAAATCACCCCCGTGTATGCGCCCCTAATACAGTCACATACACATTTGCATATAGCATCTAGTAAAACATTGTAACCGTTGAACAGTGGCGCTGGAATTTTCTCATAAAAGAATTATTGTGGCTATGAAATTCCTCTCACGACCTGCGCTACACCTGTGGAAGTGTGGGTGAGAGTGTGAATAGAAAAAAATACATAATAGCAACAACAAGACAGCGCTTTCTTCTTTTAATTTCGAAGTTGACCTTTTCCCTTCCCACCTTTTTGTTTTTACATTTTTTTGTTGAAACAGTTAGACTTCACTCTTGTTTGGTCTTGTTTTACCTTTTTCGATTTGAAGAGCGCAATGAGGGCCCAACGTGAAGCATTTGAACGGAGGTGAAAGGTGAAAAACTTAGCAAAAACTGCGGCAGTAAGTGAATAAAAATTTAATACAAATATTCTAAATTTCAGGCATTTGGACAATTGTTGTTAAGCGGTTGGGATTAGGGTGGGCAGATTCGAAAATTTACCTAAAAAAATAAAAATAAAATTTAAAACATTAAAAAAAAAAAAACATTTTATAAAAAAAATATCAAAATAAAATCTGTTTTTTTTTTCAATAATCGTAAAAATAACGATTTCAGTTTTTTTATTTTCGAACTTTTATATGAACAAATTTGAATAGGAAATGTAAATATGTTGGCAGATTTGAATTAAAATTTACCTAAAAAATTTTTTAAAAAAATAAGAAAAAAAAAATTTATAAAAAAGAAAAATTATCAAAATAATCAAAATAAAATTTTTTAATTTTTTTTTAAATTTTTCCAACAATCCTAAAAATCACTATTAAAATTTTTTTTATTTTCGAATTTTTATATGAATAAATTTGAATAGGAAATGTAAAATGTGTGGAGAATTCGTGTTAGAAATAGGGACCCACGATTTTCATTCAAGTTTGAAGCTTCTTTTATGAAGCTGGGACTAGTCTCTTTTATATTTTAGAAACTGTGACTTATATCTAATCAGTGACTTTATCGGCTCAAGTCACAGTTTAAAACCAAAGCTTTTTTTGGTAGCCAGGACCTTTTTTGTAAACCTTTGTAGGAACAGTGACTTTTTCAAACGATAGATATTTTTTAAGTAGTAACTTGTGTGTGGTCAGTGAGTTTTTTCAACGCACAGTGACTTTTTCGAACATGGTGACTTTATTCAGGACTAGTGAAATTTTTGGAAACAGTGACTATACTTTAATATTTAGATTTTTTGAAAAACGATTATTTTAACCAGTGGCCGTGTTTGGAACCATTCTCTTTTTTGCAGCAAGTGACTTTTTCAGTCACAGTGATTACTTTAGAATCCGTGGTTTATTAGGAATCAGTGAATTATTTTTTGAACCAGTAATTGCTTTCGAACCAGCGACTTATAACCACGTCCACGGCACTTTCATAAATACTTTTGAAAGCATTAAAAAAATGTTGCTCGACTTTTCACTGGGATGAGTTCAGATAGCAACTTTATACCTTTGTTAAATTCGCTAGATTATTTTCTGATACTTAGAATGCTTCTTCAGCCTCTTTTTTATTTGTTTGGCTTTTGAGACATGTGTGCACGTTAATTCACGCTACTCCAAGTGTAAAAGACGTTGAAGTATGTGAAATAAAAGTGTGTGCAATGATAAGTATTATAGCAACAAATGTGTATTTTATTTGCATAGGTACAAATGCCTTTCTCATATTTACGGAACATACATTCATTTGTACAGATATTCAAGACATACACACATACCAACATACATATATAGCATATATCCTTTAAATCGCGTGATTGGTTTTGCGCTTCCTGTTTGTCTTCCGGTATTTTCCGTTTCCTCTTTTTTCACATTTTATATCTCGTTTTCCTTTATGTTCGCTTGCAAGCAATTTGACGTAGAATACTTTGGGCTTTAAACTAGCTACGATTGTCAGGTCGAGTCTAAAGACCAACACAAAATAACAATCGATATCAGAGTGCTTTCTGAAAATATGATTCGATATCAAAACAGTTTTTCGATAACTTCAAGAGATGTTAAAAAGTTTTCGATAATATGTATCGATATAAAAATCGGTCTATCGGTCGGTCTATAACATTAATCGATATCCAAACGGTTTTTCGATAATATAAACCGATGTTAAAAAAGGTTGTAATAGTATTAATCGATTTAAAAATATGTTTCAACATAAAATCATCATACTCTAACTTGAATCGATATTTTTCGATAACATTAACCCTCCATTTAAATCGTAAAATAATTTTAAATAGCTAAAAAGTATTTTAAACCAATCACTTTGGTTACGAAATAATCGAATAAAATCGATCATAATCCAATTAATGGAGCGTAAAACTTTAAAAATTTACAAAATAGAAGGAGAGCAGTACAAATTTAAATCTCTAAGTTTCGATAATAATATACATAACCACAGTACTGTTAAATCCGATAACAATTCAGGCGATAACAAAATTGTTATAAAAACGATAAATAAATTAAAATTGATACGCATCGACAAGGGAAAAATGTAGAATTTATACAAATAAGTACTTTGTTCTAATTTATCGATGAAAACAAAAAAAAGGCGATATAAATTAAAAAAAGGTAAACAGTTCAAGGAAAAGGAAAGAGCGAAGTACAGTGAATAAAAACCGTAAATAGCCGATAATAACCGATATGACTAAACAATCGCTCAAAATTATTAAAATCGATAATTATTGATAATAGCTATAATAATCGAGTCAAATAAATAAAAACAACTATATTCGACAAAAATCTGTAGTATATGAAAATTCTTAATGATCATTAGTAATAAAAATAAAATTTAAAAAAAATCGATTTATTTTATTTCACTTCAACTTTTTATGCAAAATACTTCACTCAATGCGTTTCACATCACATTTTCTACGTTTATGCTTAACGTTCACATCTACAACACATGCCATAGAACAAGCGAACGTGATGCAAATAATATTTTTTTTTTGATTTTGCTGTAGTTCCATCATTTTTCCGGTTGTGTTGGCAACACAAACCGAAAAGCAAACATTTTTTTGCAACCACTTAAACAAGGCAAATCAGCTTTTGATTTTATGCTGAAGAGTCTTTTGTGCTCGCTTGATTGCTGGCAAAAAGTCGTTGCGGTGATGGAAGCTCGACTGACTGCCTTGGCTCACTTCACTCACTTCCTCGTACATACTTACACAGCGAGGTTGTGGATATGAAAATACGCGCTGTACCGGAACAACAAAAAGCGAACCCGGCTGCTCGGTAGGCGTTTAAGTAAGTTGTCAAAACGGTGAGATTTCTGTGCAGGTAGGGGGGGGCCAACACTCGAAAGAATTAAATGCGCATTTTGTATTGCTTTTTAATGTCGATTTTGTCGCTATTGTTCCAACACACACCCCACCGCACCCCGCACACACAACAACAATCGTACTTGGCAACGAATTTGCAAAAGATGATGTCAAGTGTCACACAGTCAATTTTGTATGACGAATCAACAAAGTTCACGACGGAATTGTACAGCAAAAAAAATTCAACGAAGATCAAATATACTTTTAAATGCCAATTGTCGTTGTAATTGTTGTTGTTGCTATTTTTGTCGTTGTCATTGCTGATTCTGAGGCTCAACAAACTTTTGTCAATTGCTTGGGCTTTTGTGACAGGTGGTTGTTGTTGCGGTTAATGGCAACGCAACTGCAGCTCAAGTGCCGTTAGCGACCACAGCAGAAGAATTCGGTTAAACAACAAAATACTTTCAAGTTGAATGTCTCCAATTTAAGCTGCTTTGTTACCTACTCCTTGGTTATTTAAAAAAAATACATTTTACATATGTTTTGTGGATAAAAGAAAAAGAAGAATATAGATTGATATTGATGAGGAGTACATTTTGAGTAAATTTTTGAGATATCTGGGAATTTATTCTTGATAAGTTTTCCAGAAACTGTCGCCCCTGTCTACCTAGAAAAAATTTTTTTAAAGATCGGCGTAAACATCGTTTGTTACCAATTTTGACATGTTTTATTTTTTATTTTTTTTTAAATTCTGATAAGTGGCAACTATGTTAAAGCCTTTCAGATGGCAAAACTTGTGTGCGACAATTTTAACAGTGGCAGATGGCCTTTATACAATTTCTGCTATTGTGGTTCAGCCACATTTATTTCAAACGTTTTGAAATAATCGCATATCTAAAAGAAAAAAAAATATTGGGTGGCAACCTTATGTGTTAAAATTTTTTTTTAAAATTTGTGTTGGCATTTTACGTAAAATACATTTTGTATAATATCGATATCGGCAGGTTTTTTTTTTAATGTCAGAGATTTGGCATCTCTATAAAAACATTTTAAGTGGCAGCACTTACATACGTAAGATAATTTAGATTGTAGCAGATAACCTTTATACTCATAAGTATTTAAAAGCTCACTTCTGCTTTTGTCGTTCAGCCACATTCATTTGAACTATTTCTAAATGATCGTGTATCTCTAAAAAAAATTAAATATTTTTAGGTGGCAACCCTAAGTGTTAAAAATATTTCGAATAATTTGTACGGAAATTCCACAGAAAGTAAATATTTATTAAATTTTTATACTCCAGCGTACAACCCAATGGACATTTTCTTTAGAACTAGTAGCGGATGTAACAAAAAACAAAATTAATGGGATAAGCTGGCAACCCTTCCAAAAACTATATTTGTTTGAATACGACTTTGAATAACGTTGGAGACTTATAACAAAAATTTGAATGCAGATTATGCTTTTTACATGGATTTTTCCTAAGAAAAATTAGCGAAATCGGCTAATAGTTACGCCCACTTTATACAAACGACTTTTTAAGGCTCACAAATGCTAAGTTTTCGTTTTCCCTGTCGGACTTAAATGAAGTGGAGATTGAGCTCACACTAAATTTCTGTATTATTTGACCCTAGTAAATTCGACACGGGCTCGGGATTCATGAAATCGGATCAATCGATCGGATGCTGCCAGAATGGTAATGATCCGAAGTAGTTCAGGTTCCTGTATCTTGCGCTAGATGGCGTTTGCTTGTTACTCAAGCAGTTCCGGAGTTTATAAATTCCTAAAACAATTTGAAAACTTTTTTCGGCCATAAAATGTCTACAAAAATACAACAACAAAAATGTCGTCAAACTTCTGTGAACCAATTTCAAATTGGCCAATTGTCGAATGAGAATTAATAAAAGTGGTAAAATAAATTAAAATACAATAACTTAAAAATGTAAGCAAATGTAGGAAGACCAAAGCATTTGGAACAACAACAAAAGCAAAAGAAGACGGCGAATGAAAAGCATTTAAAGCGAATGCAAAGCGATTTTACAAAAGTTACGGCATCAATTAAAAGCACTGCACAACTGGCAACATTCATACAACGCTGAGAAAACGACAAAAACAGCGAAGAAGGCACAATGCTGTCACCAACAATTTGACACGCATGCCGGGTTAAAGGCCAACCCTAACAACCGACCCTTTGTGTGGAAGCACAGCCGAGTACGCTGGATGGTTGCCGCTCCAAATTTATGTATTAACGCGCTATTTGGCACTGCTGTTGCCATTAAGACGCGTTGGGGGCAAAACAAAAACAAAAACAAAGCTAACAATAACAACTTGCACTACACACACTACAGCGGAGTTTGTTAAATCTCATCCCGACGTTGGATTAATCAGTTGCGTGGAGCGCGCCGAAAAACAACTTTACTCCTTTTAAGCTGCAATTGCTGCGTTATCGTTTGCGATTTCATCATAAACTTTGCTTGCGTCGCACACTCGTACACAGCTGAAAGCTCAACGAATGAGCTCGTTTATCAGCGCGTTGAAAACTTGCATGGATTTTCGGTTGTCGACATCGTTTCCAAGCAGCAAACATATTCGTTAAGTAACTAAATATTTGCTATGCAGCTGTGTGAGTGTGGACATGGTGGGGTCGTGTTGCCCCTTTTGCAGTTCAATTACGTCGCGTCATCGTCGTCACTATGTATAGCCACCGTTTGCTAATACGCACTCATACGAAAGCTAATTTATCGCATGCGATCCTTTTGTTGACTTAATTGAATCCAATGTAATCATTTAGGTCTTACGAATTTACGAATTTGAATGATTTTGACTGAGTTGTTGGATTAGATTTCTTTGTGTAATGACAATTTGTGATAAGATTACTTTGGTACACTGAAAAAAAAAATTGTTTGCATAATTGTAAACAACAAATGAATAAGTATAATCCAAGACACCGCACTTTCACCACTTTCTTGCCACGCCCACTTTTTTGCAGTATTGCTGAAGAAATGAATTAGTAGAAGTAAAAATACGATATTCTTACAGTTCAGTGGTTTCCCATACATGGTTTGCGTGTAAGAGCTTTTTGAAGCTTTTTGACAAAACCCACAAAAATGCATCAAAAAAGCTCAATGCGACGAAAATAATTTCGCTACGCTTACTTTCCGTTAGTCTTTCTTCTAACTCTAAAGCCAGTTATGAATTCCAAAGTTGTGAAGTCCTGAGCTTTCATCAGTTTTTTGTCTGTAGCGGAGCTTTTGCGAATCACAAAAACAATAAAGCAGGTATCGTTGCAAACTAGGTTGATGGAAAATATCGGAGGAACTATATAAAGCAAAAATTGATGGGCATTACTATGTGTACTCTAATCAGAGATTAGTCTTAGCAGACTTCTTTAACGCCCTCCGTGTAGGCTTCACCGCTTCCATATGTTTCTAAGTAAGTTTTAATAAGTCGAATCAATTTAAGATAACGTCAAATTCGGCATGTGCCTACTATGATGGATTTAAGCAATGTCAATAGCTTGATAACAGTCATTAAGACACAAAAAAAAATAAAATAAAGCTCTTTTTCTAGCGCTTCTGCTGTTAAAAATATTGCTTAAGCCAATTACGTAGTGTAGCATTCCAAAACGCGCTCTTGGATTAGCTTAATGCGCTCTTACTCACCCACCAATGGCATGCTGAGAATGGTGTACTACGCACTTTGGGGCGGTTTCAAACAAATTGTCTCAAAATCCAGTTTTGCAGCTATGGTGAAAGCGAAAGTGATAAACGAAACTTTGAGCATTCAATAAAATAAACAAATATAATATAAATAAATATAATAAAATAAAATAAAATAAAATAAAACAAAATAAAATAAAATAAAATAAAATAAAATAAAATAAAATAAAATAAAATAAAATAAAATAAAATAAAATAAAATAAAATAAAATAAAATAAAATAAAATAAAATAAAATAAAATAAAATAAAATAAAATAAAATAAAATAAAATAAAATAAAATAAAATAAAATAAAATAAAATAAAATAAAATAAAATAAAATAAAATAAAATAAAATAAAATAAAATAAAGTAAAATAAAATAGAATAAAATAAAATAAAATAAAATAAAATAAAATAAAATAAAATAAAATAAAATAAAATAAAATAAAATAAAATAAAATAAAATAAAATAAAATAAAATAAAATAAAATAAAATAAAATAAAATAAAATAAAATAAATAAAATAAAATAAATAAAATTAAATTAAATATAATTTTTTTTTTTGCACGAGTTGAAAGCTTTATATTTGAGCGCTCTTTCTCTTCATTTCCCCATAGTGCGCCATGTGCGAGAATTCCGCTGTGGAGAGTTACCATTGGAAATGACAAAGAAAGTCGCCGTTGGTGCGGTGTAGCGGGAGAAGACTTATGGAAAAAAAGGTTCTTTGGTTTTGGGTTGGTTGGTGGGGTTTATCAGCCCAAGAGCATGCTCATTTAATGATAGCAACAAGAAGTAAATTAGCAGTAATAATGTAGTAAGTAAGAAAAACAATAACATAAACAATAGCAAAATAACAACAACAAACATCTTGCTATCTACTTATGTTGGTACTTATTAAATCTATTGAGAGTAGATGAGTTGCTGCCAAAATGTTTGACTTGCGAATCTACAAGGAAAGTTGCTATCGCGCTTGTTCCTTTACCTACCGCTGGTAGATCTTCAAATAAGTTTGTTTGTTTGTTTGTTTGTGTGCGCTTACTTGTGTAGAAATATACCGTAATTCTTGTGTTATGGCTTTGTTGTGTGTGCTAAAGTTTCACTGAAGCGTATGTATGCCATCGACTTAAGCCATGAATTAGTTAAGATTTTTTTTTTTCATATAACGATTAACTGACAGCTTAGTTTGTACTTAAGTTTGGCGTTTCGATGTGGCAACTTTAGCGTGGGATGATGGATAATAACAGCAAAAGATACACAAATATATAAAATGGATTTAGTTGTAGTCATTAACATTAATTAGGTTAAGGAAATTGGGTATTTTCAAGACGTAGAGCTTTGTTGAGGTACGGAGGTTCGGTTGAGATGATTTCTTGATAATATAAAGTTCAATTGTTTTAAGATTCAAATAAGACCAGACTCCACTCCGAATAAGTCCCAACAAAAAGTGAGTAATAAAAAGCCGAGATACTTCGACCTCGTTCTGAAAAAGTAGTTCTGGGAGAGGAGATGAATTAAACGCAAGCGGTTACGTTGGCTTGGTCATGCGATGCGCATGGAAGAAGATGATATGTACCGGAAAGCAGCTTGGTTGAGGCCACTTATGGAAGCAAAGGGAGAGGAGGGCCAATTCATTAGAAATAGCAGGTAGAGAGCGATCTGTCATTACTTGACGTCGGCTAGTCAAGGATATAGTCAGTTTGTTGGGAAATTCTTGGTATTTTTTTTTTCTTTCTAACTCGAAGTAGGATTAACGATATTTAGTATCGAGGTAATTTAGATCGAGATATTACAAATTTTATTATAGCGAGCAGTGAAACCTCCTGTCGGTCAAAGTTTTGGCTGTAATAATCTTAATATTTGTTTACAATATGGTCATGAAATTAAAAATTTCCTGTTTAAGTTTTATGTGTCAAAAATTATTCTTTTTGTTTTAAAATTTTCTACTTTTCAAAAAAAAAAAATTTAAATTTGAACACAGTCTAATGATCATATTAAAAAGCCCAACTCAATTAAAAATTATTTAATATTAAAAACGCGACTTCAATTAAAAACTATTATTTTTGTTTTCAAAATTTTCTTTCTTAAAAAACAAAAATTAGAAAACAGTCTAATGATCATATTCAAAATTATAATTTTTGTTTGCAAAATTTTCTACTTTTAAAAAACAAAAAAAATAGGAATCAGAAATTATTATTGCTTTCAATATTTTCTACTTTTCAAAAAAACACAGTCTAATGATCATATTGAAAACTCCACCTCTATTAAAAACTATTATTTTTGTTTGCAAAATTTTCTACTTTTCAAAAAAAAAAAAAAATAAATTGGAAAACAGTCTAATGATCATAATAAGAACCCGACCTCAATTAAAAATTATTATTTTTGTATGCAAAATTTCCTACTTTTCAAAAAAAAAAACAAAAAAAAAATTGGAAAACAGTCTAATGATCATATTAAAAACCCCACCTCAATTAAAAATTATTATTTTTGGTTGCAAAATTTTCTACTTTTCAAAAAAAAAAAAATAAATTGGAAAACAGTCTAATGATCATATTAAAAACCCCACCTCAATTAAAAATTATTATTTTTGGTTGCAAAATTTTCTACTTTTCAAAAAAAAAAATAAATTGGAAAACAGTCTAATGATCATATTAAGAACCCGACCTCAATTAAAAATTATTATTTTTGTTTGCAAAATTTTCTACTTTTCAAAAAAAAAAAAAATTGGAATCAAAAATTATTATTGCTTTCAAAATTTTCTACTTTTCAAAAAAACACAGTCTAATGATCGTATTGAAAACTCCACCTCTATTAAAAACTATTATTTTTGTTTGCAAAATTTTCTACTTTTCAAAAAAAAAAAAAATAAATTGGAAAACAGTCTAATGATCATAATAAGAACCCGACCTCAATTAAAAATTATTATTTTTGTATGCAAAATTTCCTACTTTTCAAAAAAAAAAACAAAAAAAAAATTGGAAAACAGTCTAATGATCATATTAAAAACCCCACCTCAATTAAAAATTATTATTTTTGTTGCCAAAATTTTCTACTTTTCACAAAAAAATAAAAAAATTGGTATCAAAAATTATTATTGCTTTCAAAATTTTCTACTTTTCAAAAAAAAAACACAGTCTAATGGTCGTATTGAAAACTCCACCTCTATTAAAAACTATTATTTTTGTTTGCAAAATTTCCTACTTTTCAAAAAAAAAAAAAATTGGAATCAAAAAGTATTATTGCTTTCAAAATTTTCTACTTTTCAAAAAAACACAGTCTAATGGTCGTATTGAAAACTTCACCTTTATTAAAAATTATTATTTTTGTTTGCAAAATTTCCTACTTTTCAAAAAAAAAAAACAAAAAAAATTGGAAAACAGTCTAATGATCATATTAAAAACCCCACCTCAATTAAAAATTATTATTTTTGTTTCCAAAATTTTCTACTTTTCAAAAAAAAAAATTTATTTGCACACAGTCTAATAATCAAAAGTTATGAGCACACTCTAATGTATATAATATATAATACATACTATTACCAATTTCATGTGTGTAGCTAAATAGCATGTCAAGCAATTTAATAGACTTCCGTAAATCAATCACAAACAGCGCTTTTGTTTACTTTTGAAATAGCTTGTAACCTGAGATTTTAATGGGATGAAATATAAAACAGAAAATTGAGTATTTGAAATGATACATCAAAATGTACTTTCCCATGTACAACAATAACTAAAAGCATTTACAAACATACATACATGCACACATACAAATGACTAGCAAAGGCAATGAAATGGCGATACAAAGCAATCAATTTTCATGAGAAAGTAATTCGAGAGTGATTAGATTAAGCACATTTAATGAGATCTGAAATAGAATGAGGTCAAGGATGGTTTTAAACTGAATGAGTAGCAGCAAGTCGAAGCAGCAGATTTGGGAGTCTAAAAGGATGTGGCAATTAGCGCCGGCATGTCTAATTAGGTAATAGAGCAGTTGGGCTAGCGAGAGAAGGTGCGCACCGGAGGCGTATTTGGCAAAGGACTGATGAGCTTTTTGGTGGAAATTTTTTGTCGTTATTCAAAAAAATTAAGAAAGATTTCGGTTAAGACGAACTACTTCCTATAAGCTTCGGAAAAAGAAAGTATTGAAAAGTGGAAGCAAAGTTTAATTAATTTTTCAATCATTACACCATTTAAAACTTTTTTTTTTCAAAATATATGTATGTAAATAACTCCAAAATCTACCACTCAATAGTAAACAACGCTCAATATCTTGCGTGCTTAATAACAAAATCCGATACAAAACAAAAATCTCATTTGGCTTTGGTTTTGCGAGCTTTTGAGTAAGCAATCCCCTATTGAGATACATAAATCCACACACACACACTCTCTTACACACACACATCTACACAAATACCGCCCCTTCTTAACTAGCTTTTTAGGCATTTCATTCAAAAAACCTTAAACAATATCGTTTGCCCTTTTACTTGATGCCGCTTGAATGTTTCATTTGTTCACGAAAATTTGGTTTTCTATTTCTTCTGCTGCTTTTGAGTTCACAAAGCACTAAAAAGAGATCAGTTTCCTATCAGTCTGACTCCAGACATTAATTAATAACACCAATGACGACAATAAGCGTTTTGCCAATGCAGCAGCGTTTTAGCATTCTCAAAAACAATCAACAAACTTACAGCCATTCACTAATACCATTCATTGTTTTGTAGAATAATTGTCTAAGCGCTTATGCTCCCCCCTTCCCCGGGCGTATGAGTAACTTTTTCCATGTGCACATATCAGCCGGCAAACTACAACAATAAACCACGTCTGCTTATGCTTCATAGCGATAAAGTCGTTTTAGTTTGCTTGTACAACAACAATAGCATGAAAAGTGTGCACCAATGTAGGCGTGCCATAGAAAAGAAATTCAAAATTCAAAAAAAAAATTTTAATTTTGCAAACTCGTCACTTTGTTTTGATTGGAGTTAGATGCGCTTCATGCGTCTGCAAGCCATACTCACTGCCCTGTAGGGAAAAACTGGCAATGTTCTAGGTGGTGGGTTGCGTATTAATTGTGGCAAGTTTTGAATGAGCGCTGAAGCACAATTTTTAAATAAGGATTATTAATGTTGTTGTTGTATTGTTTATTTATCATAAGTATTAAAAGTGTACATAATTATTTTCAGAACAGTCCATTTAATGATAAATTATTGGTTTTTATAGTTAATGATTATTTAAATACCACTCAAAAAATTTGAAATAGAAAAAATATTTTTATTTAAAAATTTTTTTTTTACTTTTTGGATAAAAATGTTGCGATTATATAATCTTTATAGAATACAAAATCGATAAAAATTAACAATGTAATTTTTAAAACTTTTCCATATTTGAAAATATGTAAATTTTTTTCTATTTGTTAAATTTTTTTTTGATAAAAAAAAATTATAATTTTAACGAAAATTAAAAAAAAAATTAAAAATAATCCTTCGACTATTATTTTAAAATTTTTGTGTATGTATTTTTTTTTTTGTTTGTTTTTTGACGAAACAATTTTTTCACATTTTCTAAAAAAAAATAGAAATTATAAGTCAAAAGATAAACAAGGAAAAGTGTTTGATTAATTATGAAATGTTTTTTTTTTTTGGAAAATTTCTGCTAAAAAATATGGAATTTTGACAATTATATTTATATTATATACATATATATTATATATTACAACAAAATTTTAAAAAGAAAATTTAAAAAACTTTTCGTATTTTTTTTTTATTTCTGTTTTGTGTCATATCTGATAAAGTTATTAATTGATAACAAATACAAAAAAAAAATAAAAAATTTATTCATACAAAAAATTTCAAAATTTCGATAAAATTTTATTTGATGTACATATATGTATGTATACTATGAAAAAAATTGTTTGATTACTTTTGAAAACTTTTAATATTTTTTAATTTTTGTTTTAAATTTTTGGATAGTAAATAGTTTTTTAATATTAGATATTGAAAAGAAAAATTAAAAATAAACCATAAACGAGTTTCTGATTTTATTATATTTGATATAATAAGTCACAATTCATAAAAAAGCAAAAATAAAAAAAGTTACTTTTTACGTTGATTTAATTCATTTAAATTTATTATTATTATTATTATTTATTAAATTTGTTATTTACCGCCTTTGAACTATAAAATTATGGTTATCAAAAAAAATAAGCAAGAAAAATATTATGAATACTTTTGATACTTACCTTGATCCCTAGCAGGTCACTACATACTATTTTATTTAGGGTGTGCATTTTAAAATTTACCTCTCATTTTATCTTGAAGTTTGTCTCAGCTCGAGAAACTTAAAAAATTGTAATCTTGTTAAAATCTTATAAAGAAAATTTTAGTTTTTTACACAAGTCGCGAAGTTTGAAGCGTACGAAAAATATAATTCCTAAAGTCGTCACGCATTTTCACCTCCTTATTGTTGTTGTGTTCGTGAATGAGCTTAGCATATTTGGTGGCCATTTGTCGGTGTTCAATATTGCTAACACGTTTGCTTGGGAGACAAGTTTTTGAGACACGAAAAAATATGCAAATTTTAAAGTTAGGAGAGGCTTATCTTTAATAACACGATTTAGAGACGTTCTAGACAGGTCAAAGTTTACATGTTTTAAAATTGTGATTTACCTTTAACACTATATATTTTTGGCAAGGATGTTGCTTTAGCTATACATTAATATAAGCGATTGGTGAGCCACGAATCACGAGAACAAAAATTAAGTTTAAGTTCATCCTCTTCTCCTTCTTAGTCTGGCTTTTCTGTATCTCTTTTTCGGATTCTCCCTGGTTTTTCTTCTTCTCGCTTCTCTTTCTATAGATCTCCCCCTACCTATGAATAAAGTAAACCAAAACTTAGACAAAGGAGCATAGACCAAATATGATACCTCAACCAAAAATACGATCGAAAACGAGACCAAAACCTGGATCACCGTAGAAGTACCTACATACGTATGAGCTCCATAAAAACAGCACATACAAAGACGTGTAGCAGTTAGCTAGCTAAGTATTTTAGTAATTTTTTCAAGTCATATTTTTACTTTGTGCAAAGGAAATCTCAAACATACCTCGTGACAGGATAACTTCAGCATATCGCACCCTAAATCAAAAACAGTCACAACTCAAAATCCGAGTAACTTTCAGTTAATTGCTTCTGGATCGCACAAAAGTGATTTGATTTTTAAAAACTTGACATCACTGTGCTCTTTAAAGAGTAACGATAATAGTCAAAAAGAAAAATATTGTATGCATTGGCTGCACCATCTATGCCAAGAAAGCGACCTAAAAAAATTTTGAGTTGTGACTGTTTTTGATTTAGGGTGCGATATGCTTGAGTTTTGTCGTACTCGTTTGGCATACAAAGAGCATAGCTTCAGAAATTTTCAAAATTATGCACAAAAGTGTTCTTTAGAGGGAACGTATATAAACATGTGCAAGCATAGGAGTTATGAACATTAGACTGGGCCAAAAATAAAAATAAAAAATAAAATAAAATAAAATAAAATAAAATAAAATAAAATAAAATAAAATAAAATAAAATAAAATAAAATAAAATAAAATAAAATAAAATAAAATAAAATAAAATAAAATAAAATACAATAAAATACAATAAAATACAATAAAATAAAATAAAGTAAAATAAAATAAAATAAAATAAAATAAAATAAAATAAAATGAAACAAAATAAAATAAAATAAAGTAAAATAAAATAAAATAAAATAAAATAAAATAAAATAAAATAAAATAAAATAAAATAAAATAAAATAAAATAAAATGAAATAAAATAAAATAAAATAAAATAAAATAAAATAAAATAAAATAAAATAAAATAAAATAAAATAAAATAAAATAAAATAAAATAAAATAAAATAAAATAAAATAAAATAAAATAAAATAAAATAAAATAAAATAAAATAAAATAAAATAAAATAAAATAAAATAAAATAAAATAAAATAAAATAAAATAAAATAAAATAAAATAAAATAAAATAAAATAAAATAAAATAAAATAAAATAAAATAAAATAAAATAAAATAAAATAATGTAAAATAAAATAAAATAAAATAAAATAAAATTAAATAAAATAAAATAAAACAAAATAAAATAAAATAAAATAAAATAAAATAAAATAAAATAAAATAAAATAAAATAAAATAAAATAAAATAAAATAAAATAAAATAAAATAAAATAAAATAAAATAAAATAAAATAAACAATAACTCGTAATGAATTTAATTGTCAGTTTTTTGGGAAAAATTGATAATTGGAGAAAAATTACAGGGCATCATAGCTTAGTGTTAGAGTTTTCTAACAGCGGCTTTGGTGCAGACACGGGTTCGCATCCCAGTGTCCGAAAAGGGATCTGATGATGAGCCTGGAAACTCTGAAACATGTAATCCTATCCATCGCTGTTGATTTTTCCTTTGTAATTTTTCTCCAATTATCAATTTTTCCCAAAAAACTGACAATTAAATTCATTACGAATTATTGTTTATTTGGTCTCGAGCTTGCAAAAACTTACAAATATGTAAACAAAATAGACCGCAAAAATCCAACAACAAAATAAAATAGAATAAAATAAAATAAAAGAAAAGAAAAGAAAAGAAAAGAAAAGAAAAGAAAAGAAAAGAAAAGAAAAGAAAAGAAAAGAAAAGAAAAGAAAAGAAAAGAAAAGAAAAGAAAAGAAAAGAAAAGAAAAGAAAAGAAAAGAAAAGAAAAGAAAATAACAAAAATAAAATTTAAAAAAAACAAGTAAGGAAAGGGCTGTCTTCGGCTGTGCCGAAGTCTTTATACCTTTCATGAATATGCACAACTTTTCTCAGTGTCCGCTCCTTACTTACAATTACTCACAAACTCTCCAAAACTGTTAATTTAAAAATACATAGCCAAACCACATATATCGGAGCAATCGGTAATATGGGAGCTATATGTTATGTAAGTCCGATCTGTATGATTTTCACTACACACATCACTCATATAATAAGTACCAAACCTGCAAAATTCTACGTTTCTAGCTTTCTATTTGAAAAATTTATAGCCCGAAACCCATTTATCGAAACTATCGATTATATGGGAGCTATATGTTATGTTGGTCCGATCCAGGTGATTTTCACTACACACATTACTTATATAGTATGTACTAAACCTGCGAAATTTCGCTCTAATAGCTTTTTAATTGCAAGAGTTAGAGGCCAAAACCCGTTTATCGGAACAATCGATTGAATGGGAGCTATGCCTTCTATCGGTCCGATCTTGCTGGTTCCGACAAATGATTAATTCTATGCAAAATGGCGCCCGCTTGCAAAATTTCATCGAGATATCTCTAAAACTGAGGGACTAGTTTGCGTTCAAACAGACGGACGGACAGACGGACAGACGGACGGACGGACGGACGGACGGACAGACGGACATGGCTAAATCAACTCAGCTCGTCGCCCTGATCATTTCGGTATACTTAATGGTGGGTCTATCTCTTCTTCTTCTCATACTTACAAACATCGGACCAAAGTTATAATACCATTTCATGCTCATGAAAGGTATAAAAATTTAAAAAAAAAAAATAATAACATAACAAAAAAAATAAAAAAAAGTAAAAAAAAGAAATAGAATAAAATCTCTAATAGTTCTTCTAATAATTAAAAAAAAAAATTGCAACCTAATGTATGTACATACATATATACGGGAGTTCGGTTTTAAGCAGCATAAATCCCTCATGAAACACATTTTTTCTGCAATTTCGGTAAATTCTATCACGAATAAATTTTTTAGCTTGAAAATGCTTTCAACTTTCCTCAACTTTTAGCTTACATTATTGTTGCTCTGCCGCTGGTATTTTATGTATATGCATATGTACATATGTATGTATTAATGATGATATTAGCTACTAGGTAAAGCTGAGTATTAAGAAATATTTCCTTAACTAAAACAAAATATGTCACCTGTGGAATGCTGTTTGTACAAAAATTCTCTGATGTTTACATGCCTAAGGTTTCAACTTTACCATTTCATATTTGTTGTCGTAGCTAGGGCTTCCATTATGAAATATGTATGTACATATGTATGTATTTGAGTACAGGTGTGTGTACAGGTTTAAAGGATTTTTATCTTTGCTATGTTTTCGCTTTTGACTGACACATGCTTGTTTGTATGACGGGGGTAATTTAAACAGTATTTAACGCTTGAAAATGAACTCGAAATATTTATGAGATGAGACATGCTGGGGGATAAGAGAGTTTCGTACGGACAGGGCCGTGGGCAAAATTTTTGGATAGAGGATTGTATTGGCTAGGATATTTGTTTTTTATTTTATTTTATTTTATTTAATTTTATTTTATTTCATTTTATTTTATTTTATTTTATTTTATTTTATTTTATCTTATTCTATTTTATTTTATTTTGTTTTATTTTATTTTATTTTATTTTATTTTATTTTATTTTATTTTATTTTATTTTATTTTATTTTATTTTATTTTATTTTATTTTATTTTATTTTATTTTATTTTATTTTATTTTATTTTATTTTATTTTATTTTATTTTATTTTATTTTATTTTATTTTATTTTATTTTATTTTATTTTATTTTATTTTATTTTATTTTATTTTATTTTATTTTATTTTATTTTATTTTATTTTATTTTATTTTATTTTATTTTATTTTATGATATTTTATTTTATTTTGTTTTATTTTATTTTATTTTATTTTATTTTATTTTATTTTATTTTATTTTATTTTATTTTAATTTATTTTATTTTTTTTTATTTTTTTTTTTATTTTTTTTTATATTATTTTATTCAGAGCCTCACTCATAAGTCAGCAAACAGTCAAGCAAGAATTTCCATACAAGTATACTAAACCAAATTTCGCTTACAACTGAGGGAACCCCATTTGTATACGTCCATGCATACTTATGTATGTATCTATATATAATGTGTAGCTGGAACATCGACCAAAAAGGAGCCTAAGAATTATGTGCATAATATGTGTGTGTATATTAGACTAAGCCAAATAATTTTCGTTTGATTTCATAATTGGGTGGCTATTACTTTAAAACAAAACAATATATTAGCCGGCGGCAATTTTTTTTTTTTTTAATTTAGACCACTGAAAGTAAGTGAAAAAATATTTTCGCAAAATGGTAAAGACAATATTTTTTTTTTGTTTTTTAATTATGCTGATATTATTTTTAAGGATAGCTCAAATAAGAACTGCAAAAAAAAAAACTTAAAGACTATAGCATTAGGAAAAACAATTATTTAGCCCACTCGAATATAAATGTGTGTGTGTATGTATATGTGTGGAATTCCATCTGTAGCAGATACAATTTTATTCGGTACTTCGGTTGATAAACGAAAATTTTAATACTTTAACAAAGGTAAGTATTTCAAAAATCAACAACAGCACCTCAATACAAACCTCTTCTATTCATTTGCTGCTTACGCTGAGCTACTATGCTAACTGTAAACACACACACACACACACACAATACGCCTGCATATTATCTACAACAAACGAGATTTGAACAAGCTCAGTTATTGAAACTTCAAACATCAAACAGCGTAGCAAGCAACAAAAGCAACATTTCAGCCTTTCGGCCTTCCTTAGTGTGGTATCCAAGTGAATGTTGTATGCTGCCAGTGAATTACTGGAATCTTTTACTAAAATATTTAGCTTCTACTCAGTACATTGTTACATGGAAAATAGCTTAAATAATTTATTTATGGTTGCAGGCAAGAGATGCCGCGATTTAACACACACACACACACACACACGCACGCAGCTTAAAATACCTAAAGGGTATGTGTATACGAGGATAAATTCAGTGAGAGTAAATCGTTTTGGAATCTCAAGGTAATGTTTGCAATAATTTACCAAATTTTTTGAGCGAAGTAGAGGAGCTTCAAAGATAATGGATGGCATATTTGGTTGGCCCAGTTACCAAAAAAAAAAAAAACTATTTAAGGGGGAGGGCGGACTTAAAATTTTTAATATAAGCTAATCAGTTTGGACCCAAAGTATCTCTCCCATGTAAAGATTCATTAGATAAAAGGAGACAACGCTTCACAAACGCTCATTTTTTAGTTCTAGAAATTCATCATTCCAACAATAAAAAAATTAAAATAAAAAAAAAAAAAATTAAAAAAATATTCCAATCAATAATTTCGTTAATTTTCCATGCGCTAAAAGATTAATACAACCATACAAAAAAAAATTAAGAAAATATCAATTAAAATTATAAAAAGTGTGAGATTCATTAAATGAATACCTAGATAACTTACCACCCCACTTAACCACAACCGAAAATGTGCACAAAAACAACAAAAAAGCAAAAAGCTGGATAAGCATTGGTATGGATTGTGGGTAAAAAGCACGAAAGAACAAACCAAAAGAGTTTGTAGATTGAATGAAATTAAAACCAAAAACGTGTAAATTTGCTTTATTCGCATGTTCTTTGGCTTAGATGCTGTTTTCTTTGGTTTTTTGTTGTTTTTTTCTACACTTCGTTTGCACTTTCTTTGCATAAAAACACCTTGCGGTATTCTTGTGCACTTCAATGGATTTCTGTGGTAAAAAATAATTTCGACATTTATGAAAAGTAAATTAGTTTGCGAAAATACCCTGTAGCGAGAATTTTGTATAATAAAATGATGCGCTACTAAAATGTTTTTTATCTCTGCAGGGTAGGTTTGATATGGCGTTCTATATGGTATTTATATAGTATGTATGTATGTACATATGTATATAGGTCAGTGAAAAAATAATGTTACACGGAAAACTTAAATTTTGCTGAAAAAAAAAATCTTAGGGTGGGTTGAAAAAAATATTTTACTTAATTTAGAAATATTTAAAAAATTTTGCGTTCTCCATTTTGAATTGTAAATTTGTTAAAATAAAAGTTAAAAAAATTTACTAGAGTGGGTTGAAAAAAATGTTTTACTTAATTTTTGCTTTCGCAGAGGGTTAAATTTTTACTTTACTAACAAAAAAATAAAAAGTTTAGAAATAAATTAAAAATCTTGCGCGGCCCATTTTGAATTGAAATTTTTTTTTTTTTAAATAGAAAACTTTTGCAAAAAAATGTTTAAGATTTTTGCTCAAAGCCCAATGGAAAGTTGATTTCTTTTTGTATTATTATTTTTGCATTAAAAGGTTATGCGTGCTCTTTCGTATACATTAGAGCGCAGGCGAATTTTTTTAGTTCATAACTTTTTAATTTTGTTTTTTATTTTATACATTTTTTTTTTTAAATTACAATGGAACTATGGTTTATTTATTTAAAATGCGCGTGAGCAAAAAATGTGTTTACGAATATTTCTTTATAAAGCACACATCATGCTAAGCTAAAAAAAAAAATTAATTCTTTTTTCCGACCCACCCTAAAACAAATATACTCTCACAAGTTTCTAAAGAAAAACAAGCGCATGCAAATATAAAAATACGTTGTTTTTCAGATACTCTGCAACGGAAGGCTATGGAAAATTTATAGTGACATAATTTTCCAGTTAGGCTGAACATCAACAAATATTATCGTACGAAAACAATAAAAAAAGCAGAAAATTATGAAATTTAACGCTGTCACGGCCACTAGCAACATATGAGCCAAATTAGTGAGAAGTGAATTTTCAAATTTTGAATACTTGCAAACACTTGTTTTCGAATTACATACATACATACATATATTGACTGTGGGGTAGCATTTTGGAAGCAGAATAATTTCAGCAAGTTCAAAACTCAAACTTGAAAAGTTTCAAAAATTTGGCAACCTTCAAAAAAATATTCTTACTAAGTGGTAGCGTTAATCATGAACGCTTAGTAATGTGTAGTAAATATATGATGGCAGCCCTATTTAAATCTAAAATAATAAAAAAGAATTATTACTTACGATAAGGTGGCAACGCTCTCTGATATTATTTTTTTTAGTGGAAAGCTAACTAAAATATCTCTCATTTGATACCCATATTATGAATAAACCTCATAAATGTGGCATCCCTATTTAAATCTAGAATAAAAAATTATTAATTACGATAAGGTGGCAACAACTTGCAAAAAAAATTTTTCAAACCAAAGCAAAGCTAACTAAAATACCTTTCATTTGATACTCATATTATGCGTTAACGTCATAAACGTGGCAACCCTATTTATTATATTATTATTATATGAAATTATTAATTACGATAAGGTGGCAACGCTCTCTGATATTATTTTTTTAGTGGAAAGCTAATTAAAATATTTCTCATATGATACTCATATTAAGAATAAACCTCACAAACTTGGCATCCTTTTTTAAATCTAAAAAAAGTTATTAATTACCATAAGGTGGCAGCGCCTTGCAAATCATATTTTTAGTGGAAAGCTAATTAAAATATCTTTCATTAGATTGCTATATTATAAATAAACGTGGCAGCCGTGTTTAAATCTAAAATAAAGAATGTTTAATTACGAAAAGGTGGCAACCCTCGCTAATAATATTTTTAGTGGAAAGCTAACTAAAATAACTTTCAATTCATAACAATATTATGATTAAACTTCAATTAATTTTTTAATATTTTCATATAGTTGGCAACATTGTAGAATTATTTCCAGTGGCAACGCTGAATATGTAGCTTGAAATATACTGAATTATCTAGTATGAGAATAAAACTCTTCAAAAGCACCAAAAACAAACTTCAATCCACAAATGGGTTAATTCACCGTTATTGCATTTCACACGCATACACAATTTTGTGCTTCTTCTTTATATGTTAGCACCACTGACACCTGCGGAAATCGAATATGAGCTTATCGTGCAATTTCTATCAAATTCAGCGAAAAATTAAATTTTACATAAAAATACGGGCTTGCAGACGAAACCAATACGGAAAAAAAGAGAATTTCGCAAAGCGAAATTGTAACAAAAAGTTGCCCACATGGCAGCGTGACATGACAGCAGCAAACAGATAAATGTGACACAAACATACATACATATTTACTTAACATAACATAGGTGAACACATTTAACATAACATAAGTTCACATAAACTTACACACCAACACACATTCCCATCTTGGTTAATACGCTCATGCATGAGTTGGAGTCTTTAGGAGGATATTGACAGCCATTTAAGATGGAAATTCACACTTCATTCCACGCATAGCGATTTTTGTATTAGAGCTCGACCGTAGGTAAGACTTGAGTTGAAGAGGTGGTTGTTATTGGAACCGGAATTCCACTCACCAAAAAGAGGAGGAAAGTCACGAGCTCACACGTCTGTCTCAACAGCTTTTGGGGAATTTCATATCTGTCTTTTTAACTCTGCAAGTCCAGGGATGGTAATAGAGATATAAGCCGATAAATCGATTAATGTATAATTTTTATCGATTAATCGAAGGATGAGAATACTTTTTAATAGTCAAATTTTAATTTACTTTCAATAAACTTGCTATCCATTTGCTTTTTCTTTCTCTACTTCCAATTCTTTACTCAGCATTTCTCTCTCTATCTCGCACTCTCTCTCTCTCTCTATTCTCCTCTGACTTTGCTTCTTGTAAGCCTGCTTCCTGCTAACGATGCATTGCCCAAAAAAGATATGAGCGATTTGGATTATAATTAGATTATCGGTTTCATTAATCGATTATTTTTTAGTTAATAAGAACAGCTTCTTTGTGCCATTTTTTTCCCTTCGTATACATTACTTCCCCGTCTTCTACACATATTATCTCTTACTCCCTCTTCCTTTCCCTCTCTGTATATTATTTTTGTCTCGGCCATTTTACTAAGTGAAAGGTGGTGAGTAAGCAAGGGACTATTCGATTAGAAATTATTCGAATAAATACAATTCGAATTCTTTACAACTAATATTTTTATTCGTTCATTCGAATAGAGTTTATACGATTATTATTCCTAGTGGTGAGTTATAACTATTCAGCAGAAGAGGTTGCAGATAATTTTCGACATCAGCAGAACGATTTATTTTACCCCTTCAAAACTTAGAGTCCTCCTTTTCTAGAGTCCTCCTTTTCTAGAGTCCTCCTTTTCTAGAGATACATGAGGACCTCTTTTCTCTGAAAAATCTTCAACTCGAATAGCCGAGTAAGCAGCATCGGAACAAATATTTAGCTCTACACCCATCTCTAGCACTACTATTCACATCTCTATTCCCAACGCTACTTAATAATAATAGCCGTGTTTTTTTTTATCGGCGTCTGCGTTTGCGCTTAATATTTGTATGGACTGCTAAGCGCACAACTTTATCTGCAACTACGAAATAGTGGCTGATAAAATCAGTACTTCCAAGAAGTTTCCATTCATTTTGCAAACTGCCTTACCAACTTCCAGCAATCTGTTTATCATCCCTTAATAATAACCGGAATGTCAACAGAGGAAATGTGTGTATGTATGCGCGTTGATAATGGAATAACCGCAATTGTGGATGACCGTTTTTTTTTAGTCGCAGACGCAGATGTATATGCGTGTAAAAAAAAACAGGCCTAATATTATGTGAAAAATAAAATATTTTATGCTTTCAAAAAAAAAAAAAAAAAAAAATGTCTGTCAGTGCAAAAGCTCGCTGCTTGTTTCGTGTGTGTGTTAGTGCAGCGAAGAATGTGGCAGCATTTTGAAGCGCTTATGGCACTATTAACCCGCTTATGTCAGCACTCATACACACAAACACACATAGATAAATATGAGTTTCAAAATGGACCACGACACAGTGTGTGACGTATGAGAATGTACAGTTGTAGTTTATTTTTGCAGATGTCTCAACAACCAACACTTCATCATTTACGCTTTACCATTAGCCTGAACGTTTGGTACATTGAATGGCACCGCAAACTGCACAGCACAGCATAGCGCAGCAGAGCTCAGAGCTAACCACAACATTCCAAGCCATATAATCTTATATTGAAAGTCTTAGCATTTACCATTCATATAGCATTGGCAGCTGCCTTTAGCCCTAAAGAGAGTTAGCTACTTTTCAACCACCACATCCCGCCCGCCCGCGCTATAAATAGAGCCAAGCTTCTATGGCAATGCCATGGCCTTCACCTTTTTTCTTTTCGCATTAAACCGCAGCTGAGGCATTCGATCGCAAATGCATAGCGAAAATGTTGTTGTTGTCAATATTTACACACAAACTCCACATATAAATGTTTGCTGACAGCGTACGAAGACGCATACGGTTCGAGTGTAGGTGTATGTGTGACAGGCGACAGCATCTTGGTAAATAAGAGCGTAAAGAGTGATAGAGAGTTAAATAATATCAGGGACACCGGATAACTCTTAACTTACTTAATAACATCCCACAAAAAGTGTAGTTGAAGAGAGAGAGAGAGGGAGAAGTTCAGAAAAGGAGACAACTGTGTGTGCCTCTCCATGACGGAAATTGATTCTTGTAAAAGTATTTCATGGAGAAAGTGAAATGTGAAGGAGTATGAAGGAATAAATCTCATTGTTGGAAAAATTTACTCGTTTGTGAAATTTATTAACACTTGCTCTCTGAGTTTACATTTTCTCTCATTTTTCACTTTTTGTTTATGTCTCATCCACTCGTTCTTAAGTCTTATACCTATATTTTCCCGAGTAACCCTTTAACTTAAAATATTTCCCACTAAGCAGTTACGCTCTTTTTCTCCTCTCTTTCGTACTCAGAATCACACTTTCCCGGCCTTTCTCTCGATATTTAATACCGTCACTTTGCTTTTCTTTTTCTCTTTTTCTCTTCGTCTATGTCTGTGTTTGTTTAACTATCGCCATGTCTGCCTTTTACTATCATTTTACTATCTTCTGTCTCCTCTTTTCTCTCTTCTATGTACCGAATTGAAAAATTATGAGCCCAATTCCTACTCTCTTTGTAAATTTTCAAGAGAAAAGTACTTACTATCAAGTAGTTAATCACCCACTTTGATTCTTTCTGCTCCTCTCTTCCAACTCAGTTTCACTTCCCTCCCTATGTTCTTCTTTTTCTTTTTATGTCTTTTTTTTTCGCTTTCTCTTCTTGTGTCATTCTCTCTGTTGTGACTTAAATCCGAAGTATTTGTAGTAAAAATTCAAACCAAAAGATTTCCTATTAAGTAGTTGGTTCAATTTTTTCAACTCTTCTCCTCTCTCTCGAGCTCTAATTCATACTTGCTAGCTTTTTCCTTAGATTTTTTTTTATAAATGTGAGTCGTCGTTTCGTTTTCTCTTTCTGCTCTCCATATTTTTATTCTCCGCAATCCATGTGTCTGCTCTTTGCCATCCTCCTCTCTCTCTCTCTTAGCATATCCCATTTTCTCTTCTATGAGTAAACTCAAAATATTTCAAGCGAATCAAGCGCCACCTATTTAGTAAATTTTTAAATCAAAAATTTGGCTTATGAAGTAGTTAATCTACTCTCAAGCACTTCCCTTTCCTATCACCACGACTCTCACTGACTCTCACCTACTTTTTGTGTAAACTCTTCTTTTGGCGTCTTGCATAATACCAACCAATTCTTCGTCCTTAAATCCCAAAACATTCAATGCTCGAAAAGTAACATGTGTATGAATTCGCATCGACACACGTTCTCCAAAACCCATCATCCACTTTACCAACGACTGACTGTCTTGTCCGCTCAACTAACACTTACCCACTCACGCACTCCTTCTTGTTCTGTTTGGGTTTTCACTCGCGTACGGTTAAGCAAAACATTTTCTCTATCGACACAAAATAAAATTAAGATGAACATGTCGGATTGGAATTATAATATCCTTATGACAGGAAAGGATAAGGAAATGTCTTCAAATTGTATTTACAGTTCAACGTGCGCCGTTTTCACACACATACACCCACCCACCCACACACATGCATTGCCTCCCTCAAAGTAATATGGAGTAATGTGTAAACAGAGCAGGGAGCATGTGTGAATGTGGATTAAAACATATGAATATGAATGACAGCCGATCTCGATAGTGTTGGTCTCCGCTGTGAAGTAAATAAAATTGAATGAATGTAATAATTTGGAAAATATTTAAATTCGCACAATTTTACTCACAATTTGAGCTTTAAGTGGAGCTGTGAAAGAGGCAGAAAGAACAAGAATGGTGGCATGAGTTTTGGAAGTTGAAGCAGACCTCTTAAATAATGATTATTAATCTTAGTCAGTGATAATCAAATAAAATGTTTGTTATTTTTGTAATAATTGATTAATTATGATAATCGAATATTTTTAGAATAATTAATCGATTAGAATTAAATTTTGTGTTCGATTAATGAGGATTAATGATTTTTTATTTCGTTTTCAAATCTAATCATAGGATTAATCAAATTAATCAAAATTGCAATATGATTACAATTTTTGATTATTTACGATTAACGAGGATTAATAACAAAATTTAAATATTTCAATATTAAAATGAAAATTTTTTTGCAATTTTGTGTTTTTTTTTTTATAAATCCATGCAAAAAAAAATATCTCGTTTATGAGTCCGAAATGAGGGTATTTCGCTTCTTGCGATGGTCGTCCGATATGAGTCTGATTCCATTAGTCATACGAGCTTGAATAAGAGTCATATAGGACACCTTTTTTTTCTCATAAACGGCACTTATTAATCCTCTTTAATCGCAATTAATCAAAAAATTTAATCCTAATCAATTATTTATTCTAAAAATGTTCGATTATCAATATTAATCAACTATTACAAAAATTTTTATTTGACTATCAATGATTAAGATTAATAATCATTATTTAACCACCTTATTCACCTAAGAGGCGATTCTAAGCTCTTCTTAGGGTGTAGACATGGTAAGAACTCTTCAGATGCCGAACCTAGCTCGTTCATCTACCTTTCCCTCACTATCCCAGTTTTCCGAGTTTTGCGACATTAGCAGCGCCTGAAGGGTGAAGTCCATGCTCGTCCATAGAGTTAGTCTCACTTTGGATTAAATGGAGCAAATTTAAAGCGTAAACTTTATTCTACTCCAAACCACCCCACTACCCCTCCACTAGCTACACAAAAGTATTTTACTAAAAAAGTTTGAAATACAAAAAATATTTGTTTGGTAATTTTGAGAATTATCTCTATTTTTACTTTTGTCACTTCCATGTAACGTCATTCATGAACAGAAGTAGGCACAGCAGCAGAGAGATGGGTAGGGGGGGGGGGGGATTGAGCATAAAGAGGTGTTTTTACTTTGTTTATGCAAGCGGAAATCATAAATGTTGAATGCATTGCGCATCGTAATTGCTGCTTACATTAAGTTTTAAATAAAAAGCTATGAAAAGAGAGGACAAAAACAAAAACAAAAATATGGCATAAGTGGCGAATGAGTGAATTCACAGAAAAAGCTGTCATTTGTGTGTCATTTTATGCGGGTTGTAATGGCATCGTTTTGCTTTATTTGCTCCCATTTGTTGTCGTTGTTGTTGTTGTGCATAAATACACTTCATAGTCTTTGTGAAATGCAGCAAATGCGTTCCGGTTTTTCCAACGCTGCCCATGAATTTGGTACTCTTACTTAACTACTCTTACACTCACTTGCTTACATATTTACTTATTTAGTACATTTTTTGTTTTTGTGTTTGTACCCGAAAAACTGAATGAAGCATTGTAAGTCGCTATAATTGCCTGCCATTTGTACGAAACTGCATTGTTCTATCTACTATCTACCTACAGAGAGTGTTTTTGTAATTTTTTGTTTTTTTTTTTTGTTTGCTCCACTAACAATGCGTTGACAAGTGTTCTTGCTGAACTATGTATATGAATATTCTGAGCACACGAGCGAATAAGGACGTTCGGCTTTAAATCTTCGGCTAGAGTTTTGGTGCGGTTTATGCCAGAGATCGAATTTTAGTTGCTGGTTTTTGGCGAACAATTTTTGAGTTTTTACAAAAATAAAAAGGGAAGGAAAAAAAAGAGAAAAAGAAGAAGAAAAATGAAAAGAGAATTAAAAGTAAAAGGAAAAAGAACAAGAAAATGAAAAATTAAAATAAAATGTAAACGAAACATGAAAAGGATATCAAGAATAAAATAAAAAAAATAATAAAAGTATATAAAAGAAAAGGAAGATAAAGGGATAGAAAAGGTTAAATAAATGAAAGAAAAAAATAAAAAGAAGAAGAAAAAAAATAGAAGAAGAAGAGAAAATGAAAAATAAAAAAAAGGAAAAATCGGAAAAAAAGAAAAGGAAAGAAAGAGATAAAGAAAAAAAGAAGAGATGCGAAAAGGAAAGAAAAATCAAAACAAAAGGTAAAAGAGAAAGATTTTGGCAAAGAAAAATAAAGAGAACAATAAAAAAAAATAAAAATAAACGGAAAAAGAAAAATAACACGAGAGAGAAGAAAAATAAAAGAAGGAAAAGAAGAAGAAAATCAAGAAGACAGAGAAAAGGAAAATAAAAAATAAAAAGAAAACGAAAAATAGGTAGAAAAAAGACAAGAATAAGAGAAAGAAAACAAAATAAAAAGATAAACAAAAAGAAAAAGAAAAAAAATCCGAAAAATAAAACCAAAATTATAAAGCAAAAGAAAAACATAAAGAGAAAGAGAAAAAAAAGGCAAAAGCGAAAGAAAAAAGGGGGAAAGAAAGAAACAGAAATAAAAGCAATAATAATTTTCATAATTTAATATTGAGTTCATTTATAGTAAAAAGCAACAAAGCAGTGGAATTTCTGGTGTGGAAAGTACAAAAAAGCGGAAGAGTCAACACTTCGGCTTTAAATTACCCATACAATATTTATATTAAATATTCGATATATGTATGTATGTATGTCTTATTCCTCCTCACTATTTACACATATGAGAAATGATTACAAAATTTTAAATTTTTTTTTCACAAATTTTACCTTAGCTTGGAATGCCCCTTACTGACGTGCATATGCAAATCTCCACACAAAGTGTAAAACAAATACTTGGCTCACATAAGTTTTAATGGGTTTCATTGTTCATAAATGACGGTACTTGTCAAAAATTATTTAGTTTAAAGCGAGAAAAAACGCGTAAAAAGAAAAACAACTTCACAAAAGTGCAAAACTTGCAGCACATATTTTGAATCTCTCTATTAAATAAAAGAAGCTGGAAGAAGGAAATGGAAGTAGAGCAAACGCAATTAGTAATACTTCGAAAGAGATTGGCTTCCTTGTCACACATGATGGATGCCGAACAGTCTTTGACTAGCTTGAATGACTAAGTTGCTATTCGACCTGCTGAATTTAGCTTTCAAATGACATCGCAAAACTATTCAAAATTGTCACCTTGAGTCTATTTCCTTTAAACGTGATCCTTTTTTACCCGCCTACAACGTTCAGTTTTTTTTTGCACAACCAACCTAAAATTATTAGTTTCGATTACAATGCAGTTAACACCTATTTTGTCGACACTTTGCCGCATGAACGCGTATTGACTTACGAAGAACGAAAAAAAACATAAAAATAAAATAAAAAATAAAACCGAAAACGTGCTTTGAATTAATTTATTTAGAATTTATTTTTACGGCATCATCAAACAAGTGGCTTTGCTGTCAACCAAAATAGCTTGTAAGTAGCCACGATTTATGTAGTTGGGTAAAGCAAGCAGCAACAAATTCTCCAACCACTTGCCTTGATCCACTCCACTCCACTATGGACGTGCAACGAATTTGCCAAAACTGACAATCATTGCCTTATACCTTAAGCATTTAATACCCGGCATTTTGACACGACAAAGTGACACAAAACTAATTTGAAATTCATTTATCATTTTTTGGGTAATACCTATGTTAGTATGCAGTTATGTGGCGGGCTCGTATTATCGTATAAATATTTGTATTTTAGATATTTTAACAAGCAAACATACATGTATTTTCCAAAGTAAGCAAGAAATAAAGTAAAATAATCTATAGTTAGGCTATTTGAAAACTTTAAAATTTATGAGGCCGGCAAAAAATTTTTGCCATAGAAAATTTTTAGTTTTTTTTTAATTTGCTTGCCAGGCAGATACATACATTATGAGCTTGAATGTTTGCTTGAGGAAACGGTCCTTTAAATTTTGATTCTGTATTGATTTTTGTTTCCTCTCCTCTCCCATTATTTTTTTCCTTTTTTCTATATTACTTTCCGTGCTATTCAGTAATATTTCTCCTCTCTTGATCACTCTATACTATTCATTTTATTTTATTTTATTTTATTTTATTTTTTTTTATTTTATTTTATTTTATTTTATTTTATTTTATTTTACTTTTTTTATTGTACTTCATTTTATTTTATTTTATTTTATTTTATTTTATTTTATTTTATTTTATTTTATTTTAATTTATTTTATTTTATTTTATTTTATTTTAATTTATTTTACTTTATTTTATTTTATTTTATTTTATTTTATTTTATTTTATTTTATTTTATTTTATTTTATTTTATTTTATTTTATTTTATTTTATTTTATTTTATTTTATTTTATTTTATTTTATTTTATTTTATTTTATTTTATTTTATTTTATTTTATTTTATTTTATTTTTATTTAAACAAAATAGACCGCAAAAATCCAACAACAAAATTATTTTATTTTATTTCATATTCGAAATTGTATTTTATTGTTGTTATTTCGCAAGTAGCATATGTCGCCTGAACTTTAATTATGTTGGCAGTAAAAAACAAGAAACGACAAATGCGAAATCATGCTTGAAAGCACAAACAAGCAACACAGGCATTAATGGTCAACAGTTCGGTTTGAAATATATATTAATAGTAATAACCGACCTATATATAAACATATGGATATGTAAATTTTTAACTCATTCAAATTCCAACATTCCTATATTTTGCAGGTTTTTCAATGTTTTCCGGATGTAGTGAACAGAGCATAAAAAGCAAACATATGTACACAAATTTATGTAAATATCAAATCGTTGCAACTGAAAAAATAATGTAATTAACGTCTAGTGATGCGTTGACAGCAGTGACGCTCTTTGCCTAGCCCGCGGGCGGAATTTCCACGAATCAGCTTCGAAACCGTAACCGTAACAAGTTGAAACCATTTTATTTATCAGAATCAAACAGAATCATTTTAATCAGTACATATAACTCAGTCCGTCACATTTCTCTAATACTCATACTCACTGCCGTATATTCATATGAGTGTATGTATGTATATCTGAGCCCAATTTCTAGAAAACACTTGTTTATTTATAGACTTTTGATCCACTTATTTCCACTAATCCACAGTTAATTGAATGCTTCACAATGCACTTGCGAGTAGAAGTTTATTTCCTCTGTCGTTCGTGTGCCTGCGTTTAGCCGTACGAAATTGTCCTTGAGAGTGCGCATTCGTTTCACTTTCGCATAAGAACTTCGTTGTAGACTATATTCGTCTTCTAAGCAGCATAAGAATGTTTGTTTTCTAGTTTAGTAATACAAATACAAATACAAACACAAACATTTAGCTTACGAAAGAGATTTATCTCTTTAAAAATATTTCACAATAAAGTCTTGAGTTGCAGGCAAAGTGGCGTGGCTATTATAAACTTGGAAATTGGTTTGTCCGTCAAAGGCATTAGAGATGGATAAATAAAATGACATTGACGTTCTATTGGCAGTTTAGTAATGAACCAGTATTACAACAAATATTTATCCAATAAATAATAACAAATGTACTTTCACTTTTTCGTTGGTAATCTTAAGTAGGGGTTTTCGCTGAGAATCATTTTTAAAGTGGTTATCACGAACTTTAAGTTGAGTTGTGACGGTTTTCGTGGTGGCCGAGACTGACTAAGTTCAAAAAAGTGGGTCAGTTCTTTCTTCTTTGCCATAGCTTACAACAAAAAAAAAAAAAAACACAAACAAAGCTCAACTTCATCTCCATTTGACGTGGAGAATAAAGCGGTAAAAAACGTTCTCGCCTAAAAGTAAGGGGCCTTACCGAGTTTTTTATTTAATTTTATTTTATAACTTTTATTTTATTTCATTTTATTTTATTTCATTTTATTTTATTTTATTTTGTTTTATTTTATTTTATTTTATTTTGTTTTATTTTATTTCATTTCATTTCATTTTATTTTATTTTATTTTATTTTATTTTATTTTATTTTATTTTATTTTATTTTATTTTATTTTATTTTATTTCATTTCATTTTATTTTATTTTTATTTTATTTCATTTAATTTAGTTGTATTTTATTTTATTTCATTTTATTTTATTTTATTTTATTTTATTTTATTTTATTTTATTTTATTTTATTTTATTTTATTTTATTTTATTTTATTTTATTTTATTTTATTTTATTTTATTTTATTTTATTTTATTTTATTTTATTTTATTTTATTTTATTTTATTTTATTTTATTTTATTTTATTTTATTTTATTTTATTTTATTTCATTTCATTTCATTTTATTTTATTTTATTTTATTTTATCTTATTTTATTTTATTTTATTTTATTTTATTTTGTTTAATTTTATTTTATTTCACTGGCGCGCTCGTTGAGAATATTTCTCGCCTCCCACCAACTTCTGTAACCTTTCGTTATAAAGCAAATCGTGATCACGCTTAAATGCCTGTCTGCTATATAATCTTTTTGTCTAGATATCAAGCACCAACAATTAAAAAACTTTCGCAACTTTATCGGATTATCCTTTCCGTATTTGGCATTAAAAAAATGAAAAAAGGGTACATCTCATACTGATAACGGTATAAATTGTTTGTGAGTGGCATGCCACCGGAAAAACTTGCCTTAAACAAATTGTCAATTTGTAGTTAACCCATTGTTTGACTATCACTTTCAAATTTACCACCATATGCGAGCTGATGCCGCTTGTGTGCAGCCACACAAAAAAAAATTTTTAAGCCCGAATAAATGCAATGACCATGAATAGGAAAAAATCACACGCAAAACTGTAAAACAAAGGAAAACAAAAATGATGCAAAACAAGTGTAGCCGCGCGTGAAAAATTCTCATAGTTAGAAGCTGGAAGTCGGAATCTGAAATCACTGAATAAAATCAAGGACACAAATAGTCGGAATACAAAAGTGAGTATTTATGTCGAACAAACTGACGATGCTGTACAATCGTTGACTGAATAGAACGAAATTTACATGCGCAGATATACAACTAAACATAAGACCGTTTCGAAAAAAGAGAACTGACCTGTTAAATCTGGATTAAAATAAAAAATTAATTAAATTAAACTGCTCAATTAATTGAATTAATTATTTATGATAATCGAACATTTTTAGAATAATTAATCGATTAGGATTAAATTTTGATTGCGATTTTAATCCTAGAATTAGTCTAATTATTCAAAATTTCAAATTGATTAGTATTTTTGATTAATTGTGATAAACGGGGATTAATAACAAATTTTAAATATTTAAATATGAATTGAAATTAAAAAATTTTACAATTTTGTGTTTTTTTTATAAATTCATCCAAAAAAATTATATATTCTGAGCAAACCATTGGAGTCATACATGAGTCAGATAGGAGTCCTAAATGGGAGCGTTTATGATCTTTATGAGCTAGTTTATGAGTGCGAAATGAAAGTATTTCGCTTCTTGCAATGGGCGTCCGATATGAGCATGATTCCATATATATCACATGAGCTTGAATAAGAATCATATAGGACACTTTTTTTTCTCATAATCGGCACTTATTAGTGTAGTATTTAATCGCAATTAATCAAAAATTTTAATCAAATTGAAATTGTAATTAATTTGATTAATCCTAGGATTAAATTTAAAAATGAAATAAATCCTCATTAATCGATTATCATAATTAATCAATTAATACAAAAATACCAAAAAATTTAATTTGATTATCACTGATTAAGATTAATAATCATGATTGGAACTTCGAAGCTGAAAGTTTGAACTTCCTATTGGAAGAAGAAAAAACACATCAAGTTATGTATTTTCCGCAACGGTCTAATATTCGCATATGTAACGTATGACTGATGAACTGTGTAAGTTGCAAATTTAAACGGTTACTCGGGTGACAATGCCATGCAAAAAATCATTGTGACAGCACAAATCCTAAAAACGCACTGAACCCAACTACAACAACAACAAATCAACAGCCGACTAACTGGACAACAAGCATAACATGCATATTTAGCAGCAGTAGGCCAGCCTTTCACATATGGCGACCCTAAGCTTTGGGTTGGCAAATGACATCAGCAGTGCATAGTTTACGAGGTCAAACGCAATTGGACAGTCAAGAGATCAACCGTGAAATGTTTCATGTGATGGCACTTTTTTGTTGTTAATTTTTTTTGAATTTTTTTTTGTATTTTTTGTTTTTGTAATTCTTTTTTTTTGCCTTTGTTAAGCCAATTTTTGCTTGACTTTTTTATGTTCTGATTGAGATTATGATTTTGGCGTTAGTAAAATGTGGACTGTAGAGCGGGGGATACAGGAAAATGTTAGTTCTTCTTAGACTTGGAAGGAAGAGAGGCCTTATCGTTGAGGCTGACACTCCGATTCCGAGCACCTAGCTTTTCTCTCACGCAAATTAAGAGCTCTGGAATATTCGTGGAATTTGTTTGGCTTTAAAACAGCTTTGAGTTGGATCCTGGTCTCTGACCCACTTTAAACCAGCTCAATTTAATACCAAATAGTGAGCTAATAAAAGAGCTTAAGTAATTTAAACATATCAAATCATGTCGTGAAAATTTATTTCCAAAATGCCTAAAGCCACTTTCACTTTTCATCCGCTTTAGCCTTCAATCCCACCGAAAAACGTTTTACACAAATTAATTTCCAGCATAAACAATTAAACTTTGAAAAGTTTTACAATAAAATTTTGTGCACATTTCAGTGTTGCTCATAATCCCACTAAAGCTAAAAGTATATGTGTGTTGGTATGTTTGTGTGTGTGTGTGTGTGCGTTTGTTATAATGAAATTGAATTACTTCCAGCCATAAATGGTAATTGACAAAATTGTTAAGGGCAATTATCAAATTTGATATTCAAACGATTATAGTGCACACAAACGCGCACACACGCACACCAGCACACACACACACACCATCTCATCACAAAATGAAATGAAATTCCCTTTTTGGGAATTGCATGAAACGATCGATAAGCGGGATGTAAATATTTGAGTGAAAGTGGTCGTTTTGCTAAAACTTGGAGAAAAAGGCAAATAATGGAGAATAGAAAGACATTGCTGCGTATTGCAATTCAAAGCTCACTTTGAAAATGAAAATGACTGCGGGCAATACTATTGACAAAATCAGTATGAATAACTGATTGTAAAGCAAGTACAGTGGCGCGCAATATGTGTAGCAGTGTATGCACAAATACCAAAAATATACATATGCCTGTCTATTCTAAACAAAGCAAAATTCGCCAACAAATTTTTATGCGCCCTCAAATTAGTCACTGAAATCAAAATGGCTGTGGGTTTTCAAAGAACTTGCCGACAAATTCGCCCTTAAATTCGATTTAATTTCGCTTCCAAACAGACTTTTTAATTTGCTTTCACATTAGGCTGCGATTCGCTCTCAAATCTGCGATGGCACTAATTTGAAATTCACAACTAAAGATTATCACGAAATCTTTAAAATTCGCCAGCAACTTTGTGTATTATTCGCCCCAGAATTCGCCCTTAAATTGGCTTTGAACTCAAACTGCAACTCGCTAAAAAATATTTGTTCAGCAACACTGTTAGTTAGCCGTCTTAAATTTCCGCGAAAGCGCTCTGCCAACGGTTTTCAAAATACGCTAAATCGCATGATAGCCACGCCCCCTTTTTATCATTGGACTATTATGAAAAACACTAATTTATAAAACACTTTGGATTACAAATTTTGTGGTGTATATTGAAATTGTTTTTTGTTCGTTTTTTCTAAGTTTTTAAAATGGGAGTGGCAAAGCCCACTTTGAACTCTGTCTATTTTACTGATATTTTTTATCATAAATAATAAATCGTCCAAGGTAGCAAAACTTGGCACACAAACTCACTCATTATTACACATCTTGAGCACGACGAAAATATTCAAAATCGGACGACGACCACGCCCAATTTTATAAAGTCAAAATATCGGGCCGAATACTGTGTTGACATCGCTAGAAGTAACATGATGGGAGTATGTCTAAGTCACCATTTTAATCGACTTTTGTGGTGAATTACTGTACCACAGTGTCAACGAGGCGTCTACGCTTTGGCATTGGCACACCACCGGGTGACCAACAAATTGTTGGTTTGCTGGATTTGATCACAATGGCCTGTGCTGTTTTACCAACTATTTTCAACTGAGAGCGGAATCATTTATCAATTTCTTCTGTCACAAATTAATAAGAAATTTCTGTTATAATTATTTTTTTTATTTTAACAAATGGAAAATATGTCAGATACAAAGGTAATGGAAACTAACACTGGGTGTAGAATATGAAAGAAAAATTAATAAGAAATATTTGTAATCAAATTTGCTGTTGCAACATGACCAATTAATTATAGTAACAATTAAATAATGGTACAAGCGCCTTAATACACGAAAAATATTTAAAGTCTCTAGTTTAGTGTTCACTTCTTCAATTCAGTTCAGGTCGGCTTCTGTTAACGCTAAGTAGGGACACAAAATAGAGCTGGATCCAGGGTTTGACATTCTAGGTAGACGCACCTAAATAATTATGTATATATATTTATGAATTAATTCAGCCCTTCTTAATGTCATTGCGATTAAATAAGTGTCCACCCAAAAAAAAAAATCTAATCACATCATTTCCATTGTCAACCGCAGGCTTAAATACCCCACCCTCGTAAACACAACGCTGTACGTGTAAAATTTTTATATACTCTTAATACTACGTACTAGGTTGAATGTGCTCAAATAAACCAACATTACACTCAAATTGAATTTACGGTCAGTATGTGTGGCTTGAATAACATTATTTCGAGAGTGCAGATGCCAGCAAAATGGAGTTAGCTAAGCTAAGCTAAGCTAGTACCCTACCAAAGTAAGTGGTAAGTGAGTAAGTGAGTCACTAGCACGTCTGAGGTAGTTATTGTTTTTATCGTCTCATTTTAGCCGCATTGTCCTTTTCACATTCACATTCTTAATACTCGGGCGCTTAGTGCACTACTACTCGTAGTTGGCACTTGGCAAGTCGATTATGCCAACACTTCGCTTTCGAAATAGACTGCACTAATGCACTACTTTACTCTGGACGTAATCTTTTGTATGAAAGTGTTGAAAAAGAGTTCGCCCATTACGTGAAAATAAACAAACAAAAAAATATGGCGCGATAATTTTCTTTTATTTTATTTTATTTCATTTTATTTTATTTAATTTTATTTAATTTTACTTTATTTTATTTTATTTTGTTTTATTTTATTTTAATTTATTTTATTTTATTTCATTTCATTTCATTTCATTTCATTTTATTTTATTTTATTTTATTATATTTTATTTTATTTTATTTTATTTTATTTTATTTTATTTTATTTTATTTTATTTTAATTTATTTTACTTTATTTTATTTTATTTTACTTTATTTTATTTTATTTTATTTTATTTTATTTTATTTTATTTTATTTTATTTTATTTTATTTTATTTTATTTTATTTTATTTTATTTTATTTTATTTTATTTTATTTTATTTTATTTTATTTTATTTTATTTTATTTTATTTTACTTTATTTTATTTTATTTTATTTTATTTTATTTTATTTTATTTGGTTTTATTTAATTTTATTTAATTTTATTTTATTTTATTTTGTTTTTTTTTTTTTATTTTATTTTATTTTATTTTATTTTATTTTATTTTATTTTATTTTATTTTATTTTATTTTATTTTATTTTATTTTATTTTATTTTATTTTATTTTATTTTATTTTATTTTATTTTATTTTATTTTATTTTATTTTATTTTATTTTATTTTATTTTATTTTATTTTATTTTATTTTATTTTATTTTATTTTATTTTATTTTATTTTATTTTATTTTATTTTATTTTATTTTACTTTATTTGATTTCATTTTATTTTATTTTATTTTATTTTATTTTATTTTATTTTATTTTATTTTATTTTATTTGGTTTTATTTAATTTTATTTTATTTTATTTTATTTTATTTTGTTTTTTTTTTTATTTTATTTTATTTTATTTTATTTTATTTTATTTTATTTTAATTTATTTTACTTTATTTTATTTTATTTTATTGCATTTTATTTTATTTTATTTTATTTTATTTTATTTTACTTTATTTTATTTTATTTTATTTTATTTTATTTTACTTTATTTTATTTTACTGCATTTTATTTTATTTTATTTTATTTTATTTTACTTTATTTTATTTTATTTTATTTTATTTTATTTTATTTTATTTTATTTTATTTTATTTTATTTTATTTTATTTTATTTTATTTTATTTTATTTTATTTTATTTGATTTTATTTTATTTTATTTTATTTTATTTTATTTTATTTTATTTTATTTTATTTTATTTTATTTTATTTTATTTTATTTTATTTTATTTTATTTTATTTTATTTTATTTTATTTTATTTCATTTTATTTTATTTTATTTTATTTTATTTTATTTTATTTTATTTTATTTTATTTTATTTTATTTTATTTTATTTTATTTTATTTTATTTTATTTTATTTTATTTTATTTTATTTTATTTTATTTTATTTTATTTTATTTTATTTTATTTTATTTTATTTTATTTTATTTTATTTTATTTTATTTTATTTTATTTTATTTTATTTTATTTTATTTTATTTTATTTTATTTTATTTTATTTTATTTTATTTTATTTTATTTTATTTTATTTTATTTTATTTTATTTTATTTTACTTTATTTTATTTTATTTTATTTTATTTTATTTTATTTTATTTTATTTTATTTTATTTTATTTTATTTTATTTTATTTTATTTTATTTAATGTGTGCGCTTGTGCAACTTGTTTATAAAAGATTGAGTGCTCTTTTATGTGCTTCGTTATTGTTCCTTCGTATTTTCTACAAAATGTTCAAAACACTTACGCTATGAGTAAATCAAATTGTGCCAGACAGCGATCGAACGCCCAGAATAACATTGGCACAATATATTTTATGCTTGCCGCATACTTGGACGTTGACACTTTCTAGATGATTGTTTTTCAGCAATGCTTTAGGTTCTCAATGAAAATAAAAATTCAATCTTCTTGGAAAAGCTAAATACATGTGTGAAGAAGAAGTTATAAGGCGATCCTAAATCCCCTTCCTGATATTCCACGCGGTTCTACGAGGTGAGCAGCTCGAAGCCAAATTCTTATCCACCAATAGACTTCCTAACCGTCATAACTCTCGGATCCTTTCGGACCAGTTTAGGCTGACACGAAAAGGATAATTCTTCGTAAGCTTTGTGGACCAATCGACGAGTTTCTTCTTGTGCTTTCTTGGATCTGTTGGCCGTCTCATTTTCCCTGTACCCTTGAAAGCTGTAGAACGCTCCCAGCTAACAAAATTTTGTCAATAAAATTCCATCCTTCCTCCAGCAGCGCCTTGCCAAATGCTACGAACCACAAATGGTATTTTCAAATCTAAGTCAAATAATATTTACGCGTCTTTGTTAAGTTCAAAAGACAAACTGAATATGGAAGACAACGCCAGCAACACAAGAAAGTGCAAGTTGTGGTATGAACTTCCGGTGTTGCCAACGAATTCATGCAAACTAAATTGAATAAGTTTATTTCAAGTTGCGGCAAAGTGATTGAATAAACGACATCAACAGGCGAAGCCGGTCTGCCAACTATGCGCTGATAGACATGATTGTACAGACTTGAAACTTCAAAGACACTCCTTGAAACTTCATTGACTATGCGGTACTTTAAATATACGTCAGCATGACACCCAAACTAAATTCGAGCACAAACGTTGAAATGCTTTGTTTGAAACTTTTTTGGCATTGCCACACTCGCACAATACCACATTCGTCTATTTAAATGCAACAAAAGCTGATTTTCCTTGAATGGGCAATCGTGAAAGATGCTTGCGGTAGCGCCTCTTCATTTCTCTGTGAAGATGTGTCATTGTAATGAAGTGTGTGGGTGGAATGAAAACGATTGCAAAAAGGCTTGCGCATGCCACGGTTGCCACAAGTGTGAAGAAAATATATAACATAATTTGACTAAATACCCAAAAATTCCCAAAGCCGTAAAAGTATTTATGATAAATAAAGTGTATGAAACCATCAAAAAGAAAAACCGATATTTTTGAATTAACTAAAAAAAAAATTAAAATAGCGAAGAAAACAACCAAGGTTTGCTAAAATAATGCTCCAAAATATCAAAAAAAAAAAACAAATATCCAAAATAATTTGACTAAATATACAAAAAAAAAACTACCAAAACATAGCAAGGAAATACCCAAAATATACCAACTAATTTCACAAAATTTGCAAAAAAAAATATCAAAAAGAATCCGAAATAGTTTCCACAATATTCTAAGAAAATAACCAAATTATCCAAAAAATATCTATCAAATTATCAAAAAAAATTAAAAAAATACCCAAAATAATTCGACTAAATATAAAAAAAACCTACAAGACCTTAACAATAAAATAACCAAAATATACCAAAAAAATTCACCCAAATTTGTAAAAACAAAATATCAAAAAGAATTTTTAAAAATTATGCAAAACATACTAGAAAAATAACCAAGATATACCAAAAAATTTTACCAAAATCACCAAAAAAAATCCTGAAATTATCACAAAAAAGCAATATAATTTAACTAAGTATAGAAAAAGTACCAAAATATACCAAATAATAACCAAAATCCTCCAAAAATGTATCGAATTATAAGCTCTAGACATTCGCGTAGTAGGAATCTTGGAGTTGGGAACATTTTTTCAATAAATTTAGTTTTTGAAAATAAGTTCTTAGGCGCCGCTGAAGATTTAAAGGTTTTTGTAGTGGGACGGCATTTTCAGTGTTGCCATATTATTTAAGAAGCATTTATGCTAAAAATAGCTTCAAACAGGCTATTCTTGTATACCCACTACACTCTGAGAAGGGGATTAAAATTTTTTTTTAGGTTTTAGTAAAAGGTGCTGCCACTCAAATTTTTTTACAAGGTTGCCACGGATTTCATAGCTGTTTTTAAATTAAATGAGATAAGTGAATATTGGTATTGAGAGAAATGCAATCATATTACCACAAACATATTTTTAGACGGGGTTGCCACCTAATATTATTAGTTTTCTCCATATTCGCTTTTTACTTTTAAAACTGGGTAGTCAATTTCGATAATCGTTTGAATGTGTATGATATGCTATATGCTGTTGCAATTTAAAAAAAATTTTCCAAGGTTGCCACTTATCATAATTTTTTTTAAATAGCATAATTGATTGGTTGAAAAAAAAATTAATATCCGAATCTATGACGGAAAGGTTTTTTCTCTACATGATAAAGTCGTCATGATACAAATTTCCAAAAATCCACCAATTTTGTTACCTTATCACCACTGTGGCAACCACACTGCCTACACATCTACATACACAACCTTAGTTGTAACTTCAAGCGCTTTGTTTGGATTCTACAAGTATGAACATAGAATCAAAGTATTGTTTCCTTTTAAGTATCTTTCTTGTACAGTTTCGAGTGTGCGACAATTGTCGAAGTAAATAGAAATTGTTGCAGACAACAAAACTTTCTAAACATTCGCATACAAATCACGACTTCACAAATACACACACACACACACACATCTGTACGTTGTGCCTTCAAGCTGACTGCAACACTGGCGCGAGTGTGAGTGAGCGCGCACAAAATCGAGTGTTTTCATGTCCTTTTAGTACTTTGACCTGCCTACCGCCAACAAAATTGTAAATCGTAAGAAGTTTTGTAAAACAATCCAAATTACATTTTAATTTGATTCACTTTTAAATGGAAGTACAACTACCAGTGTCGCATGCAACAAATAAAAAGTTGCACTCACACACTGAAACACATGCGCACACACATATACATATAAATAAAGAAGGAAACGGATGCAAAATATAAGCAAAGAGATACGAGTACAAGAATGTCCGAAAGCAATTGCATATGGTAGGTGGGGTAAGTGAGGGTTAGCACTAGCGAAGGGCACAATTATAGATAGTAGAAGAGGGAGTGGGGCAAGAGTATTTACTCCGTAGTAGTGTTTGAAATTAAGCTGTGTATGCGAGTAAATGGTGTGAAGTGGAGGTCAATCAGAAAAACAACAGACTAGAAGCAGGCATACCGTCGTAAGAGGCGACTAAAATTATTGATCTACGGATATGATATCTCTCACCTCTCACCTCCTATTACCCATTTTTACTTTCCTTATGAAAGGAGATATGACATGATCAAAGAAGTCTCCGGCAAAGGACTGTCACTCTCGGCAACAATGTTCAAAGGCTCTTAGCAATCCACCACAATTGTCTCCCACACTCTTCAAATCTTGCTCACTATCTGCGAATCTCTCTTCTTTTCTCTGACTCTCTTTGCAAGTCCCTTGGTTTCATCGCGTTCCCTATATCCTTCTCCCAAAACCTTCTCTAACCTTTCCCTCTTCCCAATATCTCGCTGTCCTTCTCTCTCTATCCTTGTCAATCCGTCCACTCGCTTTTTTTATATTACCATTTTCTTTCTTTAAAATTGCATTCTCTTACATTTCATTACAGGAAACAAAACCTTTGATCGCGTTACATCCAGAGAACCGACGATTGTACATGACAAACTCCTGAGAGCCTCACTCTCTCTCTGGTATGACTTATGATTTTATTTTATTTTATTTTTTTTTTTTTTCTATTTTTTTATTTTATTTTATTTTATTTTATTTCATTTTATTTTATATTATTTTATTTTATTTTATTTTATTATATTTTATTTTATTTTATTTTATTTTATTTTATTTTATTTTATTTTATTTTATTTTATTTTATTTTATTTTATTTTATTTTATTTTATTTATTTTATTTTATTTTATTTTATTTTATTTTATTTTATTTTATTTTATTTTATTTTATTTTATTTTATTTTATTTTATTTTATTTTATTTTATTTTATTTTATTTTATTTTATTTTATTTTATTTTATTTTAGTTTATTTTATTTTATTTTATTTTATTTTATTTTATTTTATTTTATTTTATTTTATTTTATTTTATTTTATTTTATTTCATTTTATTTTATTTTAATTACAAAAGAGTATAATTTGAGCATGGTCGCGCTGTAGTACCTTTATACCGTATATTCACTCCATCGTTAGGTTTTTTTATTTGAAAGTAAATAAATTTGAAAACTCAACTCAACTCAACTCCTCCAATTTCTTTCAAAGCAGTGTTTACTTTTGCCATTTATTACCAAGTAATAATCCACTTTTTTCTTGATTTTTTTCATTGAAGCAAGTCAGTCTTAATTAACCACTTCCTTTTTCATAAACGTGCAACCGACCTCATCCTCGTTCATCCTAGCTTTTCCCCACTTACGCAAGTTGAGTGCATTTACTTATGCTCGCAGTTTAACACAAATCCTCAAACAAATTTTCGTAGTTGCAGTAAATATAACAGCAGGGCCGCATTGCGCATCATATGACGAGGCTAAGGAAAACTATTTCAGTGAGCAATCATTTACAAAATTTTAAAAATTAAATCTTTTTAGGACAAGTCTTGTGAATTAGCAACAAATCGCATATTAAGGCACCTCATCTTCCAATTTTATTTATTTTAGAATCATTTAGGCTCTATCTAATGTGGGGACCTTAACTCTCACCCGCACTATCCGCCCCTGTTTTCTCATTAACAAATTTTGTGTAAATATATATATATATATCCTCATAATTGTGCTACTCGTTGAATTATTACACTTTTTGGGCATAAACGACCATTGCCAGCGCCTAAAAGGCCGCCATGTTGCAAGTGTGTTGGTCAGTGAAATTTTGCGTGCCATCTGCCATTTCCGGATTATAAAGTATTATGCAAGAGTATATAATTATTTCCGCACATTTTTCAGCGAGACACTTATAATTCAACACTTGCTCGCATTTTTTTTCACCCCATTAGCAAATTTCTAAGCGATATTTGTTGGTGGGTCAGGATAATTGCCTCAAATGTTTTTACTGTTTCCTCTTTATGTATTTTGCTTATCAAATCGTGTACCAGCATTATGATGGTTTTGTATTAACATTAGACGGAGAAAAAAATTTGTATAAACATTAGACGGAAAAAAAAATGTTTGTATTAGACGGCGAAAAAAATTTTGTATAAACATTAGACAGAGAAAAAAAAGTTTTGTATTAACATTAGACCCAGAAAAAAAAATGTTGTATTGACATTAGAGAAAGAAAAAAAATGTTGTATTAACATTAGACTGAGAAAAAAAATGTTGTACTGACTATAGACGGAGAAAAAAAAATTTGTATTGACATTAGACAAAGTAAAAAAATTTTGTATTAACATTAGACCGTAAAAAAAAAATTTGTATTAACATTAGACGACTCAAAAAAAAAAATGTATTAACATTAGACGGAGAAAAAAAATTTGTATTGACATTAGACAAAGTAAAAAAATTTTGTATTAACATTAGACGGAAAAAAAATTGTACAAACATTAGACGGTGAAAAAAAAATGGCAATGATAGACGTCCTAAAATAAATATTATTTAATGATCTTATTATTCTTTTGTGTTCTTTAAAAATATTATTATAAAGCTTTCTAAAAGTATGCTATAGAAAATATGCTTAGCAATTTACTCTGGTACAATTTTCTGTTCCCGTTACAGCGCTGAAAGTTGGCGTTCTACTACCAAAAAAAGTAAAACTATCCTGCAAAAAATCGTGTGATTAACCTCTAAAGAGAGCGATCCGGGATCATTTCCTGTAGTATACAGTTGGCTATAATTCAATTTGGGTAGCATACTTATAGGAGTGTAGCTAAATTTTAGTCTTTGTAGCATACTTATAGGAGTTAAAATACTCGTTGGAGTGGAAAGTGATTAGTCCTTTCGTACCTGTTCCGCTCAAACAAATGTGAACAGTTCAGCCCATACAAAGTGATCAGAACAGGTATTAGTCGTATCGTCCTTTGCGACTTATCCCGGACTAAGCACATTTTTTGCAGTGTCTCAACCTCGTATATTCTTTGCTCCACTTTAATGTACACGCCCTTAGATAAGTAAAAAGGACCCATCCGTAGGCTATTTTCGGTCTTCACTCTCCTCTCTCAACTATTATTGGCATCAATATATTTTTACGAAAGCTCCAGTTCATAAACATTTTGCGAAAAATCTTTTTAAGAAAAATACTCCCATTAGCGACTCTAAATAAAAGAAGAAGAAACAGCGCTGACTTATCGACCAACTCAAATCTTACGCTTTTAAAACAGTTACAAAGCGCTGCCATTGGCACAATCTGCGACGGCAATGATGGAAATTTATTTACGTCCTTTCGAATACGTTGCGAGAACTATAAGAAAGCGACAACAACAACAACAAAAAAATTGGCAAATCAAAAGAACAGTAAAACTCATGCTAACCAAAATGAAATGGTACAAGGAAGTGAAAGCTTCAAGCACCGCAACAAGTACGCACAGCTTTCATTTGCAAGACCTGCTATGCTCATGCTTGCTTAAGATTTAATCGTTAATTTTTTTTTTTTTTTTTGCTGCCATAAAAACGCGTTTTCAACTGACGCATGTGAACTTTGTTTATGCAGCAGTGTGAGAATGTAAAAACGTTCATTTACCGATTGCTTTATGCCAGCCTTCGTAATACGGCCACGCCGCACCACACACACACACTCTATATTTACATGAATCGTTTGTACCGTAATGTGACGTTGTTGTAGGTTGGACTTCAATTTTGCTAGGTTGCGTTCAAACATCAGACGCAGGTTAATTTATTGCATGCAATTTTTGTGTCGAGCTAATTGAATCCGATGTAAATCGCTTAAGACCTTTCGCGTATGATGGAATGTTGTTGTTGGGGCGGCAGTGTTGCCAGCAGGAATAACATCATGATTTTATCTGTCATGAAATTGTGGTAGTTCATGATTTTGATGTACATACTTAGAACTCTTTTCGCTTTGAGGCCTTGAGAGCAGACTTTTGTGTTTGAAATTTGTGCAAAAGTGTCGCCTACTATTTTCGTATATCTTCGGAAATAAATTCGAAGAACTACAGAGTACCAATATGATCGAATGAAAAATGTAGAAACGTGCTAGTTGTTTCCGTATTTTTTTTCAATTTTTTTTTTTTTTTTTTTTTTGAGAACTAAAACAATATTTAGACTGCTGAGTGAAAGATTTCCCTATTTTAAAATAATAAAAAAACACCTTATCTCAGAATTTTTTTCAAAAACAGCCCATATCAGAATATGGTTGTAGAAACGTGCTCTCTCAAAATTTTTTTTAAATACGCAATCATATTTTTCTTTAATAACACATTTTTTCAAAATTCAATTCAAAATCTCCCTATCTAAGCTGAAAATATATAAAATTTTCGTTCAGATAGGGCGTTTTCGAAAAAAAAATTTGAGTAGGGTCTTATTAAAGAAAAATCCGAGATATAGAGTTCCTCAATCAAATTTTGAGATAGGACGTTTTTTTTAAATATTTTGATATAGGATAATCTTTTACTCAACAGTCGAAATACTCTTTTGATTCTCAAAAAAATAAAATAAAAAATTCGGAAACAACTTGCACGTTTCTACTTATTTCATTCGATCACATTGGTACTCCGTAGTTCGTTCGAATTTATAGTTGTATTATAAAATTAATAGCCAATCACAGATTATTCTCTTGTAACGGTTTGTGAGATTTAGGCGACTAAAAAATTTTGACGTTGAATCTTGATTAATTGCCATGACAACCTAAGTCTCCACAGGGCGTTGGCCTACATTAAATCTTCAATAATATTGTGCAATAAATAAAAAGCTTTCAGATATAATGGGATCGAATTTATATGCTGAGCTAAAAATGTATTAAAATTTGTTCTATGTATCCTACTTCTTTTACTCGCTTGTAGTATAATCTAATAAGACACTAATTACTTATGTCTCACCACAGCACCACTTTCGCGTTTTTCCCAAGACCCCACAAACATGAAGAAAAATACGCACTGACCTCAAAAGCTCCCATCGACTGGTGCCTATAACTGAAATCGCTTTACAGCTGAGTCTATAACGATTTATAACAGGATTCGTATTAATTACTATAGATTTATCAAAATGTGTTGCCCCAAAATCAAAAGCAGATTATTAGCCACACAGACGCGGCTGTGGGAAATCCTTTATGAACGATATACACATTTACTGTGCAGTAATTACAGCCACTCAAACTGCTGGTCGGCTTGTAATTGTAGCTACGCGCTTTGTGGTCGCTAATTCTTGAAATTAAATTTCGGTTTACTAGCGTTGGCATATCAGACATACACGGGACTCATAGGAAGAATATTATAAAGCAACTTACCATCTCTAATTAAATAACACTACCAGCACAAGTTAACTTAACAGAGATATCGATAACTACACGCGTGCATGCAAGCAGGAAAGAGAGAGATATAGAACGAGTGTTTACAGATATAAGGCAAAGGGGAGATGGCTATCTATAAAGAGACCCTTTAAGTGAAGAATACAGAGCAATAACTTGCTAAATTCATGTGATTTCATTCTTTATTCCACGAGCTTTCTTTAACACTAGAGTACACGCGCCTTTTTTTTTTACACTAACGCACGCGTGGCCTACTATGGTAGACCATTTTAAAATAGCAATAAAAAAATTTTTCATTACATATTACTGAAACTAATGATTGAAAGCGTATTTATATTTATTTAAAAGAATAATTTAAGCTTTAATTTATCCAAAGAAAACAACATTTTAAAATTAAAGCCAATTTTGTTCTATAAAGTAAAAAATACCAAAACTTGTACTTTTGAGACCAATGATTCAAATTTTTTTCTTACATTATTAAAGTTCATCAAAAACCTATTTTTGTGACATTTATTACACATCACAGCCGGTTAATTAGGACAAATCCATTTGTTGCACGTTTTGCACCACTTTTTTGATGATTGATTTCTTGCTGCTATGGTAGTCCCGAGACTTTTTCGCTAATCTTCAGAAATATGTGTACGAGCAGAAAGCTCTCACGGTAGTGACTTGACAAATTTAATGCATAGGGCTTTCCTGGAACTACTCCGCTCTAACATACAGAATTGTTAAGTTATCAACAAATATATACCAATGGTCTACTATAGTAGGCCGCGCGTGCACTCCAGTGTTAAAAAGTGTCCTATTGAAACAACAAAAAACTCATTACGATCCCATAACAGATAAACTGTGCTTATGGTCGTATACATATACAACTCTTACCATTTACTACATTACATCAATCAATTAATTAACTTACTCATTTAACTTTGAAAAGTTGTTATTTTTAAAGTTTATTTACAAAAATAATAACTTTTATTTCTTTAACAACAATGTCAACACTTTATTCATTGGTTTAACAAATCTTTGTGCTTTTGTCAAAGAAAGTTTTATTGCAAACAGATTACTGGAGGCATTTGAAGCTAAAAACAAATACAAATACTTGAATGTTTTTAAAAGCGCACATTAGGGTGGAGAGTAATGGAAATGTTTTTTCTAGAAACAAAAATTAAAATCTCAATGTTAAAAAAATTTGTTTATTTTAATTTAACTCAATATAAAACTCTTGAGCAGCACTGATCATGGCTAGAGAAGTTGGGGAAACAAAAAAAAAGAACAAAAAACGTTAAAGCAAATTGTATCAAAAAAGTCAACCAAATTTTTATATTCGGACACTCCACTCCACTGTAGTAGGTATATTTTCGAGCAGCACCCATTCGTTGTTCCAATTGCATTCTGTTCCTTTCGAATTTGACTTGCGATTCAATAAAATTTGGTACTCCTAGTTTCGAAAGCATACGCCACCATGGTCGAATGTTGGGGAATTCTATTCGACAACAGAAATCTACAAAAATTTAATTTTGAAAAACTGTAATAAAAATTTTTTTGTCTTTTACCAAAAAAATAATTTTTTTGCAAAAGAGGTAAGCAATTGCATTTGACAGCAAATAATTGATGAATTTTAGGTAAAAAATTAATTTATTTGATTTTATTTTATTTTATTTTTTTTTTTTTTTACTATGTTTTATTTTATTTTATTTTATATTATTTTGTTCTATTTTATTTTATTTTATTTTATTTTATTTTATTTTATTTTATTTTATTTTATTTTATTTTATTTTATTTTATTTTATTTTATTTTATTTTATTTTATTTTATTTTATTTTATTTTATTTTATTTTATTTTATTTTATTTTATTTTATTTTATTTTATTTTATTTTATTTTATTTTATTTTATTTTATTTTATTTTATTTTATTTTATTTTATTTTATTTTATTTTATTTTATTTAGAACGTTCTGTTCTATTTCAATCCACCCTAATGTAACTTATCTTGAAATCATTGCCTCAACTTGTTTGCATATGTGCAGCAGATATGTCAACATCGAACAAATGCTACTTACAAGAACAAGTAAACAAAATTGTTTCAATAGTTTTCGACTCATTCATTGTCTAGTAAAAACACATTATTTCACTTTGTGGCTATGATTGTTCGACTTCATTGCAATCATTTGTGTTTTGGCACTTAAAATAGTTTGTTGCATTCCTTTGGAACTTTTGTGTTCATCAAAAGCTTTGTATTATCTCTCAGGCAAAACTTCGAATACCATAATTGAAACAAAAAAAAAAAAGATAACAACAAAGCAAATATGCTCGTACAAATATTTATCGTAATAAGTCAGGTTTGTTTTAGGCGTAGATTGGATAGCAATTGCAGGAAGTGAGTTCTTTGAAATGTTGTTGTCTTTGTCGGTTGGGATGGTGCATTTGATACAATTTGATGTTTGTTGAGTGAGGAAATGGTAAAATAAAACCAAAGTTCGCTTTGGAGCAACAATTGTAAATCTTAATTAGGTACAGACGAGTATGTATTTATATAACCAACAAAAAAATGCGATTAGTCTGAGATGAATACAGGATTTTGAAATAAGGCGTTTTTTAAAAATGTTCTGAGATAGACCGTTGAAAAAATTCTGAGATATGGATTTCTTTCACCAAACTCTTAAAAAAAATTTTTAAAAAGCGTCATATTTTTTAATAGCCGTCGTATTTATTTCGCTCATTTATGCCCAATTGCAGTGCAAAAGAACGCATACTTTTGTATTTTTTTCTCTGCCCCCATAAGTATGCTACAAAAATGACAATTGACTTATCCCAGTTATGCGAATTAGGGACTAGCTGCCTTAAGAACCACCGGAACCGGAGTCGATGTGGATTTTAGTCGAACTAACCCCATAGCTACCTCGAGCATATTCTAACATCTCTACTCGAAGGGTCACCACCATAAGTCCCTACCCCAACTCAAGTTAAGCCAATGCATATGAATTCAACATACGTATAATCAACTCACATTTTACGATACAAACTTAAAATACATATGTTTGTTAGTCTCTATATCCTTGCAAGTTAGAGCTCGGAACCCTTAAATGCACCAAGGAAACGTGAGACTGAGGAAACTGAGAGTCCACTGTTCTCATGCCATGAGCGTAACTTTGCTGCAGTGTAGTGACGCAGCCTCATGGAGTAAGGACAGCACGTGGTGGAATGTGATTCTTCGAAATTTCGAAACTTTAGCCAAAAACTGTTCTCACCACATTCAACCGGCTTTGTTAATAAGTTTTGTTCTTGCTTATATTCATAATAGAATTCATACATACATATTTATGCAGGGCCGGAGTAGGTTGATGAAGGCGTTCGAAACACAAAAAGCTAAGTTATTTTTCTTTATTCCTGAATTTTGATGCACTAGCTCTTTGGTGGGAGCAGCTGTGATGACGATAAAACTTAAGTAAATTTAAAACGACCTTTAAAATTAAAAGCTAGCTGACAAAAACTAATACTACTTTCTTACAACTAACAAAAAAAAAATTTTTATTTTATCAATTATAATTATCAAAAAAAAAAGAAATTCAAAATCATTTTGTTTCCACTGCACCAAAAAAATTTGTAATCAAAATAATATTGAATTTTTTTAAAACATTTTTTTAAATACCAACAAAACAAAATTATGCAGTTAGATATTATTATAATAAAAATTATTTTTATTATTATTACTACTATTATAATTATAATTATAGTTATCGTTATTATTATTATTTTTATTATTATTATTATTACTAAAACTATTATAATTATCATTATTATTATTATTGATATCACCATTTTAGTTACTATTATTATTATTATTATTATTATTATTATTACTAGTCCTGCAGAGTTTCAAGGAGTTTATGGCCGTCGTATAATGAAGCACGAACTTCGACCCTTCTAAGGAACAACAGAAGGGACTTTTTCAGATTAGTCTCAGCCCTCACTGGACATTGGACTATCGGGGCGCACGCGGCAAGGATGGGCATGGAGCACAATACTACGTGCCGCAGTTGCAACCTTCCGGGGATGGAAGAGACGGTGGACCACCTACTGTGCGGCTGTCCTGCGCACAGCAGGAGCAGAACAAAATTTCTGGGTAAACCTTTGTTCGGGTGTCTTTCTGAGCTCAACGATGTTAACAACTTCCCTGTCCAATGAGTCATATGTGACTCACGAGAGCGTTTTCAAATAAGCTCATGAGTCACATGTGACTCATTTCCCTATACAACTTTAAGAAGCTTTCTTGCTATGAACGTGTCTTTATATATTTGTGAATTCTATGTGAGCGTATAGCAAAAGACCCAAACTTTAGGCAATTGAAAGAAAATTTCGCAATTTTTTCCTGAAATTGTAAAAATTGTCCATCATGTCTCATTGGGCGAGAATACTTGAAAATTGAGAATAAATTCGTTGCTGGATAATTCGTACTGAACTTTTAGACAAACGCGCCAAAAACTTATCTGTCATGCAGATTATTTTATTATAATTTACTTATATCCTATATGTTCACATGTGACTCATTGAACGTGGTCAATGAACGTGGCAAAAAAAATTGTTTTTGCCACGTTCGTGAGTCACATTTGACTCACAAAATAAAATAGCCTAAAAAAGGTCAATAAAGGTCAAATTGCTTACAAAAATAGTATTTTATAATATATATTCATATTACACAGTTAAGCAATAAAAAAAACTAGTGGACGTGGGGCAGTCACAAAACACTTTGTGTGGGGACAGGGAAGTTGTTAAGCTTGGGGAACTTCTAAAATTTCTGGACTCAACGGGATGGATATAGTTAGGATAGAGAGGTGAGAGTCCCACCACGCAAGTTTTCTGTCGTAATCTTCATTGGTTAGTTCACGAGCTGTGGTATCAAAACGGCGCGCTAGCGCTAATTGGAGTCACTGGGACTCGCCACTCCAACCAACCAACCAACCCATTATAATCGTAATAATTATTATTATTTTAATTTCATTGGTCTCATTTCGTCCCATAACGCTCATTATTCGTTGCCACAAATTTATCTTCTATTTCACTCTTCGTTATTATAACACCTTTTAATAGCTGTGAATTATCCGGGAGTACTGATTTATGTATACCCATGACTCAATCTATAATACCAACAACCATACCTTTACTGTATGGTTTCATCCAACTTCCGAACCAGCGCAGCTTGAAGTGCTAGGTATTTTACAAACTGCGCATGTTTTAGAGGCACTGGATCAATATAGTTTGTTAGGTGACGACGCTTGCTGACAACACAGGGCACCACAGGCGCTTAATTAATTCTTTTTCTCTTATTTAATTTTAAAAAAATTTATGATAAATTGAAAAATATATATGAAAAACAGTTTGACGCATAAGTTTAAGATTTTTTAAAAGTCAAAAAGGGGGCTTAAGTTGTGCTCTGGAATTAAATATGTTTCACCCAAACTTACCTTTCTTTTCTTTTTCTTTTTTTCTACAGAAAAACACTTTTTTTTTAGGTTAAATTTTTTTAAAAGTATCCAAACTGGAACTTTTTTCAATTTATTGAATGCTTAACTTTAATTAGTTCATGTATTAGATACTACAACTATGCGTTTTATATTGAATTTTTTTATTTTGTAACTATTTTGTTTTATGTCTTGTTATTGTACTTACACGCTAGAAAATAATTAATTTTTAATTTATAGTTTTTATTACAATTTTTTTTCTTCAAAAAATATAGTACAGTGCGAACAAAATAATGTGTTTTTCAATTATTTCGTATTATTATTTTATACTTCTCTATATTAGAAATTTTGTATACAAATTTTTTATTTTAAAAACATAAACAAAACTTTTTTCACTTTTATTAAATCAATAATAATAATTGTGTTATTGTTTACTATATGTAGTATTATGTTTTGTATTTAGATAATTTTATATCGAAATCTAAACTTTTTAGTTGGAATGTAAATTTTTTTTTTGGTTTTTTTTTTTGAGTTTGTGTATGTGTTTTCTTATAAACAAATTTTAAATTTAATTTTTATATGTTTGTTTATTTCCAATTGTTTTTTGTGTTCTTTTTTTTATTTGCTGCACTTTTTTTTGTTTAATTAACAACATTTAGGGAAAATTGTATTTAAATTAAATTTCTTAGACAATTTTGTTTTCACTTAAAATTGTTAATTTCGCCTAAATATGGGTTTTCATTTTTTTTTGTAAATTTTTCGTAAAAAAATTGACGCTTTAAAATTGCTATTGGGCATTATGCGTATTTAATTTTGTTTTTTTTTTGTAATAAATTTTCATTGACTTCTTTACCTTTTGCAGCCGCTATACCGCATTGTTAACGGTTACTATAATTTATTTTACACTCAATACATTCTTGAATTTTTGCACTTATTTTAATTAACATTTTTTGCTTGTGTTTGGTTCTTTTACTTGTTTTTTATTTTTTGTTTACATATTGATATTTTTCGTAGTTGATATTAGTTTTTAAATGCATACAATTAAATGCTTATAAGTATGTTCGTTTTTGTTGTTGTATATACAAATTGTTTTCAAATAAATATTTTGTTTTTTTTGTTGACAACTAATTCTTCATTTGTAGATTTAACTAATTAACAGTGGCGGCCTTATCTAATATGCTATAATTAACTAATCTAATATTTCAAATTTTTTCTTTATTATTCTACAAGATATTTTTAATTTATATAAACAAACTTTGAAAACAGAATGCTTTAACCGAATAATAAATAAATTAAAGCCAGTGAATGACAAGTCTGAACACGGTATAAAAGTTTGCATGGATGAGAGAGCGCAGTTGAGAGAGCACAGTTGAGGGAGCGAAGCGTGTACTACATATGTGCTATTTTGAAGAAGTTTATAACAAAATCAAATGTCAGCATTAGTAAGAATTACGAGGGGTAGCCGAAAACAGTTCAAAATAAAATAAAAAAATCGGATGACGATATGAAAAAAAGTGTTCGAAAATTTGTATTTCAAAAATTATACAAACAAACACTAAAACTATTAAAATTGATATTTTCAAAAATAACATGATTCTCTTTTTGAGTTTTTAATAGCAAAAGAAAAAACAAAAAAATTTTAGTTTTTGACAGTAATTTGAAAATTTAGACCTGAAAATCATTTTTGAATCATTTATGTAGATTTTTTTTGGCATACTTCGAAAGGAAAAAATAAACGAAATTATATTAGTAAGGATACTGACTACCTAGGTAGGGCAAAGTAGCGCTACAACAACAACAAGCCAGTATTTTTTTACGGAAAGGAATTATAGAAATTCGAATTCTTAATTATGCGAAAATATTTTAATGAACACCCTGTCTTAGAAGAATGTCCTTTTCAATTTCCGTTGAGAAAAAATTTGAAAAAGGAGAGAAATATATTTATATTAGGATACTGAAGATGGCACAACGCCGAAACCGGTTCGCATCTAAATAAAAAATTGTCAAAGTATGACGGAAAATCGTTCCAGTAAAAATAATTTTACTACCCTGTCGGGAACAGCAACAATGAAAAGTAAAATATATTTCGGATAAAAATCAAATTCAAAGATTTTGAGATGCTGGATATGAATCCAACCTTGAAATTTTATATTTAAAAACTAGCAACAAAAAATTCAATTCAGATTTTCTTAAACCTCAGCTCATCTGTCAATTCTATGGAGTTGATATCTTAACTCAATTTAAGTTTTCAAATAATTTGAACAAATTTTCTATGGTGTAAAAATATTTTGCATTTCGCTGCGCCAAGTAAAAAAGTAAATTTTGAAAAGTGAAAAAAGAACGTGGGAGTAAATTTTTAAATTTTTTGCGTTAAATTTTATTTCGTGATTTTGACCTAAATTCTGACGTTCATATTCACCACAGTAAATGTCAGAATTTTCTTTCGTTTTGTTAAAATGTGCGAAGCTTCTAAATAACAAATTTTTATAGTTCAGACACCGCTCCAATTTTGTCACTATTCAAAATCACTGTTGCCAAAAAAGTAGTCAAAAAATATTAAAAACTCTTAAACCTAATTAATTTAACTATATCCCAACTACACTAAATATACAATATTTTACAATAGATACTAATTACAGTCTAATACATACAAACATAACCGTTTACATTCAATATTTCTTGGGAGGGATTAGTACAATTTGCAGCATTCCAGTGCTTATCAGTGCTGTTACTTCCAGTAGTTCAAGTTGTTTTCAAACTGTCAACTAAATTATGTGGTAATTTACTTATTTATTTATTTATTTATTACTTTGTTTTTTTTTTTTTTGTTAAATGCTTCAGTTAAGTCTTAGTTGCATCTAAGTTGTGGCTTAATGAAGTTCAGACCATTTTTTTGTATTTCAAAAATTTTCGTTTTCTTCGTTTTAGTGCTAGTGATCGTTACAGAGATTTTCGTATCTTGATATGCAGAATTCTAACAGCACCTTTAAATGCATATGTATGACGTTGTAGTTGTTGTATTTATTTAGAAACAAACGATCTTCATTTAAGCTGGAGGCAGTGGTAACATGGCCATTGAGATATAGTTAGATATAATCACACCATAAATTTGTCAAGTGAAGAACTTCAAATCTTAAAAATATTATATGTATTTCGCGAAATTAAAACTCATGGCTGTACTATGGTTATGGCTACGTTGCTATGGTTATGGCTATGTCGCTATGGCATTACGGCATACATCATTAATCAGCTACATTGATTTGCATAAGGTTGTTTGGATCAGTTGGCTATGGCACCAAAAACTGAACTCATAGCCATTACGCCATAGTCATAGTTATAACCATATCATATACATATGTATATATTCATCGATTATTGGTGCCTTAACCTAAAAAAATGCTTTATAAAAAGTAGGAAAATGCAAAAACTGTGTTTGAATTGGACAGGTAAAATTCAAAAATCCAAAAAAGTTTTTCAACACAAAAAATAATCGATTATGGATACGATCATTAATCGATTACATTTATTGACTTAAGGTTGGTAAGGATATGGCTATGTCACCACTAATTGAGCTTTTATCTCTCGTTTATACCGAAGTTTTGATATGATCTTCCTTGATTTGCTGCTGCAGCTACGTCGCCCACGAATTGCCCCGCACCTAATTAGACTTTCCCCTTCGGCAAACAACTATTATTATCACTAAAAGCCGATGGTGGACTCAAGTTCTTCTCATTTATTATATGATGAAATTCATCGGGTATGCCAGTGCTGCTGTTGCTCTGTCTCGTTTCACCATAATTATTCGCATTCAAACAAGTTATGCTGCTGTCGTATGGCTTGCTCTTGATGTGCGCATGACCCGAAATGCTGCTACCAATCGCCAAAGTGTCGGCGTTACTTAACGTCTCCATGGCGCGATAATCAAAGAATGTCGACATATTATCATTGGGTATACCCAACAGATGTAGTGGCTCAATGCTGGTGGGTAAATGATGACGATAATTATCTTGATCGCCAGCACCCAACACACCACCATGTTTATCACCATAGCCGGATGAAAGTAGTTTACCTTTGCGACGCGGTGTTATTGTTAGAAAATCGCCATAACTCTTATTGTGACAAGAGAGAGCGACACCACCCGTGACGCCGCCATTACTACCACCACTACCGCTACCACTTCGTGAGTTGTCACTTCGTTTGCCACCATTCGTTTGTTGCATTGCTGTTTGACGATGTTGTGCGCTTGATATGTTGGAGGAGGCGGCGGAGGGTGCACATGGTGTTGTTGTATGCTTCAGAATTTCGACATATGAACCCGATTGGACAATATGCGGGGTGGGGATGCTGTTATTAGTTGTGCATTGGAATTCGCCGGAGAGGAGGAGGTTACTGCCGCTGTTTGAATTAGTATCGGCATTTTTTGATCGTATTTTGCCACCGGATAAACCGCCGGACATATTTGTATGGTTGGTTGGATTTTGGGCAGATGCAGATGTTGATGCTGATGTTGATGTGGATGTTGTTGATGTTTGTCGTTGATGTTGGTAATGTGATTGTGCATTTGTTGTTGTTGCTGTTGATTTCGGTTGTTTTGCTGGCGGGTCAAAGAGCCGGTAGTCGAATGGCACGGGGTCCATGCTGCTGTTGAATTAGAAAAAAAAAAAACAAAAAAAGAGAAATATTAAATACGTCGCATTGAGTGCAAAGAGCGCATATTGTAAATGAGTGATTACTGATAGACGTCAATTGACATGCTATAATGAGAGGGAAGGAGGTGTGGTTGTTGGTGCATGCGTAAGATGGGTGACAAAGCATGCAAATGAGTGCGGGCAAAACATGCAGAGAATAATGAAAATCTACAGTCATGGAAGTTAATGATTAGTTCGTTATTTTCTGATAGAGCGAGACTTTTATTCGTACGGTCAGTTGAGAAGAATTAATCAGACATAGTAGTTAAAATTTTTCTTTTATTTCCTAAAATTTTACTTTTATTTTTCAAATCAAAAGTTAAAAAATAAATATTACTTTTATAATTTAAGTCGAAGAAAGTGTTTAAAATTTGTATTCAATTTTTTAGAATTTAACCAAGGTTTTTTAGTTGAAAAGATGTACAGCAAGATAAAAAAAACAAAACTTGGTGTATTACTCATTTTCTTTAAATTAAAACTTAAATTTCAAAATTAAAAAATTAAAATTTTTCTTTTATAATTTAAGTCGTAAAAAAATTTTTAAAACCCGTGTTTAGTTTTTGAGAATTAAACTTAAATTTTTTAATTGAAAAAGTAAAACTTAAAATTTAAATTCGGCTTTTATTAAAAAGTTCAATAAAAGTAATTAAAATTTGAACTTTTTTATTTTCTTTACTTTCGAAATATGAAAAATAGTGTTTGAAATAAAAATTGTATTTCTCAACTCACAAATAAAAGTTGAATTTTTTCTATTATTTTGTAAGTCAAATAGAAGGCTGAAAAATTTGAGTATAACTATAAAAGTCCGAAACAGGCGCAAGAGACTTTTATTTTTTAAGCTAAAATTTAACTCTTACTAAAAAAGAACTTTTATTAACTATAAGAGTCAAAATTAAAAATTCAAATTTTTCTTTCCTTTTAAAAATCTTAAATAAAAGTGTCGAGTTTTAATTCTTTCGTTGAATTGAAAAATTTTTTATCTGAAATCTTGAGTCCGCGATATAAGACACCTTTTACGTCATGTCTAGATATTCTAATCGAACCCGCTGTGGAGTACTTCTGATAATTCGTTTCTAACTATTCTTGAAGAATTTTAAAAATGAAGATTTTCTGTAGAGCAAAATCAACTTGACAAATTTATCTATCTCATTCCTGCTTTAAATAGTCGAACTACTTCAGCTCGACTTAAATCCTTCTGTTTCGGCAGATGATACCTCAAAACTCGAACATACCTATTTCACTCACTATATTACATACCTACACACATACTTATGCAAAGATATACATTTTCGAAAATATACAAACTTACAACTATACATATAAAAATATATATACTACGTGAACGAATTGAACGGTAGACCCAACCGATTTCATAGACTAGCTGATTGGCATATTTTGTGGCACACTCTACCATTTATTTCGATTCTCGATTTTAAGAATACCAAAATTGTTCGAATAGATTGCTTATATCGATTGCCAATCGGTTGAATCTACCACCTTATTTGTTGGTTTACATCCTAGAGAAAATCTGTGCATTTAAAAATTTTTGTCCGCTAATTGAAAATTATTCTCAAAGTTTGTCTTCTAGAAAGACAAAGTCGACCAAAGGTTCCTGGACGGCTGAGACTATCAACGGAAAGGTCTTATTTCTAATAAATCGAGTTCTAACGTGGTAGGGTAGGTAAGCTAAGTTGCTAAGAAATAGGCAATTGAACTAAATAAGCCACTTATCGTATCCGTCCTGTAGCAGCATGGACACAGACAATATGTGGTGAGGCGGATCTGGAAGTATTCGAGAGAAAGCTCCTGTCTAAGCTTTAAGGGGGCGAATAGTTTATTTTTTATATTATATAAGTTTTTTTTGGGTGGAAAAGCGGCACATATTTAATTGGGAGCCCTTTCCTAGTACATATTTATTTATTTTATTATTATTATTTTATTTTATTTATGTGTTCTATATAGAACTGGGAGGTTGCAGGACACCTGTTACACCTTGTAAGTATTCATTGATTGCTCTGAGGTAAAAGCGCGGGATGCCCTCCTCATTTTCGCTTGGAAAAACCCCATTTGAGTTATGCAGCCATAAACTATATCTTCAGTATATTTTATAAACTGGTTGCGAATTATAAAAGAGTGCACAAATGAAATAAACGAAAGAAATTGCTTAAGTCGCTTTGTATTGTCAAAATGAAAAACATTTTAAGAACTACTAGTACACAACCGTCCAGGCACCTATGGTTAACCCTATAAGTGAGTACATAGTGTGCATAAGAGAAATAGGAAAGCACATCGACTACAATATTATGGCTTGCCTATTGGAAAGCGAACGTTTGTGATATCCAAGGCTATCGCTACTACTACTGCCGCTACGTGAATTTGGCGGTTTCACGCTGTTGCCGCTGATGAGCGCAGTTGGCGTATTCGACATGCTGTTATTATTCGAGTTGGTGTTGGTGCCAATCAATGCATGCGGACTTGAGCGTGTTGATGGATTATTGCCGGTAATTGTCTCCGTCTCGAGATTGTTGGATGAGGTGCTACTGCGCGTTATAATGCTGGTGACACGTTCATGTTTGGATGCATTCGAAGCTGAAGACGATGTGGACTTGGTGAAACGATATGGTGGTGAAGGTGAGGGTGGACGTGCAGTTGTAGCTATTAGCTGAGCAGCGCGTGCGGGTGCTTGACGTTGCTGTTGTAGCTGTTGTAGTTGTTGCAGCTGTTGCTGCAGCTGATGTGGTGATGTGACGTTTGTGCGCTGTGGCAGCAACTGTTGCAATTGATGATGTTGAGACTGTCCATGCGCTTTGACTTTCTTATTGGCTACCTTGGCTGCTGCTGCTGCGGCCGCTGCTGCCGCGAGGGAGCTGCATTGTTTTGCCGTGATGGGTGTTTGCACATACTGGGAAGTGGTGGTGGTGGTGTTGGCAGGATTTTGGGTAAGTGTGGGTTGTATGGATGGTTGTGGTTGTGGTTGGCGACGTTCGCTGGCATGCATAGCATTGGATATGATACGTGTGGGTATGATATTTTGGAAGAAGGTGCGTGTGGATTTAAGTGCCGTTGGCGCGGTGGTTGTTGATTTCGTTGTGATTTTAGAAGTGCGTGAGTTCTCTTTCTTGGAGTCCTTCTTGTGAGTCGGCAAAATATTTTCTAAACATATACATATATTTATTTATGCAAAAACAAAATAACACGCTGTAATGTGTAAGATTAAAACGCAAAAAAGAGGGTTGGGCAAAAATTCGGGTTTACATCGGTGTGGCGGTGAAGGTGTTAATTTGTTTATGTTAGTAAATGCTTTAAGTCAATTAATTATTAATTGTACTTTTAATTAATATTTATTGTTGTATGGTTAGTAACAAAATCGAATGTGAGTTATGGTTTTTTTGGGTGTTGCTGGTTGTGACATTTTGTACTACTTTGGTTGGTGAAGGGTTAATGCTTGTTTCTTGTGATACTTGCAAAAAAATTTTGTATAAAAAAATGTGTCAAAAAGTGAAAATAGGTACTAACTTACTATGAAGTTGAGGCCTACTGAATACTGAAAGGCGCTCCTTATTATTGCCGGAATTTACGCCGCCGCCGCATGGACTGTGACCGTGTGCTGGAAGTAAAGAGAGGGAGAGAGAGAGAGAGAGATAGATGTGAGTTCATGTTTAAGATCGATTCAAGTAAAGAATGTTTAAGGGTATCTTTAAAGCAATATTCTATCTGTCTAAGACTGAGATGGAGCTACTTGATGCGATTATTGATTGTGCGATACAATCTGAGAAAGGTTAGGTTAGATTGAGAGAGAAAAGTGAGGTTAGATTGACTGATCGTAAGAACCGACTAAATCGACATCGAGCTAGTACCAAGAGAGTGAACCCGGTTCATGTCTCCCAAAGGACTTGCTATTATACAAAGACCCTATTCGGCCCCTCACATCCCATTTGGATTAATAGATTTTCAAGATAAGAAGCCATCGGATGGTCGATTGACTAACAAAATATCAATCACTTCTTGGGCTGTGATGTAGATAGATGATAGAATTCTAGTCGTCCTATGGCAACCAATTCTGATTCAAATCTCCAAACAAAGTCTTCAAAGCTTAAAGTGCGCTGTAATGACGTCACAGTTAGCGAATGTGGACCTCTTCGCTTCGGGTTTGGTGTCAAAAACTTTCTGTTCTTCGGATCTAGAAATATTGATCGCTTGAAAAAGCGGATTAGGTAGCGCAAGCTCTGCTAAAGGGCAGGTAAAAGGAAAGCAAAGCCTGAAGAAGCTTTTTTAGTGCTCAGCTCCAGGCACCGAATTTCAGTACTGCCCAATAGAGTTACCAAACTAGGACTGTAAGTGTAACTTAATGAACATGTATGTATGTGTGGCAAGCCCTACAAGACCGGACTGACTGGATGGAACCGGGTTTAAGCGGAAAACTGTCCTGTGGAGTATCGGGAAAGGAGTCAGTAAAGCTCATGGTACAATTTTATAAAGTTAAGATTTCTTCCTCCAACTCATACTTACGATTATAGCCACTATCATCCAAATGCGATGAAGACTCACGTCCACTGCGGCTCTCTTCGCGTTCACGTTCGCGCATACGTTCACCACTCAAATCACTATCGCTATTCAAACTATCATACTCTTCCGATTCGGATTTTATAGCTTTCGAGCGTCGTTTATGCCGTTTCTCAGTATTCGTGTGACTACACTCGCCCGAGCCTGCACCTGCGCCCGGTCCACCACCCAAATTCGCCGTTGAACTGCTACTACCAATACCCGCCGAAATGGAACGTTTCACTTTAGCGCCCGTACTTGAGAGTGTATTGTCATCTGTCATGCCACCGCGTGGATCGTACATAGCCGGTAGTCCTCCCTTGCGATTGAGCGGTATATTAGCCGATTGATTTTCATGTTCTGGTAAATGGAATGTAGCGTAAGGATAGATATCTTCAGAGTATTCAGGTATGCGTTCAAGTCCAGCAACCGATTCACGTGGTGATTGCTGCTGGCATGATTTGCGTACCGTACCATAATATTGTTCACGATGTTGTATGTCCTTGGTATCAGCGCCATGTGGTCGCATCGAGTCAACATTCCGTGCAAATAGCTGACGTGGATCTGAAAGTGGATGAGTGAGCTATATTCTAACAGAACTATGCTGACACAGCCTCTACTTGAAACTTACAATTCTTGAAACAAACGCATGCGCCAATTATAGCCAAGATCGTGCCGAAAACCGATGTTATGATCACAGCTATCAGATGCACATCACGAAAGAGCGTACGCACCTCTGGCAAGTCATTGTGATCCAGCTCAGCAGATAGTCCATTGAAGCGCAGTGTCTCAAAGTAGTACTCCTTGATGGTGGAGCCAGCGTTGTTGTGTGCGGATATGCGTAAATTGTAAGCGCTTCCAGGTTCCAAATCGCCAATCGTGTAACGTGTCTGCAAGCAAATAGTATGGTATATATTTAGTTGGTTAATCCGGCACAAAAAGCTACATACGTGTGTTTCCATGCGGCTCGATACAATGATCCAATCACTCGAAATGCCATAACGTCTAAACTCAATGCTAAAGTATTGTATGGGACAACCGCCATCCTGCCATGAGGAAAGCTCAAGTAATATGGATGTGATGTTGGGTCTTATGAGACTTTGTTTATGTGGTGGTATGGGTTTGTTACCTAGAGAGAGAGAGAGGGTTGAGTACATAACTCATATAAGAGTTGCGCCAATTCTTCCCACTTACCCTTCGTTTTTGCCGTCTCAATAGCGCTCGTCTCGCTGGTGCCTATTTTATTGTACGTTACCATATTGAATTGATATCGCGTGCCACAATCCAGATTTTCAATCAAATGCGAATTGACACGCCGATCGAGTTGCATTTCTTCCCAATCGCCGAACTCCTTGCGAAATGTCATTGTAAAGCCACGTAACGGCGCGCCACCGATGTCGTCCACGCGCCACTGTAGCGAGACTGAGTTGGTGGTTGTGCCGATCACGGACAAGACAGGCGGAGATGGAGGTACTGGAAGCATACAAATTTATAGGATTAAGTTCAAGTTCAAAGAGAGAGAGAGAGAGAGCGACGAACTCTCAGGAAACACTAGTACTATTGCTGGAACTTAGCTCTGTATACCTTAGTAGGTTCAACGTCTATCTTACTAAGTTAGACTCAGTCGTCCCATTTCGTCCTTGATCACCACTTTTCATCCCCACATAAACCCACTGGTCCTCCCCAAATATCAGCTTGCTCACGCTTTAAAATATTCACTCACCTTGCACATACACCTGATAGACAATGTGATCCGAGCCAATCGAGTTACGCACCACACACGAATAGTTCCCCTCATGCGAACGTTGTATATTGCGCAGCGTCAGCGTATTATCATTGCTCACCTCCAAACGAAAATGTTTCTTTGCGCGCGCATTCAATACCTTCCATTCGGAGTTCGGTTTCGGATTACCAACAAAAACGCAAGCCAATTTCAAATCCACACGCCAACTAACGCTCAAAGTTTGACTAAACGAGATGATAGCTGCGGGCACAGAAGTGCTCGGTATGAGTTTAATCACGGGTGTGCTTGGACCTTGACCCACACGTGTCGACGCAGTAACCCAGGATTCATAAGTTTCGCGCACCATCAAATCTTTAGCTTCAAAATGACGATTGTTTGCGGGCAACACTTCCTTCAATATCTTCAACTCTTGTCCCTTGTCCAGTATGCGTATGTAAACGTTGTATTTGGTCACAATGCCATTGGGACGACGTGGCGGCAACCAACTAATGATAACCGAGGACTCACTACTAACAATCGACTTGACGCGCTCAGGCGCATCTGGCACAGCCTCTTCGGTTGTACAAGACACCGTCGTGCTTAGAACACCCTCGCCAGCACGCGTGAATGCTAAAACTTGTACGCTATAGTTGGTAAATGGTTGGAGCCCATGAAGCACAGTGCTTAAAGCGGATGTGATTTTGGTTTCGCGCGTGCCATACTCCGTTTCGATATTGCTGGGCTCGTAAAGGAGCTTATAACCTTGTATGATGCCATGATTGGACTCTTTAGGTGGCGCTTGCCAAGAGATTTGTATATTTTGTGCCGTCAAAGCGATACAATTGACTCCCTGTGGCGGCGCAGAGGGTACATCTTCCAAGGTGTGGCCCATAGTCACCTCACTCGGTGGACCATCACCCTTCACATTGAATGCGGATACGGTAATGGCATATTGGGTGTACTTTTCCAAACCGGTGAGACGAAAGTCATTTAAGCCCTCACCACCTAAGCTGCTAACTTTGGTAAAGTTTTGTACGCTATCGGGTGCGCCATGTTTCTGATAGGCGATCGTATAACCCAACAGTTCGCCATTCCAAGTATCACGTTCTGGTGGACGCCAAGTGATGAGTAACTGTTGCGGTCCCAGCGGTTCTACAGAGACATCCTGTGGACGTCCACTTGGCACCTCAGCATCGGTTTGTACGAGCAAGATGTCGCTCGGCGCGCTTGTACCCAAATGATTCTCGGCGTATAGACGAAAATGATAGGCTTGTGCGGGACGTAGCGAGCCAATTTGCGCAGTCGTCTTATCGCCGGGTAGCAACTTCTGATTGTTGTGCTCATGCCAGACATCTGTGGAACAGGAGAAAGAGAGCGTGAGATTTAGAAAATTTTATTAACCTCAAAAGCGCGCTCAAATAGTGACTTACCACCCGCCTTTTTGTATTGCAAAATATAATTTGAGATCGGTTGTGAATCACGATTATTACCCGCATTATTCATATAAATCGAATCTTGATCGTTTGGTGACCACGCCAACGTTACCGAACGGCTACCCAAATCGGTGACATGCAAATTAACTGGGAAGTTTGGTGGTTCCTGCACTTGCAAATGTATGCCAGCACGATCGTGTCCATAATTATTCATGGCTATGCAAGTATATTCACCACGATCATTTAGTATAGTTTGTAGGATCGTCATTTCCGAAACTGTGCCACGACTAAGCGGTGAGTCTTTAATATGATAACGTATATCGTAGGATGGATCGATGTGATTCGCTTTAGCGCGCCACGTTATATTCAACGGTTGATCGCCATCGGCTTCGCAACGTAGCGTAACACGATCGCCGCGACGCACGGAAACTTGTTTCTTCGATACCGTTACAGAGGGGCCGACTGTAAGTGAGGTTCAAAAGAAATTTCACAATCTCATTTAAAATAATTTTTTGGTCTTTTTTTTTTGTTTGTGTTTTTTTTTATTTATTTTTATTTTTAATATTTTTTTTTTGTTGTACCGCACTTACCATGCACCGTTAATTTGATGAGCGTGCTTAAACCAGCGCCAATGCCATTACTCGCTTGACACAAATAGCTGCCTTCGTGCTCTCTTCCAACCTTCGGTATAATCAAGGAGCCGTTGTTGTAAGTTTCGATTACGGATTTCGAATTGCCGTTTCCGATGCCATAGCTGAGCTCACGATAGTCTCCGGAGTCGCCTAAAGAGCAAAAATACATGTTAGAAAAAAGCAAAGTGCGCGTTTGTGTAGTGGACGAGAGAGGGAGAGAGAGAAGGGTAAGAGACATGGCCGAGATAAATAATAGGGAATAATTATCATGATGGGAAAGATCGTGAAGTCCCATACCAATGTTGTCATATCCTCATTTTGCTTTCCATAAAATGAAGAAGAAAATTAAGAGAGAGAGAAATAGAAAAACGAAGAGAAAAAGCTACCGCAACCGTGGCAGTGTTACTAGCTTTGCAATGACTGGAAGGGGGACGTAACGTGAATTCTAAACGAAGTCATTGTGGATGAAGTCAAAATTGACAGCGGAAATGACGTTTGTATTGATTTTGGCAGTGAAGGGACCGTGATCTTGGGAGTGACAGTACAGTTGGCAACTCTACTTTTATCCGCTCTCAGCACCAGAGCTACCCCGGCTTATGACATAGGCAATCCAGAAGAATTTTTGTTTTTCTTTCTAGTTGTTCTTAGTCTATTTTTATGAATCTATCTTTTAAATTAATTTAGTAGCTAATGGACTTGACACACTATACACTAATCTGGATAAAACGCACTTATTTGAATTTAGGATGAATTTTAAAGATAACTGTCAGAATCAAATTTTGATCCGATTAGTTACTTACTTATATTGTGTTCGATTCTAACTGAAATCGAATTTTGCTCCATTTAACAGATTACTTAATTGGCTTTAACGGTTATTGAGTAGCAAGGAAATTAGCTTCAAATTTGGATCGAACTAAATGTTAAGTTAATCAGCATTAAATTTTAGGTTAATTAGGATTAAGAGTTATGTAAATCAGGATTAAGTGTTAAACAGAGTTAAGTGGTAAGCTAAACTGGACTAGGTTTTAGGCTAATTTGGGTTTAGGTAGAATATTCGATTCTGCTCGATTCAAGACAATGTAAACCAATTTTTGTATGGACGAAGATTCTGAAAAAAATGTTTGATGCTTTTTAGTATAATTTACCAATCGATTGTTTCCATTGTACAGTCGGTATGGGAAATCCATCTGCTTTGCATGTTATCACCACTGGATTACCGAGTATGGCGTCTTGATCGATGGGCTTTACTATCCAACGTGGTGGCACTGTGTGTATACGTAAATGTTTGCAAATAAATAAAAATTGTTTCATTAAACTTTTTGTTAATCTATGTAGACTTTGGTGTTGTTTAGGTGAAGTTGAATTTCATAAGAAATTCAGTGCGAAATATTCCATGCAATAAAAGTAAATCAAAACTCTAGGCATGCAGACTATGACTAAGGTTATGTATAAGGCAATTGTGGCTTAAAATATATAGTTGTGTGTAGTTAGTATAGTGCGATTGTACAAATTTATAAATATATAAATATAAATGTAAATTTTTTTATATGAATAACTCACCTGAAAATTATTTTATTTGCTACCTTCTTATAGTAAAAAAAAAAAAATTTGTTTTAATTTTATTTAATTTTTGTTCCAAGACGCAGAAAATATTTATACACGAAATATGTGAGGTATGTTTAGAGTTTTTTGTTTGTAATTTTTGAGCTTTTCTAAAAAAAATTGTATTAAAAATTTTAATGGTTAGTCATCTGTACATGTTAATCCGCATTAACCAACTTAATCGGAATTAGCTGAAGAATTGTTGGCGGATAATCCTGATTAGGTTGCATGGAGACAACTTTTTTAGAAGTATTTCTTATTATGGTACCGGTTAAACTTTTTGACCCTGACTACTTTATCGGCTATCCTGAAAACCAATAGTACCGAAATAAGTTATAAAAAAGTAGCGGTAATATCTTATAGACTTGACAGACAGACTGTTAATCCGTATTAATGATTACATTCGAAATTAACTTCATCGACAAAATTATTGATTTTGAGTCGGTTGTATTGATAATTTCCGGGATTCAAGAGAAATTTCCAGAAGCAGACGCTATGTCGGAAATATATATATATATATATATGGCGCGATATACAACAGTTATATCATCAACCTCCTAGGAGATTTTTACGCCAAGCTTCTCTTCCAATTTGTGGTGTGCCGCTTTTGAAATTTTTCCTACAAATTGGCGGGAACTACGGTTTTTCGCCGACTCCGAACGGCATCTACAAAGCAGATGAATTTTTGCTGAGAAGCCTTTCATGGCAGAAATACACTCGGAGAGTTTGCCAAACCACTGCCGACGGGCGACCCCGTTTTGAAAAACTTTTTCAAACCACTTTTTGATGTAACCTGTACCAGGGCTTGAACCCGGACCTTCGGTGTGGTAGGCCGACAACACTACCTCCACACCACGGTGGCCGCCAAATATGTCGGAAATAATCAATGAAAAATAAGTACCCGTTAAACTTTTCGGGACCAAACCTTATGTATTCGGCTGTTCCGGTACCGATTAGGTTTTTTAACATTTTTTAGCAGCTGCTAATATTTTAGAACCGGCTACTTATTTGATATTACTTCTGTTTTTGGGAAATGGTTACTTTTTGTTAACTTAATATATATTCGGTACTCGTTTCTATTTTGGAAAAATTTTAACTTTTTGGATATATATGTAAGTAACTGAATAAGATATACTCATGGGATTTATATAAACCTATAAATCGAAAATTAACTTAAGAATTATAATGTCATTATCGATTGCCCTTTTGGCCTTTTTTTGGAACCGGTTACTTTTCGGGTTTTTTTTCTAAACCGGCTACTTTTGCAGTAAAGTCTAAATCTTCGGTAAAAAAATATAACTGGTACAAAAAAAATGATTTAAAATGTTAGCGAATCATACTGAAATAGGCGTGGCACAGTCCCGAAGCGATTCCAAGATAATATTAAAAGAATCCCGAAATCGTTCACATCGTTCTACAATCAGTCCAAAGTCATGCCGGTTCATCGAGCAAGTCCAATATTTTCAGCAAAATTTTTAAAGACCATGGTATACAGCTTTCATAGAGATGATTTCCGCAGAAAGTGTATCTTAATTTTATCCGGTATCTCCGATGAGTATCCACGAGTCAACATGGCTACCAGAAAAGGTGAGCTACTTTTACGAAAAAACAAACTTTCATATTCTAGTACTCCACAAATTCCTTCCGTTCCACCAAATTCGTTTTCATATTTTACGCGCGAGTGTGTCATTGACAAAGCTCTAACCAATGTGAGCTTAATTCATGCATCCATACATATTGAATAGATCCCTTTGTCATTGCTCGTTGCGGATGTGCTAAAGCTTTCACACACAAAATTGAGCTGACTGTGAGCTGACCATCAAATACAACTCAAAGCCATTGAAATTGAGCTTTTATTCGAATTTTAGTCAAAATTTGATTGAAAAGATTTGGTGACTTAAATAAACAAATTTGGAACAGAGGAGCCAATTGCAGACGCCAATAATAGTTCGCAGTATGGAAAAGCCTTTTTAAGCTGCAATTTCTACTAAAACTGCGGATCCATGACACTTTCAAGAGATCAAAAAACTTCGGCTTCGATTATTTTGCCCTAAGTTGTTACTTCAGACCGCGCTCCCACTGACCACGGCTAAGTCAATCAACCTCTTCCTATTTTCAGAGATAAAATCTCGCAGACAGGCTTTTAGGACATCAGAGCAAAATACTCTAACTCAGAGGTCTACCCTTTGTCACCTGAAGAGCTCGATAGCCATTAACCAATGAAAAACATTCAGCCCAGAGAGGGTGTAGGTTTACGCTGTGACAGTGACAGGAGCATCTACATACATACATACATACATACTCGTATATCTCTGCACATTGAAGCGTGTAAGAATGTGCTTTTTCGAGGATTTTTTAATAAAATTATATTGAGTTCAATTATGTCGCCACAAGAATGTGCTCACATAAAATAGTTTCGGCCATTTTTCATTTTCGCACAAACACACACACACACACACACATACATACGCGCTGCATAGACGGATATAAGCAACGATTTCAACCATCTGCTGTCACTGCTGTGTGGCAGCTTCTACGTTGGACGTTGGACGTTCGATGTTTGCTGCGTTGTGCTGCACTCGAATATGCATGACTGGGCGCATCCCAAGCTTAAAAGAGAAAAAAATGTCATTTATCAGAAAATTGCCTTATGCAAGGGAAATGCAAATGGTATAAATTCCAACATACGACTCTGCCAGTCGGTCGTGTGCATTGTCCCTGATGTTGCAATTTGTATGCCACACACATAATGCACAAACCCCTTTTGCAGCTGTGACACTTGCTGTTTTGGCTGGCCATTGCTACCGCTGGACGTCAGAGCAACTTTTGAAGCCATCATTCAATATTTTTGTTGGGTTGATGACGATATTCGACTGGTAAAGGCTAGCAACACGAATACTATTATGGTAGATATGTACATATATGAATGTGTGTGTGTGTGGGATATGTAAGCTGTAGTGGCCCAGCAGTGAAAAGACTGAAACCTCGGCATGAGCCCTGCACCGGGTTAAACCAAGTTGCTAAAGGTGGAGATGTGTATTCAGGAAATAAAAATAAATATAAAATACTAACCATAATAACTCTAACCATAAACGTAATGATAACCATAACCATGATGACAAAAAAAACCATAACCATAACCATAACCATGATGAAAAAAAACCATAATTATAAACATAACCATAACCATAACCATAACCATAACCATAACCATAACCATAATCATAACCATAACCATATCCATATCCAGATCCATAATGATAACCATAACCATAACTATAATCATAACTAAAACCCATAACCATATCCATAATGATAGCCCTAACCAAAACCATAGTGATAACCATAACCATACCCAAAGCCATAACCATAACCATAACCAATACACATCGCTATTCGTAGCCATAACCATAACCAATATCATAATCATAACCATAACCATCACCATAATCATAACCTTAACCATAACCTAAAAATAACCACAACCATATTTCCAAAGTTTTTGACTGCCAGAATGCGCTAGAGTCCCTCGACTAACTACTGGGTATGTTTACAGCTTCAATTCAACTGAAGTTTTTATACATCTTCTGTATACTCGTACACATTGCGACCGTCTCGTTGGTTGGCATGTCCATATTGCACCTGCCAGTGTGAGTAATTCATTGCCATTTATGTACCTGTGCGATGTGTTTGGCAGGCAGTAGGCAAAACAGCTTCAAGCAGCTCTGCTTTGTCGCTCACTCTCTATTATTTCCACTTTCCCTTAATTTCTTTTTTCTTGCACACTCATAATTCGCCTGTCGTCGCTGTACGGCAAGTGCTGACATGGTAATTTAAAAGTGTCACTTGACCTCTTGCACATTTTTGTTCACGAAAAATTTATATTTCTTTCAGTTTGACAATATTTCAAAATCGTACTTAATATGTTTTGGTAGTCGCTTGAGACGGCAGGCTTTATCAAAATGTGTAAAAGCTCTCTCGAGTCCCTTCACTTTTCACATCGCTAGCCAAGTCGTATTTTTCCACACTTCAATGTTGTACGTTTCCGCCCTCTAACTCAACGCAATCCTACTTACATCGATGTACGCTCGACCTTTTTGCTAACCGACGTCAATTCATTTATTGGCCCACGTCGCCAATTTGTTATTTGCATGGACATTTTTTTAAACGCAATTATCGCATTCGTTGGGTTTCATTGGACACGTAGCTTGTGAGCTTTGCTTTTATTACAATTGTTGTAATAGCTTTTTTTGTTGTTATTCTTATTCATACATATATATATGTAAATGTGTACAGTGACTACAAGAAATAATTGAACAATTTAAGATGTTCAAACGTTAACGCAGCTGGTATTGAAAGAACTCGTGCTACTAAGGCTATGGCGATGGTTGCGGTTATGGTTATGGGTACGGTTATGGTTACGGTTATGACTATGGTTATGTTTATGGTTACGGTTGTGGTTATTGTTATGGTTATGGTTATGGTTATAGTTATGGTTACGGTTGTGTTATCATTATGTATCTGAATATAGATGTGGTTATGGTTATGGTTACGGTTATGATTATGGCTGGTGTTACGGTTTAAATTTTAATGAGATTTTCGCATACGCAGTTATATCCGTCTTCACGGTTCTTTCTTTACAGCTAATTTTTTTCCTTCCCTAATATCTCGGACATTCAAATTTAATAGCACTTTTTAATTAATTATTGGCCAAATGTTTGTGTTGAAATTAATATCTAAAATAGAGCAGATAATGATATGCATTTACACGTATGTATGTGGGTAGATAGTTGGTTAGTAGCTGAAAAAAAGTCTGAAATTAAAAACCGCAAACAGGTAGGCAAATTGCAAATGAAAATTAAATTTGAAACTAAACTAAATATTTTTTTATATTTTAGTAATAATAATAATGAAATGTATCACTTAAGTTAATTTATTTTATTTTTAATTTGATATACATTTCACAACATTTAGTTGTACGAGTGCAAATTTATATGTTTAAGCAGATACCCTGTTGGGAAATTCTAGCGCGGTGAGCTGGTGGAGGTGTGTGGTGAATTCGAAAAACAATATTTTCGCTTTAAAAACAATTTTGAATGCTTGGAAATGGCGTACTGAAAATGGGTACTAATAAAATCCTTACAGAAATTGGACAACTTCGCGCACTAGTATTGATTTCCCTACAGGGTATTGATGTGTTTTTGCTGTTGTTAGTAATAGTGCGGATTTACGTATTTTTTTGTTAACAGTTACTAGGTGCGTAACAGTGTTACTGTTATGTTATATCACTACGCTTCTCTCTTCTTTGACTAGAAGCATTACTTGCATTACTTGCATTACTTTCCTTTTAATCTCAATTTTTTTTCTTTCCTTCTTAGTTTTTCATGATTTTATATTATTTTCTTTAATGTTTTAAATATTTTACCGCTACTCCTTCGCTTATCAAATTGTTATTTTATATTTTCTTTTGTTATAATTTTTTTTTTTGCCTTTAGAGCAGTGCGTTTTATTGCTTTCTATGAATAGATGGTGCATTGTGTTCCAAGTGGTGCCGTTGTTGTCATGCGAAATTCTTTTTCTTTTTTTTTTCTTTGCTTTTGGTGCTTGACAAATTTGCAATTTATTGAAGCTCAATATTACAAATTCTTTACTTTGTCGTTCGTTTAGTGTTTTCATTTGTGTCCATTTTTATGTGCCACACATTGTATGAACATTTCATTGTTCTCATCCCAACGGAACACGCACGTGATCGAAGTGCTCATACAACTTTCGGCTACATACTTTTTTTAGATACATAGTTAGTATTATACTTTGATAAGATTTACTGTTTAATATCGAAGCTTTAGCGAGATGAAGAAATAATAGGCTGCTTAATACTTTTATCTTAGGTGCTATTCTATAGGCGTAGTAAGTAAATTCATGGAACAAGAATGGTCCGATTGAGAACAATCCTATACATCATACAACGTTAATTAAAAATTTCCTTTAGTAGGCAAAAAGCTAACGCTCCTGATAAATGTATGAAGAAGAAGATATTGAAAAATGATTGTTTAATCTCAAAATTATTTTTAATGGCATATGCTTTTTTCATTCTCCGTCTAGCTTATCCTCGCTCTCCTTCTTTTCCGTCTCTCACTCTCCCACTCACTCTTTTTATATACGCCTCACGTTCCAACTGGCATTTCCTATTCCTCTAATAATCCCTATATCTGCCATTCGCCATACTTCTCTCCATCTCTCAATCTGTTACTCTCACTCAACCGCTCGCTTACCCATCTCCTACTCCATATGAATATTCTTTTATCTTCTCTATCTCTTTATGTTATCATACTCCTCTCCCTCTCTTACTCTTCTTCTACCTCTCCTTCTCGACATTTGCCATCATCTCACTCTCCATCTCGCTTTATCAATCACTCTAACTACCTCTCTGCCTCAACATGCTCGCCACGCTCTCCCCGAGTTCGTCGTATCAAAGTATAATATATATCTCTCATTTAAATAATTCTCTTTACCAAATATATTGTGCAATACTACTACTTTTTTACATTAAATGCGGTGGTGCTGCAACATACGAGCATTTGTGCTTTCTGGTGCCAAATTATTATATTTAATTATTTGCTGTGAAGTGCATTAGCTCTAAGCAAAGTGCTCTCTTTAGTTTCTGCATTGCAGTCTTGGTGCCGTTTATTAATTGATTTCATTCAAAGAAACAAAAAAAAATTTACCCGAAACTGAAAGCACCGCTGTATATTCAACCGATCCAGCACGATTGCTAACACGACACGTATAGTTGCCGTTGTGACGTGACGTCACATTATGTATGGAAATAATGCTGGAAAATGGTGCATACTCATTGATGGTAAGCGAACCATCGCTGGGGCTATAATTTTTGCCATGCCCACCACCAACATTTCCACCATTTTGTGTATGACCCGACATATCGTTGGGTAAATTAGCAATGTTTAATTGTTGTTGTGCGGTATTACCCAAAATGGATATACCATCCTTTAACCAAGTTATATTGAACGGTTGATCACCCTGACTACTCGAACACATTAGCTGAGTGCGCATGCCCTCGGTGATTTCCTCTTCGAAGTTGAATGGTGATATGCGTGGAGGAACTAAATGTAATTTAAGATTTTTTTGTTTTTTTAGATAAATATAAACATATACATACATACTTTTAAATAAAATTTAGTAGATAGCTGAAATGGGTAGAAAGTTGATTACAGGGTGATGAAAATAAAATTTTGAAAATGATTGCAGTTCTTTTCGTTGATGGTGCATAATGAAGTACCTGTTTTTGTTCTAATCTAGAAGATTATTTTTCATAATTAACAACTACCGGCTTTATTAATTGAAAATTTATAGGTTATCACAGGGTGTTCCCAAAAAAAAATTGTTTTTTTTTCTTCATTTTCAAACCTAACAATACCACGTTTGAAGAGTTTGCTTTTACATATACATATACAAGGTCAACCGCACTAACCTTTGTTATTATTTAACTATTAAAGGATTATACTGACACCAGCTAAAAAAAAGCTGTCATAACTCTTTCCGGTTCATTAATATGTTGACTATCATGCGTGCGTTGATGGCAGAAATGTTACGTATACGCAGTGGCACTCCTTTCCCTTAAAAAAGAATTTAATACTAGACTTTTTATGTTTGTGAAGTAAATAATTATTTTTTAACTTATAAAATTATACATTTATCTTAGCTCAAAAGTAGCAAAAAAATACAAGAAGCGGAAATGCTTGAAAACTGGTCAAAACTGCAGGAAGTGTCAAGAAGTAGAGATCAAAATTATTTAAAGTCTCAAATTGCTATATTAATTTAGTACACATTTTCTTTACCAACCAGTGCATGACAATCAACATTTTCAAATATGAAAATATTTTCAACAATTTGTGTGCATATTGCTTGTATTTATGTATACTTTACACATACAAAGTGGCACTATACACACACACACTAAGTGCATAAACAGTAGTAACCAGCAATTGGAGTAGATACACAAAAGTAAACCAATTTATTTTCAACAACAGCTGCGTATGCACTTGTGACAAAAAATATCAAAATATTTATTTGTATGCAAGAGCGGCACTGAAATTGTAAAGAAACAAAAATACAAAATATTCAAATTGTTTTTGCTCGCATCAAATGGGCAATAATAGCTGGACGCCGAAAAAACGCTCCGTATTACAAACGGTTTTTTTTTTTTGTTATTGTGAAAAAGAAAATAAAATTTCATTTTGACACTCGTTTTGGTTGACATAAATACGTAATAAAATGCATACATGTGTGTCATATATACGTATGTCTGTATGTATATATGTTTGGATTTGTGTATGCCAGGGATCGTTTAATTGCTACTTTAGGAATTTTGGGTCCAAAATTGTAATACCAAAAAAAATATTTTTGATTAAGTAGGCAAATAAGTAATAGATTTCTAATTTGACTTTTGCGTAAAATATGAAAATATATATAATTTTTTTTTTTTTACTTTAAAAATATTTTTAAAGTTGGAAATTTTTATTTGATTTTTAATTTTTTATTTATTATTTAATTTAATTAATTTAATTTTAAATCTATTTTTGTATTTTTTTTTATCTTCCCAGTCGGAAATAAATGCTAAAATTTTAATACTATGCCTTGGTAAGAAAAATACTAGTTAAACATCAAATTCTATTTTTCAAAAAAAAATTTGTTTCATCGGTATTTGAACTATATTTTTATAGTACAAGAGAAGTGTTAAATCCAAGCCAAAACAAAAAATTATTTAAAACCTCTATTTTATTTTAGAAAAAGAATTTTTGTTATTAAATTTAATTTTTCTAGTAGATAATAAAATTTGGATTTTAATTTTAGTTTTTATCAATTCTTGAACTTTTCTTTTTTCAATTAAATTTTTGAATGTAAAAATAGTTAAAACTTTAATTGACTTTTGATTTCACAATAAATGTTAAATATTTTCTATTATTTTTTCAGCAAAAAAAATATTTATTTTATTTTTGTACGTCAAAAAAAAAATTATTTAATTTTTTGAGTAAAAAAACAAATGTTTGAGTAAATTTGCGAGAGGAAAAATTTAAAAAAATTAATTTATTTTGTTGTTGGTTTTTACGGTCTGTTCATTTTACATAATTTTTGTAAGTTTTAAAAGCTCAATTTAATTTTTTTCAACAAAAAAAAGTATTTGTTACTTTTATTTTTCAGATTACAATTTTTTTTTTTTTTGAGATTTGTGTTTTATTTTTAACTTTTAATTAAAATTTCAATTTTAGTTTTTATAAATTAATTTTTCGCTTTTTTTAAGCTTTTTTCTGAACTTCGTGTTCTATGTTTATTTTTAATCGTCAGTTAAAATTTTGATTGATTTTTTATTTTACAATAAGCGTTTAAACTATTATTTCTTCAGTTAAAAAAAAAAGTTTTTTGTCAAAAAATATTTAATTAAAATTTGAGTAAAAAACAACAGTTGTAAATTTGATAGAACAAATTTTTTAATCATAATTTAATTTTTTTCAGTCCAAAATAAATTATAAATCTCGAATAATGTTTATCTAGCCAAAAAAAATATTTCTTACTTTTTTTTCTAATAAATTTTTTTATTTTTTTTTTTTATTTTTATTTTTAAACATTAGTTAAAATTTTCATTTTAGTTATAATAAAAAAGTAAGTTTTTTTCTTTTTTGAAATTTGTCATTTTTTTTTGTAATTTTTTAACTTTAAGTAAAATTTCAATTTCAGTTTTCTTAAAAAAAAAAATAATTAAATTTTCGCCTTTTTTAAGCTTTATTTTTTTTTTTTTTGGCCAAACATTCCTTACCAACACGACTCCTGGCATTTTCACATCATTCCCATGTGCAACAATAAATTTTTGATATGCATAGATATGGTATAAAAACAAAAAAATGTGTATAAACGTTATTAGTTTACGCTTACGCAGATGAATAAATACATATTGGCAAAATCATACATACATATATAAATAGACTATATACCGACTTCATACATAGTACATAAGTGAATGTGCTTTTATGTGCAAAACATGCATTTGGCAATCAAATTTGCCCGAAAAACTCGAAATGAAAGGCAAAAGGCAAAAGCTATAAAAACAACATGCAACAACAATAACAACAATAACAAAAAAAGGAAGTAACAAACAATTTCATGGAATCAAATAAAAAAAATTTAAGCGAACATGCCAAATTGACTAAATGCATGCGAATGTGGATACAAACATGAGTAGATATATCTGTATGTATGTGTATATATGAACAGGGTTCACCATAAGAACCGGTACAGCGGGAGATTTCATCAGAGAAGACATTTTAGAGTTGTTTCTTGAAATATTATGGATTCAATATTCTTAACAGAAACACCCCAAACTCGGCTCCATCTCAAAGTTGAACTTGAAACGTTGAAATCTTTTGACGTCCCAGAATGTATGGTGGTCCCTGTGTAACGGCATGCAATGCGGTGCGAATGTCAAATCCAATAAATATCCAACCTTCATGGCTAACTGGCGATGGATGCAAATACTAAGCGCTGTGGGAGCGCATCAAACATGCTTAAGCTATGTAAGAACGTGGTCAAGCAAAGCCAAATGAATAAACAAACGACATAACAAACATTCAACTACATTAACAACAATACAATGCAATACAACAACAATTCAACAATAATCGAACGAAGAGAAAAACGAAAAAACACAATACCATTGACTCGTAGCTGTGCAGAGTGCGATACAGTGGCAGCATCATTTTGGACGCGGCAAGTATAGGTGCCGCTCTGTGCTCGCGTCACACTTGTGATGCTGAGAGCGCTGGTAAAATCATCATTTTGGCGAATTGTCACTTGGCCAGCACCACCATCTACACCACCGCTACTACCATCCGCATTCGTTGTTAATGAAGAAGATGCAGCAACTGCAGCAGCAGCTGAGTTTGGATCATCGTAGTTGTTTGAAATTGTTTGACCTGATGCAGCAACGCCACCGGTACCACTTAGATGCCCACCGCTAACACCGCCGCCAACAACATAATTCATACCAATGCCACTGTTGCCAACACCAACACCAACACCACCAACATATAAATGTTTATTATTATGCCCTAAGCTGGCCGAAGTAGATGACGATGTGATGGCTGTTGTAGCCATTTGTTGCAGCGGCTGTCCATCTTTGAGCCAGGTAAATGTGAGCGGTAGGTCACCGGTGCCAATGACACATTGTATGCTCGTGCGGTCGCCGACATTCAGATCGCGTGCGAATGAGAATGGTGTAATCTTGGGTGGAACTTTTGGGTTATTTTGAATTAGATTCGTGGCAGTTTTTTTTTTTTTTGTATATGTAGGTCATAGGGTCATTAGTATGTTTTGTATGTGCGTAAGCATGAAATTGAACGCGGGAGCTTAATTAATTAACACGTTTATGTGGATTAAGAAATAATTTTTTTTTTTTTTTCAAGAAAATATTTGTATTTGTTTTATAAAGACCAACTACTTTTTAACAAAAAAAAAAATATTTGGATTGAAGTTGTAAAAAAAAATCTAGTTTAGCTTAGTGGCGTTTTGCGTTACATATGGGGTCACTCCATCTCAATATCTGAATAAAAAAAAAAGTTTAATAAATTTCTTTATTAATTATTAAAAGTTTTTTTTGAATAGAACAGGAAAATTTTAGTTTTGAACAAAAAAAAATTTTGAAAAAAAAAAAATTTTTTAAAATGTTTAATCATATACATCTGTATGTAGCTAAGTTTTGCGAAAGGAAGGCGCTTAAGTAATGAAAAATTTTTCGCATTTAGCAAATGAAGAAGTTTTGAAAAATTATGCAACTTTTTATTTTAATTTCAAAAGCAAAAATTAAAAAATTTATTTATAACTAATTTTTGTTCTTCATTAAAGTGGAATTCTTAAAAAAAAAAAAACAACATGTTCGAAAAATTTTAAAAAATTTCTAAAATATTCTCTTTTCAGCTTGTTTTAGAAACTAAGTTTCAAAATATAATTTCTTATAGATTTTAAGGTACCGAATTTAAATAAAAAAAAATACAATTTTTCTAAAAGCCTCCAAAAAAATATTCTTAAACATTTTTGAAAAATGTTCGAGTTTGAAAAGGTTAAAAGAAACTAATTCGATAACTGGAAAATATTCAAAAATTAAAAAAATTTATTTTCAAAGTTTTTCATTTTTAATTTTCGAACAGCGAAATTTTGAATTTTACTAAACAGTTTTTGAAATTTTTTTTTTGCATATTTCATTTTTCCAACTTAAAATCCTTCAAGATTGAAAAACCTGAAAAATTCAAAATTTAAATTTTGTCACACAAAACTACCAAGGGTTACCTACATATAAACAATTTTTAAAAATTTTGAAATTTTTGAAATGTTGGAAATTTTTTAGACTCGAAAATAGTTAAAAAAAAAATAATTAAAAAATATTTTTTCTTGTGAATTTTCAAAAATATATGTATTTGCAATTGAAAGTTTTTTTAAAATTGTTTGTTTTTTTTTTTAATTTTTTGTTTCTAAATCAAAGCAGTTTAAAACTACCAAGGGTTACATAGAACACAATTTTTAAAAAATTTAAATTTTTGAAATGTAGGAAATTTTTTTGGACACGAAAATGTTTAAAAAAAATTTTTTTTTGTTTTTTGAATTTTCGAAAATGCAATTTTTGCGTTAAAATAATTTTGCATATTATTTTTGTTTAACCCCTATATCGCTAGTTAGGCCTTCACATAGCAAAATTCTATTTCATAAATTATCCAACTCGAGATGGAATGCCCCATTAAATTTCTGCGTTACGCTATTTTTAATTAAATTCCTATTTTATCAGCTTTTTTATTTCCATTAACCACGCTGTTTTACGTTTCTCAATCTATTTGAATTTTAAATTTTTGTGTGTTTTCGAACCAATCTATTTTCATATACACCAAATGCCCACGCTTTTAGGTGGTTAGGGGGCGTGGCACTTTTATTTATTTAGTTTAGCAGTGAACGTATGTGAAACGAATGCGGTCATCCTCCGGTTATTTTCTGTTTTGGCTTATTTTGTTGTTGTTTTGCTTTTGATTATTTGGATTTGAGTTGTGGTTACGTGGTTGGCATTAATTAACAACATTTTGTTTGAATTGTGGTCTAGTTGTATGCCAAGTTTCTGTTTTTTTTTTTATTTATTTTCTGAATTCGAGAAGGGTCAGAGTTATTTATTTATTTGTTTTTTGGCTGATTTGAACACATCATTTGCTTTGCTATTATACAACAAAAATATGTTTAAGTTCTAAGTTGATTTGCTCTTTTGTTTTGTATTTGAGTGCCACATGTGGGTAATGGCTAAGGTCTTTCAATAGGTTGTATCCCAAAATAAGACGATGAAAGCATGGAATCGAAGGATTTTAGGGCAGAAGAGGTAGAGGTAGAGGTAGAGGTAGAGGTAGAGGTAGAGGTAGAGGTAGAGGTAGAGGTAGAGGTAGAGGTAGAGGTAGAGGTAGAGGTAGAGGTAGAGGTAGAGGTTGAGGTAGAGGTAGAGGTAGAGGTAGAGGTAGAGGTAGAGGTAGAGGTAGAGGTAGAGGTAGAGGTAGAGGTAGAGGTAGAGGTAGAGGTAGAGGTAGAGGTAGAGGTAGAGGTAGAGGTAGAGGTAGAGGTAGAGGTAGAGGTAGAGGTAGAGGTAGAGGTAGAGGTAGAGGTAGAGGTAGAGGTAGAGGTAGAGGTAGAGGTAGAGGTAGAGGTAGATGTAGATTTAGAAGTAGATTTAGAGGAAAAGCTTAATCTTTAAAACTTTAAAGGTCCTAGGATATATATATTAAGCGATCAGTAATGAAAAGACTTGAGACTATTCTGCTTACGGTAGCACCTAAACAAGTGTAATTACGGGAAGCCCCGGTCATGTTAGATCTTAGTTCAAATTTAATTTATGAGATAACATGCTCCCGGACACATCAAGCTACCAATAAGAATTCCAGTGAATAGACACCCTGTAATTTAAATGCTTATTTCAAACTAACTATCATTTTCCACAGCAAAATTTGTATTTGTATTTTGTATTTCCCCATTGAGTTTGATGCAAACTCCCGTATAAATCATTTGACCGCAAACCAACCACTTAACCATTACCCATAAACATTATTTAGCCAAGGACGACCGCATGTCACACAACACAATGCCCCATAATGAGGATTCTGTCTTGCATACAGTGTCACCCACACCCCTCCCACACGCACAGGCACATACATAAACATCAACAGCAACAGCAACGACTGCACACATACTTACATGGTTGTATGTATGTATGTGTGTGCATGAGCGATGATGACCGCTCGTGTGCGTTGGAGGGGTAAGGGTGACACTGTTTCTGTTTGTGACAAAAAAAAAGAGCACACAACTGTGCGGTGAGCGTCAAATTGAGCGCCGCACCAATGACGCCGCGTCGTGAATGCGTAGTGCTGTGATGCAAGATACAAATGCAGGTTCAGATGCAGAAATGCAAAAAATGCAAAATTCGTAAAAATGCAAATTGATGCAATGCACACAAAATAAATGGTGAAAGACAACGAAAGAAATTAAAATGAAAAAAAAAGAAAAAATAGGGGAAAATTAGAATGTTAAAGTAAACAATAAAAAGGAATATTTTAGAGAGAGAGAGTGAGAGCGAAAGGCAAAGAGTGAAATTTTGATAAAGTAAAAAAAAGAAAAATATAACAAAATTGTGCGGAAAAATGCAAAAATTCGGTGCATTGCAAAGGACGTGAGCTTAGTAGTTAGTTAACAAAAAGTTGAAAGAAAAAATAATTTTTTTTTTATTTGTTGAAATTAATGCAATAATATTTAGTTGATAGCAAAATAGATGCAGAAATAGTTGTGCAATAAAAAAAGTGAAAAAGTTGTGACATGACATTTGATGAGTTGGTCATTGTTTGGGGCGTGCTGAATTGGATTTTGAATGTTGAGCAAAAATTCGAGTTTCGTGAGCTGCATGCTGATCATACGCGTAAAGTTTTTTTTATTTTTTTTGCAAGCAAGCAGGCGGCGTGATCAATTTGTGCGAATATTAAATGAGAGTGGAATATGAGCAGGAAGGGAGTACAAGGTAGGTGGAGAGCGAGCAAGTCATGTTCATGTGCTGTCAGGTTGCTTCGTTGAATTTGAGCTGAAATTTTGTTGAGTGTGAAATACGTATGTAATTGAATAAAGTGGCAAATATTATGGAATGGAAAACAAACAAAAAATTAAAAACAAAAATAATAAAACAACAAACAAAAAATGAAAGAAAAAAAACCACAAAAAACCGAAAAACAGAAAAAAAAAGAAAAATAACAATAACAAATAAAGAAATACAAGAAGAAAACAACAAAAAAAAACAGAAAATAAAACTTAAAACAAAATAAATATAAAAAAACAACAAAAAAAACAGAAAAATAAAAATAAAAAAAATTAAGAAAGAAACACAAAAAACAAAAATAAAATATAAAAAAATATTAGAAAAAACTACAAAAAAACAGAAAAAAACCAATTAAAATAATAAAATATAATAAAAAAACAACAAAAAAGACCAACAAAAAAACAGAAAAAAACGATAAATAAAAATAAAAACAAAAACAACAAAAAAAACGAAAAACAGAAAAAAAGAAAATAAATAAAAAATAAAAAAATACAAGAAAAAAACAACAAAAAAACAGAAAATAAAACTTAAAACAAAATAAATATAAAAAAACAACAAAAAAAAATAGAAAAACAGAAAAATAAAATTTAAAAAAATATTAGAAAAAACTACAAAAAAACAGGAAAAAAACAAATTTAAATAAGATAATATAATAAAAAGACCAACAAAAAAACAGAAAAAGAAGATAAATAAAAAAAAAATAATAAACAAAACGAACAAAAAAACAGAAAAAACGATAAATAAAAATAACAACAAAAAAACAGAAGAAAAATAAAAATAAAAACATATAATAAAAACAAACAAAAGAACAGAAAAAGACATAAAAAAATATAAGGAAAAAAAAACAACAAAAAAAAAACGGACAAAGAAAAGAAAAAAAATTGTGTGTAATACTTCCAAAGCAAGATAAGAAAACGCATTTCTAGATTTTAAATCTTGTCGCCTTCACAGGTTTAAAACTCTCACTATCGCTAAGTGTTCTGGAAATTAAGTCTCAAAATGGGTTAATATTCATATCGCCTTAGTATAACATTTATCGTTCAATTAAGTGGATAAACCCACATTTGACTAAAAATAAGTCAGATCGATTATGTATCCCGCGGCATCTACAATTGGCGCAACAAAGAAATCTCTGGCGAGCGATGTTGAACTTTCAAAATCTCGCAGGCAGTTAGATGACAATTAAAAGAAGAAAATACTTCTGAACGTAGTTATTAGGGCAGTTTCTGTGAATCTCTATATTCTTTCAATTGGTACTACACACGACGATATCCCGAGCTACTGCAAAGTCGAATCAAACTTTTCTCATACCAAGTAAGAACAATAGAAACTTTGTGGTTGCTGCCCTTATCGACTGCGCGCTGTAGGAAAGCCCAATTCCTTGCCCACCCACACATGCCTCCATATATTTAGTACATAAATGAATATTTATGTGGCAGAGAAATGCGAGTTTAATATCCCAAAAAAGCTGCTACTTAAAATTCCAGTTTTTATTGTTGCCAAAAAAAAAAAATGCAGAGCCACCCGCAAAAAAAGTTTGAAGGGAAACCAAAAAAAATCGTAGTTAGCTGCAACCAACACAGCGGATCAATTTGCATAAAAGGCGAAATGCAAAAAAAAGGAGGAAACAAATAGTTTCCAAATACGAAAAAAAGTGTTATAGAAAAACAAAAATGTGTTAACGAAAACCGGAAATGAAAAATGATGGGAGAAGGCTATGTGCAAGCATGCGCGTGTATGTAAATGTGTAGGTATGTATGTGCATTCGAGTGGACCACCAAAAAGTTTAAATTTTTCCAAAACGTGTGAAAAAAAATTATTAAAGTGGGCGTAACCACTGACTAATTTTATGCAACTTCAGTAGAAAAGTTTGATAAATATCTCATAATATTTCTCAAGTTATAGTTCGAATGCCAGGCTGGATTTAGCTCAACCGATTTCTCATTGAGTGCTTATAATTTTAATATATAGAATTCTATATATGTATGTATATATGTCTCGATCCGTTGAGACTAGCAAATGTTAGCTGACACCATTGTAATACCTTCTCAACTAGTTATTCGTCCATTTTCTATATTTTCACAACCCAGATTGAGTTAGGCTGTTCTTCCTACATGTGTCGAAGATGTGTACTTTGAATACTTAATTTTGTTGGTAAAAGTTATAGAACTCTTCTTCATAGCACTTTTTGCCGATAATACACCTGAGTAGATATAAAATACCAGGAACTGTCAAACAAAATTTTTTCATAATTCAAAATTGGCTCGCTTTCGCCATGATTTATTACCAGTCCGTAACCGTCGATTGTGTTAACAGCTAATAGCTTTCGAAGTTTAAAGCATTAATAGAGAAATCGATTGAGCCATGTTCGTCCTGTCACTATCTCTCAAGCTGGACTTGAGTACAAATTTAAAAATTTTACTTAAATTCGGCGAAGGAAGATTTCTATTGAAAATTACCGAACTCGAATTAAGATCACGCTCGTTTTTCGATATCGAAAATTTCGAAAATTATCGAAAATGTTTTATATCATTGACTAAGGCAGCAAAAATGAGAGAATATAAGTTGAGTTCATAAGCCTTTTTTTAAATGTGGAAAATGGGCGTGGCATCCACCACCAACAAATGAGTGGACAATTTTTAATTTCGAATGCTTGGTACAGAATTTATTACTGTTATGAGGCAAATATGCAGGCAAATTAAACTAACAACCACGCCCAATTTTAAATACAAGATTATATTAAAGAAATTCGAGAAACAGCAAATACTTTACAGCTAGAAATTTAATTTTTGCCTTTTTGGCTTGTTCAAATGATAAAAAAGTTAAAACTAAATTTGTTTGCCAAAAATAAAAAAATATTTGGTAAAAATAAATTCTTGGTTGCAAGTTTTTCTCACGTGAGTGTACATGCATCTCTGTAGGTAAAATATGGTTGAAATCTGATATGAAAAAGCTTGCGCTAGCATATGCTTATATTAAATATATCTAGATGTTAGAGATGGAAAACTATCGATTGTGCTGAAAATCGATAAATATCGATTGTAACGAAATGTGTCATCGATATGTCGCAACTGGCGATACCCGCAGATTTCTCAGCAATCAGCATAGGTGAGAATATATTTTAGATTATAGCTGATAGTATCGATGGTAGTAAAATATTGATGGTAAAAGAACCGATCGTAATAAAAAATCGACAGTGATAATAAATCAAATACATTTTACACTAACGTCGACTCTTTCCAGAGCAGGCAAATACTGATAGTAACAAAATATCGATAAACTCTTACTAAAAAATCGATGGTAAAAAATCGATCGTAATAAAAAATCGATAATAATGCAGTATCGACAGTAATCAAATATTGATGGTAACGTCGATAAATATTAGCCATCAATACGTCGATAGTGCCGTCAATAGTTTCCCACCTCTATTGTTTGTACTCTAGCATACATACATACATACGAAGGCATCTATGTATGTACATATGTACCGAAGTGTGTGTCTGTGTACCAAAACATGAAGTTGCTCGCGCACAATTGGGAGGAGGAATTTGTCGGGAGTAATGTAAGATATTTTTGTGTTGGAGTCGGTTGCAAGTGAAAAAGGCTCAGAGGTGCATATGAAAACTGTGCTTTTGTGCATCGGTGCTTATGCAAAATAGCGTTGGTTGTTGACAAGTGCAAGAGTTTTATGGCATTCCTTTGCATTGGCGTAAAAAAAAAAAATTGTTGCTGCTGTGTTTTTACGATCGTTAAAAATTTTATTTTCATATACCTTTTCGTTTGAATATTTATTAAAATAAATTTTATGATGAAATAAACAACTTTAATTTTTTTAATTACTAAAATTGTTATACAACAACATATACATAAGTGCGTCAAAAAATATTGTGTGCGCTCAAATACTTAATTAACATAGATTTTAATATTTGTGTTTGTGTGTGTGTAATTGCTTTTAAAAAAAATTTTCGTAAATGCTATCAAAGTGAAACGAAATGCAAATTCGTAGAAAAAATAAATAAATAAATATTTTGTGTGTTATTTTTTCTTTTGGCTCGTGTGTATGTGCGTGTGTGCTGAGTGTTAGTGTGTGTATGTGCTGAGTGTAGAACGTTAAAATAATAGCCAATAAAATGCAGTCCAGCGTAAAGCCAAATACAAAACATAAACAACAAAATACGCATGAAATACAAACACAAACACACTCGCGCGCACACACACACAGACAAAATAGCAGCAGCGCTAAAGATAGCTAAAAGCAGTTGAAGTGAAAAATAAAAAAATTGAAATAGCAGTAAAAAGTACATTCGAAGTATGAAAAAATTCGGAAAAAATTTCAGATTACGTGCAGCAGTGGAAAAAACACAAAAAACAACAACAACAAAAAGTGCAAAATTAAAATAGAATTTTTCGTTCAGTGTATGCGTGAATTTTTTTTTTTGTGTGTGTATGCGATTTGTTTAACCCTTGTTGCTGCTATTAGACACAATCACTTTGATTAAAACTTTTGATTAATTGCGATTAACGAGGATCAATAAAAATTTTAAAAATTTCAACATAAATTAAAATAAAAAAATTTTAAGATTTTGTGTTTTCTTTTATAAATTCATCAAAAAAAATTATATTTGTTTTTTTCATTACCGGCACTTATTAATAATCGTTAATCGCAATTAATCAAAAATATTAATCACATTGGAATTTTGATTAATTTTCGATTAATCATCAATCGAACACAGAATTTAATCGTAATCGTTTAATTATTCTAAAAATGTTCGATTATCATAATTAATCAATTATTACAAAAATAATATGATTATCAATGATTAAGATTAATAATCATTCACTAACAGGTCTGCTTGATATACCTCCGAGAGTTGAGGCCGAGTTCTTCATCCAATTAGCTAAAGCGAACTTAATAAACCATCAATTTCAAAAATAAAAAATAAAAATTTTTCTTCTGCAAATTTATTTTGCGCGTCAGTACAAGGGTTAAATGTGTGTGCGCTGCATATTTCCATGGTTATGTGCTTTGTTTTTGTTTGTGTGCATGTAAAAATGTTTTATCAGTTTTTTTCTTCTTCTTTTTTCATCATTCATTGGATGGTAAACTCAATCATTTTTATGCTGCAGATAGTGCTAAAACAACACAAAGAGATAGCGTATGTGCGTGCGTGTATGTGTGTGTGTGTGCGCGTGCATAGCTTCATGTGTTATTGCGTGCTTTTATTTCTTTGTAAATTTTGCTGTTTGCAGTTTTAGCAAGCTTTTTGAAATGCAAACGCATTTGAAACATGATTGAAAAATAGCATTCACTTAAATGTAAAAATATTTTTTTACGACTTGCAAATTACTCAATGAAAATTAAAAAGTGCAGTAGTTAAAGTGAATGGCGTGCAAATATGTATAAAAAATATTTGAAATTTTTTTTTTTTTCAATTTTTTGTTTGATAGTTTAATATGAGTTTTTACACTATTGTTGTTTTGTTTATTTGACCAAAAAAATTTCATATGAAATTGGTAGCAATTTTTAATTAAATGATTGGTTGGGTGACTGTTTTTTTTTTTTTTGGAAAATGGCTTAAGTCAAGTTAAGTAAAAAATTGGTAACGTATTTTTAGCGTATAAAGTGCCAGAGCTGTTGAAATTACTTTAAAAAAAAATTTGGAAAAAGTCAACTTAAGCCATTTTCAAAAAAAAATATTAAGTCTCCCTAATTGCTGTATTTTTTTTTTTTAATTATAATGTGTTTGATAAAAATTAATATAAATTCTGTGTGTGTTTGAAATGTGTTCTCTTATAATTTATACATATTTATGTTTAAATGTTTCGCTGGCTGTGTTCCGCAAAGCTCAAAAGCTCACAAAAGCTTTACTAAGAATTTAAAAATGCGGCCAAAAGGTTAGCTATTAAAGCTCAATAATTTCTCTCGTTTAACTACGAGTCAGAGGTAACTTTTAATGTCAGTTTACAACACTGTCTTTGGCGCGCTTGGTTGGGGAGATAGGCGCCAGAAGTGAATAAAGCTTTTACTGGAGACTTTTCGCTGCAACTGCAAATCACTAAATATCGACAACAGTAAGACGGTGGAGCTTTTACCCTATAAGACGATCGCTTGCCTGAATGAGAGTATTCGGCTTGGATGGAGTTGGGCCTTATCATTTCAAACAACTTTTTGGTGTTGGTGTAAAAGTAGCTTACCAAATTCGAGAGCTTTGTAGTGGTGTCCAACAGCGGGCGCTGACGCTTGTAAACCACTGAACAGACGTACAAATGCTCGCTGTTTTAAAATGGATAATAAGAAGTTCGGCATCCGAATTTAATCGCGAAATATGACGACAATGGAGAGAGAAGCTCTCATTTGCACAGAAAGAAGTTGAGGACGAGAAGTGCAATTTATCCAAAAAAAAAGAGTTGAATGCAAGCATTATTTCCACTTAAAAACTGTTGTTTGAAAAATTTGGAAACATTTAAAAATCAATTTGAAGCTTTTGGCCATATTTCCATTCCAAAAAAAAACCCCGTGCTATTTGTAAATCCCTGCAGACAAATGAGCTCTGTGGCACAACGAAAAAGTTCTTTCGCCCGTTTGATAACAAACAGTTTTGTTTGTTGGTACATATGTATGTATGTATTTGTAGTTTTTGTTTTTGTTATTTTATACTTAATATTGATGAAGGTTTCTAAAAATTTTAACAACTCTCATGTGTGCACCACAACACATTTTAACTTTGCGGCTTTTTCATTAACTACTCCAGACAAATTAAAATTAGTCTGCTGAAATTTCCCCAAAAAATTGTGTAGCAACCAAATATTCCCACCACCCGAAATATTCCCAATACAAAAACAAGTAGTAACAACAAAAATTGCTACTACAACAACTTTAACTTACCCAAAACTTTCACCTCGACCGTACGTTGTGCTGTGTAGTTGTGTTTGTTGCGCGCTATGCATGTGTAAGTGCCCTGGTCGGCAGTACGTTGCACATTCTCGATGAGTAGGGTGCCATTCTGCACACGCTGTCATATATTGGTTGGCAATCTAACGCCATCTGCAATGAAAATGTGAACGTTTTGAATGGGTAATTTAGTCAAAAAAGCAACAAAAAAAAGGAAAAACGAAATAGATTTGGAAATGGGAATAAACAAACAAAGTTTTGTTTTAATGGGTGAGCTTAGTAAACATGTTAGGGTGTTTCAAAGAAGAAAAGAACATTTTCAAAGCACTCGGTGAGACTAGAAAAACATTCTACAGGAGAGACATCTGGCAAGGAGAATAAAAGGATGAGATAGAGAAAGAGGTATGGAGGTATTAATAGAGGAAGAGGAGATAAGGAACAGATCTATTATACACAATTGGAATGGGAACAGAAAACAGAAAATTAAAAAGTAATAGGAGGAAGAGAATTCAAAATATTAAAACGAATCAGAATAAAAATGGGAAAAGGAATAGGAAAGTTGATATGCATAAAATAGAAAAAAAGAAGAAGGTGTTGGAATAAAAAGCTAGGGAAGAACAAAATGGAATCGGAGCAGCAAGAAGATATAGACTAAAATAAATGTAATCGAAGAAAGAGGGAGAAATAACAAAAGATAAAGAAAAAAATAGAAAAGAATTGAAATAAGTAAGAGAGGAACAGAAAAAAGTAGGGAAGAACATAATTAAATCGGAACAGCAATGTTCAAGAAAAGGGGCAAAGACAGAAGATATAAAATAAAAGTAGTCGAAGAAAGATGGATTGATAGCAACAGATAAAGAAAAAATAGAAAATAATTGGAATAAGAAAGAAACTAACAGGAGTAGGTAAGGAGGTAGAAAATGGAATCGGAACACCAATATTCAAGAAAAGGGGCAAAGTAAGAAGATATAGACTTAGGCCCCTATTGTGAGCATTTTTCGGTGTTCGATGTTCGCTGGCTATCGAAGATCGAAAATCGAAAATCGAATTTCAAATTCGTATTATGAGTAGCTCATCGCTGTCGAAATTTTCGTTGTGTATCTATTATTTGATCGAATATAATTTTGCTGTCGATCCTGTATCGAATTTTTATACAATTGCTAAGAAATGTAAGTTTTTGTATTTATCTTTTACTTTTTTGATTTATAATGCAAATATTTATATATTTGCATTTATTGTATAAAGGTCAAAGGTCGTTAGTACAATGCAACAGCTGGAAACATTGGTTTCAATAATGGAACAAAATCCGAACCTGGCGAAAATTGCAATCTAAAATTATTTGTAAATCTATAAAAAATTTTATTATTCTTACAAACTGATTAACTTTTTTAAAGATATACGTACGCAGCTGTATTCATTTCCAAAGGATTGGATTCATCCTCAAACGTTTTCTAATTCTGGCTAGTTCCAGTAAGCTCTCCTCTTCCTCTGATGAACTATCGAACCACATATTTTTTTGGTTTGTCTTCACAAAAATAGATAAATAATACCGCGCTTGATTTGTTTTGATCTGTTTATTTTCTTTTACTTAATAACAGCTGACGGAAATGTGTTATTGTGAACAAATAAAAACATCGAAATTCACAATGACGCCAGTTCTTGTCGAATGGCTGTGGTAATACCAAATGAAAATTCGTTCGATCAACTTTTTCGATCACAGTCGAAGATCGAATTTTTATCATAATAGGGGCCTTAGAAGATATAAATAAAGGTAACAAAATACCGAGGGATGTACGAAGAGCGAGAGAAGCAGGCAAATGGCATCGGAACAGCGGTATTCAAGAGAAGGGGCCAAGAAAGAAGGTATACATCTAAATATAGGTAACAGAACAAAGAGGGAGAGAAACAGGAAAAAAAGTAGCGGGTGGAGTGAAGCGAATGTAAGGAGGAAAGAAAATAAATTTTCGTACGTTTTTTTTTTTTTCGAATAAACAACTTTTCCAGTTATCTAAAACCAATCACCCTAATTCTACCACACCAACGCAGCATATTTGAAAATAAATATATTTTAGCTAAATATGCAAAATGTTTAATGTGGCATATACCACATGCTGCATGCCTCTTTACAATATGCAATAAACCCCGTACAGCGGATGTGCCGTTAGAAACAAAATGTCGTTGGTAACAACACACACCAAAGGATAGCATTGCTCTGAGCTGTCAACGAGGCATTTATCAGATATATAAACATACATAAATATGAGATAGCACGGATGTTAATACGCATACACAGACATATGGATCCTTATTAGAGTGGATTGAAGGAAAATTTTTTCACGTGCAAGGGAATGCAATTTTATTTTAAAGAAAGGGAAAAAGTTTTCCCCAACATTTGGAAGGGTCACCTAGATTTTTTAAGTTATTACTGATAATATAGTGTCCTAAAAGTAGGGATATCATTATATTTATTTTAATCCTTAGAGTGTCCTTATTCATTAATCATTATATCTCCGAAACCAGTTGAGATATAGTAGGTAATCACATCGCTTATATTAGCACCTTTCGTTTGATATTAGCACCTTTCGTTTGATACCCATATTGTTATAACACATTTAGGGTCACCCTAGTCCACATATTGTTCCATAACTCGAAAACCGGGAAGGTTATTGAAATAAAAAGTATCTGAAATTGTAAGTTAGCAGTCTAGTAACTCAGCCGATAAAATTGCATTCAACTAAATTTTGCTGCTTTTGATTGATGCGCGCACAAACTTACAGATAGACAGACAAAAATTCTAAAAATTGTTGCATTGGATACTTTTGACTTCACAGCTGCAATATATGGAGCTGTTGCAATTTTATTTTGAATATAAATATTTTAAAAGCTAGCTAGGGACATCTCCAAGTATTTTAAAATTGTTTTTAAAAAATACCGTATCCGAGAATACAACTCAAAAACACCATATATAAAAATTTGATTCAGGAACAATTTATGTCACATTGCGTTTTAAAAAACTTCGTATCTAAATGAAAATTGAATTTAGATTCAACTAGGATCGGTCCTTTTTTAAATCAAATATTGTGGGTCATTCAAAAAAATTCTAGAAAGGGGAATTTTTGAAAAAAAAAAATAAAAATTCTGAAAAAAATTTATTTTGAAAAAAATGCTGAACCAGAACAAATGTTGAGCACCTGCTAATTTTTTTAATTTTCTTTTTTATTAAGCTCCAAATCCTTCACCCAGCTTAGCTGAAAAAAATGCAACCCACCCTAATACTTATGTATCTCTCTATACATACCTACATAGAAAAATATGAAAATTAATAAATATGAGCCAGACGCATACTTACCTTTTTCTATAATGATGCTGTCGATTGGATATCCTGCCACAGGACATTTTAGAAAAAATGTCTTCCCAGCAACGGCAGATAATTTTGGCATCATGCGCACATATGGCATACCTGTAAACGAGAAAGAGGTTGTGAGAGCGGAAACAAAATTTTTGGCAGGTGAGTAAAAGTCAAAAAGATAAACAAACATATGATGCACATGAGTAAAATGCATATATGAACACAAATATAGTGTAAAGCCAGACTATGTTGATTACAAACACCGAACGCTCCAAGTATTTTAGCGCATCCTGTCAATCAGAACCTTTCTGAAATTGCTTGCCGTTGCACATTTTTAAGAGTTATTGTTGTGATGTTATGACTTTGGTTACACTATCAACATTCAAAGTTCTATATACAAATTTATATTCATTTTGTACTCACCATATATATTCAAACGTGCCGAATGTGATGCTTCACCCGCTCGGGATATTGCTTTGCATTCATATTCACCACCATCCTCTGATTTAACCGCAGATATATTGACATGGCTAATGACATCGCCAAACATTGTGACATATTGGCCAATCATGAGACGATCGTTCTATGGAAATGAAGGGAAAAAAGGGAATTGTTAACAGTTGTGTATCCACTGAGTGTGGAGAGAGGTGGGATGGGTAAACTATGCAAGAGAGCTCTGCATAAATAGATGTAAAAAGAGGTTGGAAAATCAGGAAAATTAAAGGTCGGTCTGAAAACTGACTACGGCCCTGCTGCCCACTATACGAGTGCTATTTTTTACTTAAATTTTAACTGTTGACTCGGAATCGGAAGCTAATAAGGTGAGCTCTTAAAACTATGTATATCAATCGTAGGATCTTGCCGGAAAGATAGCCGAACCCATTACTAACCGATGCAGCTTGCTTAAACCATACTCCGCCAGCAGAAAAAGGAAGGAAACCAGAGTAACCAAGCCCTTTTTTTTTTTTTTTTTTTTTTTTTATGCACAACCTCTTTCTAAATGTAGATGACGATGAGGAAAGCTTTTTAAATTTTTTTTATTTTAAAAATTTTTTGTAATTTTTTTTTTAGTTAATTTTTATACCCAGCTTACTAGTACTAATACAAGGGTATTATAATTTTGTCCACATAACGGCACTAAGTAACGGCGCAAAATAATCGAGTTAGATATAGAGTTCCACGTATGAAACTTCTTAGGTTGAAAGGAGAAAATGATTAAGGCATGTCCGTCCGTCTGTCCGTCCGTGTACACGATAACCTGAGTAAAAATCGAGATATTTGCATGAAATTTGCATACAGGCTACTTTCTGGCCAAGGTAGGTTGCTATTGAAAATGGGCGAAATCGGATGATAACCACGCCCCTTTTTCGATATCGAAAATTTCGAAAAACACATAAATTAACATAGCTTGCGTAAAAACTGATATATTTCCTTGAAATTTGGTGTATTGGTTACTTTCTGGGCAAGGTAGGCTGCTGTTGAAAATTGTCGCACGGCCCCCTTTTCGATATCGAAAATTTCGAAAATCACATAAATTAACATAACTTAACTAAGATTGAGGAATTTGCATGAAATTTGTTATGCAGGCTACTTTCTGGCCAAAGTAAGCTGCTGTTGAAAATTGTTGAAATGGGATTATAACAACGCCCCTTTTTTCGATATCGAAAATTTCGAAAATCACAAAAATTTACATATGTAAAGCTTTTTAGCGCTGGGTACTTAATGTTCGGTTCACCCGAACTTAGACTTCCTTAATTGTTTTTTTTTTTTTTTTCAATTAAATTTTTTATTTTTATTTTTTGTATTCTTCTTTTATTTGTGAATTTTCCTGTGGAATACTGCCAGTAACATTAATTTGATGCACAAGCTCTCTCTATAAATCTCAGGCTGTCATATGCTAATTCTAGATGACAATGAAGTAAATTCTTTAATTAAATTTTTTTTTTATTTGTATTTTTTTTTTTTTTTTTTAGACTTTAATTTCTGAATTTTCCTGTCGAATACCTACAGTCGCATTAATTTTGATTCGTTTTTTTATTTTTGTGGAAATTTTGCACGAATGCGCATCTACCTACCACTGCCGGATTATTGAAAATGTCTTCTCATGTGAATTCTTGTTTGTGTAAATTTGTATTGCATATCAAATATGTTTGTATGTATTTATGTATGTTTGCAACAAAATTTTGTAAAATACAAATTGAAAACGTGGCTGATTACGAATACCTTAACAAGAGTTTTGTTGCTATTTTGTATGCAGCTACGTATGCACTTAGATTTATGTGTACCCTGTAGGGATGTTAGACGGATAGTTGCAAAACTCTGAAAACAACTGAATGCTAGCGATATGGCAGAGGTCTAAAGTCTAAACTAGCGAAGGCGAGTTTTGTGCTGGAAACATTAAATCTTAGAAACATTTTCCCACTTCGATTTTTGGAACTACGAACACAAAAACAAATTTCATTTTCATTGGCACATATTGAATCTTTTTCTGACTAGTTTATTGCTTCACCGCAGCAACCCTACAGGGTATTCACATTTTACATGCATTTGCACTAACACAAAGGCATTGTACTCTTTGTATTTGCTTAATGTGACACAAAACGAAAAGTTGTGGCATTTTGTGGTGCAAATGCTTATACATAGATATGTAGATATCTTCGTGTATGCACGACAAAGAGCTTTGCAAAAATATATTTATTAAATAAAATCAATTTAATTTTTGGTATGAAAAAAAAAATGTTTTTTTGTAAAAATTAAAAAAAAATAAACTGTTTGCTTTAGGTAAAATTAAAAGCAACAACAATAAATAGAAAAGTGAGTGCTTATATACTATGCAAAATACTATAACGTTCGATTCTCCATATAATGTAGAATTTAGAAAAAATTGCAAAAGAAATTTTTTTATAAGATTGGCAACTTTTAACGGCGCAAATTAAAAAAATTAAATAATAAATTTCTTTTAATTTTTTTAAAGTTTTTTTTTGTTTTATGGCCTGTTCATTGATAATTAAAGATAATGCATAGATAAAAATGTAAAAGAGCTTTAGCAAAAAAGTAGTCAAACCAGTGCAGTAGCTACAAAGATTTTCAAACTTTAATTTTATTATATGAAAATTCAGCGGTTTCAAAACTGCTATAAAAAAATTGTACAAGATAAAAATGTGATCTGATGATAAAATAAATTGATTAAGCAAAAAAGCCCAAATTACAAAAAAAAAATTATAAATTGCAAGAGCTCAAGACCATTATTATTTAATTATTATGATAGAGTTTGGAAAGAAAATATTTGATAATGTTGTTGTTTTCTCCATTTTTCGTTAAAAAAAATTTCAATAAAAAAGTTGAATAACTCTTATTAACTGAACATAAGCTCCTCGAACTCATACACAAAATAATTTTTTATTTTGTACTTTTTTTTTTGCATTGTAATTGCTTAATATTATTTCATCTTGACCTGCAAAAATTTTTATAAATTTTAAGCAGCAGATATTGATATCGTAAAAAAAATTAAAAGTTCTTTAGTAACACCAATATAAAAATTCAACATTATTTTTTAGATAATTTAGAAACTTTTCTACTAAACAGTTTTAGAGCTCATGGAATAAGAGAGGCATATGTAGTTTGAAAGTCGCTGGAACTTCCAGTAATTTTGAAACTTTTTTTCCAAACATTTGCAAGCATAATTCTTCAATCCTCTATGAGCTCAGTTAATAAGAAAAAGCTTGGTTAAAGCCTTTAACTTTCTTCAAAGACTACATGAACTTCCCAAGTTCTATCGATAGAGCACGTGATTCCAAGTCTTGCAGCAGGAAATTTGGAATAACAGACGTGAGCTTGATTCATGGACGGAGCAGTCTACTTCTCAACTGCATACTTATATCAAAAACGGAGTTCCTTTGAGAAGGATATCAGATATATTATGCTATGGCCAAAGGGACTTACGAGAGCTCACAACTTCCCCAGTTAGTACATAGTAAACTTATATATCTAAGATTCCCTATATAAGATTTGGCCGTGGTGGTAGCACAGAGTTTTGGAATATTTGCAGGCTTTGTCATCAGCTATACACTGCCGACATGATAGTTCTTTGGTGGATATTAATACAGTACCTTGGAGTTCCAAAGCCTGGGTGTGGGCGCCGAGCTTCAATATTAACAATTGGATTTGCTCACTTCGAACTTTATAGATCGAAACAAGAAACCCGCCCACTACTCCTCTCTAGTATAACATACGACGCACCAAGTTTTAAATTATAAATTTCAATTTCAACTAAATAACCAAATAACTAAATCCACTATATTCAAATTCTAGAAGTATATAGTTTTGTCCTCGAAGGACCACACATACACCATCAATTTGAGTTTGTACGCTACTTTGCTTTTTTCTTTCAAGTCACAAAATGCATATGTGAAAACTACAATAATACCAACAAACAATAAAAACCAAGAGCTAGAAGAATGATGGCAATAACAATAAGGTTCCAAGCTAGCTTAAGACCGCGAACGCACAAAGCACCAAAGCGCACAGCACAAACTGTAGAATCTAACACCGCTGCATGCGCACATCTTTCAACATTCTTTTTCAAAACTTCACCAACTCAAATGGCAATGTAATGGCTCGCTTGTCTCATACCCACAGCCTTTTACAATAACAACAATGACATTGCCTTGCCACTCGTAACGCTAGACAGCGATGATGGTTATGCGAAAGTTGTGGCACAGCAGGGAAATACGAATATGCGTGTGAAAGGCAGAGTGTATATGAGTGTGTTTGTGTGTGTATTTGAAGCAAAGGAAGGGTTGAAGAATTTGAAAAGCTTACAACTCTGACGATGACTTTAATTTGCGTATCCTCTCGTGCATAACATCAAAATGCGAGTTATGCAAAATATTCGCTTGTCGGTTGTCCCAATAGCAGTCATCAGCAGCTAGTAAGCTACTACTAGTTACATAGCATATCAACACCAACAACAACAACAATAATAATAATAATCTAAAACATTAAAAGAAAGCGCATATGGAAAGTAATATGGCTTAAGTGAAGCGTAGAGAGCAATAGCAGCTATGATGAGAGTTCGAGAGTGTGAGAATTTCTAGTGGAAGCACATCAACCACAGCACAGGATGGCCAAAGCACTGCAGGCGCTGAGTGGTACGAGGAATGGATGATAAGTTTGGAATGGTTTGAGCTTACATTCACTTCCATCTTAGCTTATAAAATGAGACGCTTCTAAAATAGTTGAGGTATTCAACCAGCAGCTGAGTTCTTTTGCTTGATAGAGAACGATTTGATATAAGTAGGGAGCTATCATGCTTTTCCTTGTTGCTCTTTGGTGCTCTCACTTGACTTATATTTCCCATTTATCAGCCGTCCCTCGTTTACACTAACCATTCGGTAAAATTTCTTTATGCTAAGCGTGTTAGTAAAAGCTTCGCGGTTGAGAGTGTGCTGTAAGTTGGTTATGAAATTCGAAAATATTTCAAGCATTGCTATGCTAAAGCAGACATACAAAGTAAATGTGCATAACAGTACTATACAGGGTGTGTCGTATCCTGTTTTTTTGCATTATTTCTAATTTTGCTATTTAAAAAGAGAGAATCTATTCAAGAAAAGGGTTTTCAAAAAATTCTAAATTTCGATCGAATGATCTCTTTCGTATTCTGAAATCCATATCCAATTTCGGAGATGAATTTTCACTCACGCATGAGCGTCCGTTGCGAAAATCCACGAGACTGCTTGTCTTAAACTCTTTTCAATAAAAAAAAAACTGTTAAAAATTCACAATCGTCGAATAGTGCTTCGTACAATTTCGAACTTCGAATTCGAAATTAAATCAGCATTCGTTTTAAGTCTATTCTTTAATTCACATCGAAATTCTGTTTCGTTAAAATTTCTATCTACCAAAACATTTGCCCTAAATTATGAACTCTATTCGTTAAAAAAGTCACCTCAAAATTCGGAATTCGGAAAAAAAGTTAACCCAAAATTATATCGAAAAAAATATGAAATCATCACCAAAACTAACCCGAAATGATTGTCAAAAAGTTCCGAAAACCATTCCGAAATGTTCCGATATTAATCCCGAAATTGTCACAAAAATGCCCCAAAAACAATTTTGAAATGATTCTGAAAAAAGTCTTTGAGTGATCCCGGAAGATCAAAAAAACATATCAAAACCATGCCATCAAAACTATATCAAAAAATTAAAAATAGTGCCGAGAACTAGCCTAAAATATAATCAAGAAGTTCCGAAAATAATTTCAAAATGATCCAATAATAATCCCGAAACTATACCCAAAACGCCCCGAAAACAATTTCGTAATTATCCTGAAAAAAGTCTTTGAGTGATCCCGGAAGATCAAAAAACCATATCTAAACTACCCCTCAAAAAATTCAAAATAGTCCCGAAAACTAGTAGGCGAAAACTATTTCAAAACGATCCAATAATAATCCCGAATTTCTCACAAAAACGCTCCGAAAACAATTTCGAAATGATTCTGAAAAAAGTCTTTGAATAATCAAAAAACCATATCAAAACTATGCCATCAAAACTATATCAAAAAATGAAATATAGTGCCGAGAACTAGCCTAAAATGATAGTCAAAATGATCCGAAAACAATTTCGAAATAATACAATAATAATCCTGAAACTGTCACAAAAATGCCCCGAAAACTATTTCGTAATTATCCTGAAAAAATCATAGAATGATCGCGAAAGAACAAAACAAAATATACACACTATGCTGGGATCGTTCCGAAAGCTATCCCGAAATTATCGTAAAAAATACCTGAATTTATCCCGAAAATTATCCTTTCTGTCGTCCCGAAATTATCCCGAAAAAGACCCAAATTTATTCTGAAAGTCAATGCTCTCTGTCGTCGTTGTCTTCTGCGCTTCCGCCTTCACTTTATTATCACGTTCATAATCATCATCATATTTCTACTTCTTCCTCTTCCTCATATAACTCTGCAACTGTTTTCCACCTCCTTCTCTCTTGTGCGTATCGTTTTTATACCGCTGGTGGTGAAACCTTCAATGGCCCTATCGTATCTACAGCTATTTGAATAAAACCTGTCTCAAAACTATAATGAGCTTTGTTTGTGTGCGTTGTACGACTGCATGGTTCCCTACAATGTGTCATACTCAAAGCTGCTGGTGATGACATTCGCGCTGAAATTCCACTCACACACACACACACTCCCACCGAGTGATACGCTCCAGCACACTTACACTCGTACCTAACGATCCACAAATAGCAAAATTGAATTCGTAATATTATACGAAGACGTTACCAACAACAAACGCGCGCACGTCAGCATAGACAACCCGTCTTCAAAGCCAACACATTTGACTGACAGGTAAGTAATCGAGTTAATATTTTTAATCCTCGTCTAATGAACAGCTGCATCGGATGGCAAATCCGAGTTGAGAATGTCGGTGTAGAAAGCTTTTGCTCAATTTGAATGATATACCACATTCTATTTAATTATGGCATAACAAGTTTTAGATACAACTTTCTTAGGAAATGTGATATGTCTGAATCTTATAAAGTTAATAAAGCGAAATTCTCATAATAAACCTTCGTCATTTTTTGTGCGCATTCAACTTTGAAAAGATGAAACTTAAGCTAACTTGCGTAAACATTTTGCCAGTTGAGCGCATGTATAACTGCGTCTCATTTACATTTTTGTTAACATTTGCATATGTATGAGTAAAATGATGTTAATGTGTATGTGTGTGTGTGTGTACTTACATTTGGCAGCGGAAATCCATCTAAATGCCAGACGATTTTTGGTGTTGGATTACCACTTGCGCTACACTTCAACGAAACCGAAGGTCCGGGTTGTATGGTTTGTTCAATGAATTTATAAATTAATTGCGGAGCGACCTCTGTAAGGTAAAACGGAAAGTTTATTTAGTTAATTATGTTGTATGTTATTGCTATTTGTAAACAAATTTGTGTGTGTATTTGAAATTCTGTGTAGACAAATCAGTAACAAGTAAGACTAATTTGAGTGCGAAACTATTGGGAAGCTTTCAGAGAAGAGCAAAGCTGTTTCAGAAAAGCTCAATTATATTTTCGAAAAGCTCAAACGTATTTCAGAATTTACAAATTAGTTTCAGAAAACTTAAATTTAATTTCAGAAAAGCTTAAATGTATTTCAGAACTTCCAAATTAGTTCCAAAAAACTTCAATTTCCTTTCATAAAAGCTCAAATATACATATTTCAGATTTCAGAAAAATTCAAATGTATTTATAAATGAATTTAAGAAAAATTAAATTTTACTTCCAAAAAGCTCAAATTTATTGCTTAATTTCCAAATTAATTTCAGAAAACTTAAATAAAATTTCCGAAAAGCATAAATGTATTTCAGAGTTTCCAAGAGAATTTAAAAAAACCTCAATTTTCATTCATAGAAGCTCAAATGTATTTCAGATTTTACAAATAAATTTCAGAAAATTTCAAATCTTTTCAGAACAAGTCAAGAGTATTTCGGATTTTTAAATTAATTTCAGAAAACTTTAGGCTTCTTTTTCAGAAAATCTGAAATATATTTCAGAAAATGTAAAATTTATTTCAAATTTTCCCAAAAGCATTTTAGAAAGCTTAAATTTTGTATCAGAAAAGCTCAAATGTATTTCAAAAAACATCAATTTTATTTATATTTTAGATTTTTAAAAGTATTTCAGATAACATCAAATTTTATTTAAGAAAATTTCAAATTTTATTTCAGAAAAAGTCAAATAAATTTCAGAAAAAAAACAAATGTTTTTCAGATTTTCCAAGTGTTTTTAAAAAACTTCCATTTTTTGTTTTTAGCCAAAGCAAATATTTTTCAGAACTCGCCATTTTATTTCAGAATATATAAGTTTTTTTATTTTCGAACCACAACACAGTCAGTGTTTTACGATTACAACAATAACTAAGACGAAATATAAAGTACGAAAGAAGTACATGCGAGGAGTTTGAGGTGCTTTACCTAAATTCTATAGATAAACGAAAGCTTTCAGATTTCGAAAGCTTTTCAGAACCCAAGAATAATAAGGCTGGTTAGCTGCTCGATTGCCTTAACTCAAAAGGATTTTTAAAGTGGAAGAGAATTGCCAAGAGCTCTGCTAGATATTCTTTATACTTTCTGACTTATTTTCTTCCATCGCTTAATTCCGAACTTTTGCTGTTGGAGCTTTTTAAGAAATCAGTAGCGCCCAAATAGTGTAGCTGAACTCAACATTAACAACCGCAACACCTAAAAATAGCCACTCACTTAAGCAACTTTTGCATTTATTTAAATTTAGCACCATTCTACACTTCCTACTATTTCTACGATATTGTTGTTGTTTGTTATTTTTTTGTTTATTATAAAAGTTCTTAATTAATGCACTCACCCCCAAGTCTTAGTTCGGCAGTGCCTTGTGCAGACTCCAGATCATTTTTCACAATACACTGATACATGCCTTTGTCCTCCTTCGTAATTGATGTTATGCGAATATGTTCCGTCGACAGCATACGAACGCGCGCACCAGAGCGTAATGGTTGACCGTCCTTCAGCCACGTAATGCTTTGTTTTGGAAAACCCGAAATGCTGCAAATCTGAAAAAGAGAAAAAGGGAAATAAAAAATAAAAGCATATTACAATTGCGAGCTCAAGCGTTGTGCCAATAAGAATCAAATTAAGCAGCAGGCTATTTTAGAAGTTAAACTGCTTAGTTTGTTAAAGTGGGTATGCGCCTAAAAGTATGTTACATGTTAATTTAATTCGGAGTACATACATAGTGTGTTCTTAGCTAGTATTCCTTACGCCTAAAAGCATGGTACTTAAATATTTACCACGTCTAATCCTAGTCTCTGTTGTATTCTGAAATTGTGTAAGCCTTATAATAGCTTGAAGCAGTGACCCACTTCCCAATCGGGTGCTAGTTCTTGCTAGATCGCGTTTGTGGTCGAAACTAAGTAATTATGAATATACATCAAACCCATAAATGACCTTAATTCTTTCTTGATTTGATATGAACTAAGTAATTTATTCGTATTTTATTGATATATTTAAAAAAAAAAAATTTGTAAAAGCTAATTTTTGTAATTCACTGTTGAGAAGCAAAAGTCTGTACATAGCTTAAACCCAAAAAAGTTTCTAGATGTTTTCAAATTTGATTTTATTTGAACTTAATAACTAATTTGGCATTAAATGATGCATTTATTGGCGCATTAATTCACATCTAATTTGGATTTTGTCTAAACCGCCACTAATCTGAACATAGCCTAGACACAAGTCCGAAACCAGTTTATTACTCTCGTTCTTAAACCAAGAAGTTTAACTTCTAGCCCTTGTATATTTTCATATTATTTTCTTTCCTACTCAAATTGCATTTTAATTGATTTTATGAATATTCAGTAAATATCTGCTGCTGATATATTTGTCCGCTTTTGCTTGGGTTGCCCCCCGCCCTCCAAATTAACAACTCACCAAGTTTGCCGTTTTGCCTAAATTGACTGTTTGTATGGTCGGTTGTATGCTGGCCGTTAGCAAGGATGTAACAGCAATTTGTACTTCTAAAGTTTCACTACCCTCTGAATTTGTTGCTGTACAAAAGAAGGCACCACTATCCATTCGATCGACTGCGGTTATAATTAATGTGCCTTCCTTAATTTTCGCACGACCTGTCGCCAACAAATGTTGTATGGATTCTTCATTATTTGGGCGTTTCGTATGCCATCTGTAAGTAATTTGTTGTTGTTGAAAAAGTTGTACTCAAGCACTTAATATGCAAAAATAAAGTTTGATAAAGATTTATGCGTAGAAATATATATAGAATATATACATAATATAGGATACATAATATAGGATACATTAGACGGGGGCAATAAAAAAATAAAATTTTTTTTTTTTTTTTTTATAAATAGAGATAATTTTTTTAGTACGCGGAAAAAAAAATCTTGTAATACATTGATACCATAATATTCATTTTTAAAGGTCTATCATTGTTAGTTTAAATTCTAAGCACACATGGAAAATCACGGGAGCGCACAGTGGGCCAGGAAGCGGTCAAAATTTTTTTGCTTTTAATTTTCTAAAATTTTGAATAGCAAAAAAAAATTTTTTTTTCGTAATTTTTTTAATAATATCTTTTTAATTTTTAATATTTCGATTTCAATTTTTTTAAATTTTGAGTAAAAATTGTTTTTGCTTGTATTTTTTTTTTTAATTACATACATACATATGTATATATGGGGTATTCCATCCCATCTCGACCAATTTTGAACCTGACCCCTTTAGAATTGGCTGAAAGTTTTTCACACGGACCTTTGCCATGAGCAGTCGCAAAAAACTGGATTCACATAGTGAATAAAGAAAAGAATACTTAAAAATCATTTGCATACATTTCTTTGTTATATAAATAACATTGATAAAAACAAGTAAGGAAGTCTAAGTTCGGGTGAACCGGACATTAAATACCCAGCGTTAGTTTTTAGAAAAAGGGGGCGTAGTTTTCATCCGATTACGCCCATTTTAAAAACCAATCTATGCCGAGCCTAAACAATAGCGAATTTGGTGGGCGCGGCCACGCTCCTTGCTTATAAAGCTTTAACCGCTTACATGAGCCAAAAGTACTGAATCGATCTTTTCAAGGGTTATACCATGTCCTATATATAACTTTGGAAAAGAAGGCGTGCCATGTCCATAACTTTTAACGTATTTTGTGAAATTTTTCGATGTACGGATATATGTGTCCATTAATCAATATTTACATAATTTTAAAAAAGTGGGTGGTGGCCCGCCCACGGATTTTATTATGTTGTTTGTCCCTATTGAAGATCAGTTTTCATTGCAGATCTTTATGATACTTTCACAGTGGCTTGTTAATAGTGAAATGTTGATATTTTGTTTATTCACTTGTGGGCGGTGCCACGCCCATTTTCCAAAATATTACCAAAAAACCTTTAAACATCACTAATAACATCATCAGGTGAATGAGTGTACTAAATTTTAGCATTATATCTGTATCAGTTAAACAGATATTGCATATTCCGGTTTCCTAACTCTCGTTTAGAGAACTTTAGTCCAAGAAGGGGCGTGGTCGTTCACCGATTTTTCTTGTTTTCTGTGGTAGTACTCTACATAAACATAACATGCCTGGAACCTAGTTTCGTAAACCTATCTCACACCGTTCTGAAGTTATTAGCAGTCGAATTTGAAAATTGCTTGACTCATAAATGGGCAGTGCCACGCCCACTTTCCAAAATTTTGCAAGAATAATGTAAAGAATATGAAAATTGATGTATGTACAAAATTATATTATTATAGCGGTATCAGTTAATTAGATATGGACTTTTCAATATTTCCACCTCCTTTCAATATAACTTTTATAAAAAAGTAGGCGTGGTCGCCAAGCGATTTCGTTTATTTTCTATATCTGAATTTAACACAACAATAGTATGCCCTCTACAAAATTTCGTTATACTAGCATAAACTGTTCTCAAGTTATTAGGAGTCAAAATTTTAAAATTTCTTCAAATATATGGGGGCGGTGCCACGCCCCTTTTCAAAAAATTTGGTAAAATCCGCCTTAGAACATATAAATCAATACATATTTCAAATTTTATCATTGTAGCTGCTTCTGATATTGAATTAACCCGTTTTATACGTTTTTCGAAATTTTCGATATCGAAAAAGGGGGCGTGGTTATCATCCGATTTCGCCCATTTTCAATAGCAACCTACCTTGGCCAGAAAGTAACCTGTATGCAAAATTTCATGCAAATATCTCAATTTTTACTCAAGTTATCGTGTACACGGACGGACAGACGGACAGACGGACAGACGGACGGACATGCCTTAATCAATTCCTCTTTTCAACCTAAGAACTTTCATATATGGAACTCTATATCTAACTCGATTATTTTGTGCCGTTACATAGTACCGTTATGTGGACAAAATTAATATACCCTTGTACTAGTACTAGTACGCTGGGTATAAAAACGTCTTTCCTAAGGTAGAAAAAGAAGAAAAGCATTCAGCTAATTCTAAAGGGGTCAGGTTCAAAATTGGTCGAAATGGGATGGAATACCCCATAGGTATTTTTTTTTGTTCTGTTTTTTGCTAACTTAAGATTTTTAATTTTAGTTTTTTTAAATTTTGATTAAATTTTTTTTTTTTAATTACATATACTTATTTTTATGTGTTTGCTTCATTTTTTTAAATTTTGAGTAAAACGATTTTTTTTGTTGTATTTTTTTTTTGTTTTGTTTGTTTGCTAACTTAAGAATTTAAATTTTTTTTTAAATTTTGAGTAAACAAATTTTTTTTGCTAATAATTTTTTTTAGTGTTTGTGTTGAAAGAAAAAAATTTTATTTCTATAATTTTTTTTAATATGTTTTTTGTTTTTGCTAACTTCAGATTTTTAGTTTTAGTTTTGAGATTTTGAGTAAAAAAAAATTTTTTTTTGTATCTTTTCTTTGGTAAATTATTTATCTTTGTTTGTTTTTTGATCGAGCGGAAATTTTTTTTTATATATCTATTTATCACGTCCAGTTTAATTTAAAAAAGATATGCTTTACTTGATCACTGATCTATTAAAAATTCTTGCTAGTTGTTGTAAGCCTTAGTTAATAGTACTCATGGCGACTTCTCTCAAAAATTGTCACGCGTTTTACCTGATTGCTCTGGCATATTAAAATATTGCATGTCAATGCACTCGTGCATATCAACTGTACGACTTTTAGCAACTACATACAAGAGGAATCTTACAAGTTGTGTGAACAGACATTTAACAAAACGGAAATAAAATTTTAAAAATGCAATAAAAGAGCTTTTATAAGTCTACCTTTATAGAAATGTACCTCAAAGTGCTTGAAAAACTATTTTTGTGTTTAAATTTAAGCGCTCAAAACAAGCAAGCGATTTTATATAAAGTTGGCACTTCCAATAAAAAAAGTTAAAGTTACAACAACAACAAGCACACACTCATTCAACCACACACTATGTACCTCCATGCGAGTATGTTACGTATACGTCATGGTGCCCACTAACCAGCTAAACGCCAACAATTCAATGCAAGAAGAATACTCATTTCATTTGACTGCTTGCTTGGTTAAGACTCCAAGACTCAACGACTGTGCTTCTTCTAGCGTAAAACGGTAGTTGTATGTACGGCCATGAGTTTTGCCAACTGTCGCTTGCGTTACGCTCGTTCCGTTGTGTTGTTGTTTTTGTTTTTCAAATTTTTTTTTTTTTTTTGCATTTTTAATTTTCTAAATTTTTCGCATTGCATTTTCCTTTTTACTTGGCTTCATTTCTTGTTGATTGTTTTCAGTTTTTTTTTATTTTTTTCCCCCATTTTTTTTGCTCGTTTTTCCTTTTTATTATTGTTTTATTTACGCCGTTCTGCTTTTTAGTTTTTTCTGCTTCTTAATTTTATGCTTTTTACATTTTCGCTTTGTGTTGCATCAACATGTGAGTGTAGTTAGGTTGATGTTCGTAGATGAAAAGGGCAGCAGAATTGTTGTTGGTTTTGGTGGTAGTGTTGGTTGGTGGTGGAGCTGGGAGTGTGTTGAAAGCATGCGGGACAGTTACGGCAGTCATGTGTGTTAAATTGTTTTCCCCAGCTTGCTTACTCCAAATGTGGTTGTCCCATGTGCGCTTTGAATGTTTGCATGTTTGCAGTGGTGTAGTTGGAATTTTTTCAAATTGGGGAGAGTTATTTGTTGGACTTCATTGAGAGACTTAAACAAAGAGAGCTTCTTCTACCAACCATAGTCGAAAATTTTTGAAGGCTCCCTCTATGTCCTCGGTCTTCTAGACCACTTCATGTAGGTCAGTATCCAGTGATCGACCATTGAAATTCTTGAGTTCTCTTTGAAAATATTCCCACTTCAGGCTTTCTTTGCAGAGAAGGTGATGACATATTTCTAATTAAAATTAAGTTGAGTGGTCTAATCTCTTTCTTTCTGAAGGTAATCGAATGAGAACTATGGGGAAAACTACTTTTTGATGATACCTTACTTCCTGCAGACACCAAAAACTTCACTTACCCCCTTCCCTCTCTGCAGACGCCCCTGTATATTTGAGCATGTGTATGAGTTTTGCTGTTGTGACATGGCCTGGTCTGTTTCCTTTTGTCTCAGTTTGGGTTTTTGACTTCATGCGGTGACAAGTTTACGTTCGTTTCCTTGCAAACACACACACACACAGCTCACACACATATGTATACCACCTTATTGTATTAGTATGTTTGCATGTATGTATTTCTCGCTTGGTTGGTTCGTTGCTGCGAAAATGGAGCAGGTGAGTTAAGGCGGTTGTGTGACGTGCAGCGGATGTGACTGCTCCCATTCTTTAGTCTGCTAACTTTTCTTTTTCCACAGGTAGAGCAGTGATCTTTCGACATTCCTTAAATTTTTAGTAATTTAAAAATTTCACACAAATGCTGCCTTTGTAACTTGCAGACTTTTCGAGACGAGTTATGGGCTCTTCTAAAACTATTGGGTAATTTTTAACGAACCGCAAGTGAGGGCAGTTTTTAGTTATTGAAAGTGCCATCCACTCTTCGACATAAGTCTCGAGGTGTCTTCTTCGCTAGCAGACAAAGCTCAAATTACAAAATTAAAAACAAAAGAAATATTTGATATCTACTACCAACGCAGCAAAGTTGCAACACTGCTACTCTTTCAATCAATCATCCATCTCATTTTATATTTAATTCCCCCCCCTTGCGGCAGCAAATCTTATTTTTCAATCAATACAAAACCCTACAACTTCATTCAACCATAAATGCTTTATAATACAACAAACATTGAATAATAACGAAGTAAAAAGTGCAATAATTACCGATAAACTGGCTTTGGATTCGCATAAGCCACACATGGCACCACCACAGGATCGCCCAGACGTGCCACAATACTCATCGTTTTCTCATTCATTATTGGCGGCACGAGCTCACGCATTTCTGTGGAAGATAGGAAGAATGTTGAGTTAAAAATTACTAAAAAAAAAAAGGAGAGAAAATTTTTTTATTTCATTGCTGAAAAACTATATAAAAATGACTAAAAAAAAAGTTTGAAAAAATATGTAAAAAAAATTAAAAAAAGTTTTAAAAAAAATGAAAAAAAAGCTTGGAAAAAGTTCAAAAAAAATTAAAAAAAAAAAATAACGCAAAAAAGTGCAATAAAAAATGTTTAATAAAATTGAAATTAATATTCATTAATGGCAATTATGTGGCGCCAAAAATATGTCTATGGCAAAATTATTCATTTGTGTGAATATCATGTTTGTATGTGTGGTTATATCTACCCTGTCGGAAATACTTCAGAAGTCATTTTTGAAAAATATTGTTGGGGGAGTTGCAAGCAATCATAAACTGTCAAATATTTTCATGTAAAACGGAAGATTTAATATCAAAGTTTTAAAATTGTTTTTTTTTTCAACATTTTATATACATATTAACTTCAAAACTTTTTTAAAAATTTCAGAACTGAAAATAGTTTTTGGAAATGTTATTTTTTCTGGGTTTAAAAGTTTTATTATGGTAAAAAAGAGTCTTTTAAATAAAAAGTTCTATTTTTTAATTTTCGAATATGAAATATAAACATATTTCAAATTTTTTTTTTACTATGTAATTCGAAAGTCAGTTTTGAAACATATCGTTGGGGTGCCATTTTCAGGAGATAGTCCAACAAACCTTTAAAGTTCGAATATGAGAAAATAATTATACAAAATTTCAAAATTTAGTTTTGAGAAACGTTTTCGAAAATGTTTTTATCTTTAAACAGCAGCTCATTTAAATATGAAAAAATAGTTTTTAAAACTGAAGCATTTCGCGAATATATTAAGAGTCGAATATAATTTTCCAAAATATTCAAAACTTTTATTTAGTTGTGTAATATACATATGTAGATTTCAAAATTTTTTTTAAGAAATTTATTTTAGAAGTTTGTATGAAAGCCTTTTTGATAGAAGAACTGATATTATATTTTTTTAGTTCTAAGAAAAGGTGTTTCAACTTAAAAATAACATTCCTCATGGCTTCTAAATAAGCAAATAAATATTTAAAAAAAATTTCGAAAAAGTTCAAAAAAATATCAAAAGTAAATATTAAAAAAAATCAGTCAAAGCTCCAATAATTTTGAGCAGGAAAAAATTTTAAAAGTCGAGTTTTTAATTTTTTTATTGTCTTTCAGTTGTAAATTGAAAATCAAACACTGTTTAACATTAATTTTTTAATAAAATTAAATTTTTTTTAATGAAATAAAATATAAAAAAAATTAAATTTAAAAAAAATTTATATATAATAAAATAATACATATAGTTAAAAAAATTAAAATTTTATTTTTTTCTATTTTATTTCATTAAAAAAATTTACTTTTTTTAATCTCTTTTTTTTTGATGAAATATTAAAAAAAAATGTTAAAAAATTGTTTGATAAAATAAAATAGTTAAAAAAATAAATTATTGAGACTAAAGCCAAATTATATGTATGTACATATATCACTTTAAAATTGTGTTTAAAATATAATTTTCAGGTCTTAAAAACTTTCTTTAGAGCTTTTTTGAAAGCCAGTTCTTAAACATCTTTAACTTTTGTGGGTTTCAAAAAAATTTCGACTTTTAAAATGTTTTTTTTTTCTTTGCATTTCCTAATGGGTCATGTCTACGAAATGCATCATACCAAGAATATGAATCCAACTAAAGCTTTTCAAGTGCATTATTTACACACGCATTAATGTATTCGTTTGTGTGTGCGTTTGTATTTGTAGAGAGTACGCATACATTTATGTATGTAGCATGTTGCTTTGTTGCGTATTGGAGTAATCGCTAATTAATTTGACAATATAATTAACACACCGCAACAATGCAAACCCACTATCGTTGGTCGCAATCTGTGGGCACACAAACACACGCACGCAAGCAAGGCAAACAAAATGGCGCATAGCTCATGATACTACATTTGGATGGCAGGTGGGATTGAGGTGGGAAATTTTTGTGTGATTTATAAGGGTAGTTGGACTTAGGAAATTTTAGGCTTATTCTCGACGAGTGCCGAAAGAAGAGATATTTTATACGAAAAAAATAGTTGGAGGTACTAAGCTGGAGCTGAGTAACGATGTACTGGATCGAAAATATTAAAATCTGATTTTATGACGTTCTTGTTGTTATTGCAATCAAGGAAGACAAAGTTGGAAATAAACACAAGTTCAATTCAAGATACCTGAAAAGTACTGAAAAACAGCTCGTCGAATCTAAAATTTTTTTTTTTTTTGGAACACAAGTTCAGTTCAACATAGCTGAAGAGTATTGAAGAACAGCTAAAGTCGGCTTTAAAAATTTTTTTTTTCTTATTTTTTTGAACACAAGTTCAATTCAAGATAACTGAAAAATACTGAAAAACAGCTAAAGTGGAATTTAAATTTTTTTTTCTCTTTTTGGAAGACAATTTAAGATAGCTGAAGAGGACTTTTCAGTCCTAGTCGAATTTTTTAATAATTTTTTTTTTTTGTTTTTGGGTACCAAGTTGAATTCAAGATAGCTGAAAAGTACTAAAAAACAGTTAAAGTCGAATTTTTAATTTTATAGCCAAACTGAATTTTGTTCTTAACTAGCTACTAATGTTAGCTTCAAAATGCATACAAAGCAAGAATTTTCGCTATAAAATTATTCACTTGAAATATTCTAAAAAACTGACTTAGGCTGTTATAACACAAAAATAACTGGCAGTCGTTTATAACCAAACTAAAATATGTTAATGCATGCAGACCGTGTGTTGAGGTCAAGCAGACCTGACCAATGCAATGTTACACGTTTTACACATCTACATGAACTTATGCTTTGTATGTTTGTATGTATGTGTGTATATATATTTATAGCTGACTTACCAGTCAATTGAATTTTGCCCATATTACTGCTTACAACCGAGTCCTGCGTTAACTTGTGATGGGTGCGGCAGCGATAAACTTTATGCGCATCGGTGCGTGTGATGTTGTAAACCAGAAGTTCGCCTGTTGGTAGCATATGATTTTTACCATCTACAAATAAATACAAAAACAAAAACAAAACCAAAAAAAAGCAAGAAAGTTGTTAAAAGGAAATAAAATGAAATTTTTTTTGTTTTTTTTTTTTTGGGCAGCAAACATTTACGAGTACGATTTAGTGCGAATGCGATGTATAATAAATTCACTTGTTTTGTTTTAGTTTTGCTCTTTATTTGTTCATTTGTTGTCAAACTTTTTTCAATTTCCGTTTACATACAAACATACAAAAATGAACATACGCACACATACAAACATTTATGTTAAAGTCAAACATTTCAAATGTGGCTGAATAAACTTGTACACCGGATATGGGCAAGATAATATAATTTTCAACAACTAAGTACGAGTATGTATGTGTGTGTATGTATTCGTGTGTGTGTTTGCATATGTGATGAGTTGATCAAATGACCATTTGAAAGGTTTCGTGTTATCAAGAGCATAAGTGCTCTAACCACTAAAAATCATCTAAAATCAAAAGCGAACATAAAAGCCAAAAAAGGAAAGTCTGTTAGTTAACGAACCGGTAGTTGACTGTTGGTAGCTGGTTTTTTTGGTTGATGTTGATAAAATGTAATTTACGACTTCATGGTTATGCCCAGTCAATTTGCATATGTCTGTATGTGTATGTGCTAACATTTTGTAGAGTTGAAGAGGTGAAATAGTTTTGCAGTTGCATTTTGAAAATTAAAATCACAAAAAGTGAAGCGCTTTGGAGCTTTCGATTGGCTTTTAAATTTCTAAAATTTAAAGGTACTTAGTTTATGTTTGGTTTGGTGAAAGTTATGTTAAATTATGTTATGTTGTGTTATGTTATGTTATGTTATGTTATGTTATGTTATGTTATGTTATGTTATGTTATGTTATGTTATGTTATGTTATGTTATGTTATGTTATGTTATGTTATTTTTTTTAAATACGAGGACTAAACTTAACTTTAACTAAAATGTTCAGCGCTTTGGAGCGTCCTTCTGCAAGTCGCTTAAAAAAGAACACTTACATACATACATTCATATGCATGTATATGAGAAAAGTTTGCCACTTTATTTAGTATAAAGTTCGCTCCCCAATGACTTTTTGGGGCATTTTCCTAATCTTTAAAACTTCAAAGTAGGAAACCTCAAAAATAACGAAATGTATCAAAACTCCTCCGCATTTCTATTTAACACTGAGATCTAAATATATCAACCTAAAATTCTGTTACTTACCTCCCTCCAACGATGGATATATATTAAAGTTTGGTTCTTGCAGCCACGACGTAACCGTTACGTACTCCTTCACGAACGATGGTATATTACATTTAATCAATACATTGCTGCCAATGAAACCGCCAGGATTTTGCACTTCCGGCTCGTAACGTTGATTTACGACTAAAAATTGCCATTAGACGAAAAAATTAAAGAAAGAAAAACAAAAGCAAATTTGTAAACATTAATTAGGGAAATTACATTGAAAAAGCGCTTAGTCTAACTTTTTTCTATGTTAACAATATTCGTAGTAAAAACAACAAAATGGTAGTTATAGAAAAAATTTTCATAAATTTTTGACACATATAGCATATAAATTAATTTTAAAAGCTTTTAGTACATGGCGACAGCGAATAAATTTTGGATAATAAACGTTTACAGAGCGCGCTGACTTGTTACATAAACAAAACAAGAAATATGCATTAATGGGCGATATTTAATTGAATTGCTAGGGGGCGGTGGTGCTCCAATTTTTTGTTAGGCTAGATGGGGTGCAGAGTTGACACAAGTGGGGAGGTGTCTGTTGAGGGGAAATTGAATATTATTAGAACTGGTTTGGGTACAGCAATATCATGAAGGAAACACCGAGGAAGATGAGTGGCTGTACGGAAGCCTCAGCACTGTTCCTAACCATCTCTAAGGAGTGCTAAAGATTTGTATGGTTATTAGAAATCGCAACAAGTAGCAATATTAATACCTTCTTTTCAGCTTCTTACTCCAAAATACCAAGTACTACACATACAAAATATAATACCAAAAGCTCTTGGTTCTTAATCCTTAAATCGTATAAAGATCTTGCATGCAAAAGTCTCACAATTGCCAACCTTCAACTCGTTAAATGAGAAGATTTACTGTTGAGGAACTTGAAACGTCAACCATGCCAAAATAATTCTCCCGCTAAGCTTTCTGTGAATTATTTCTCATAATACACTTGCATGTCAACAAACTTTACACATATACACACACACACACATACAAATGTACATATGGTTGTAAGTTTTATTTTTCTTGCATTTCCTTGAAAAGTTGAGATTAGTTCATTCCCAAAAGAAGAAGAAGAAAAAAGCACGAGCGCATCTAATTCTAATTACTTGCTGTACTGTAATATATAAAAAAAAAACTATGTCAATGCCAAAAAGTATTAATAAAAGTGGTTATGAAATTCCAAAGTAAACGCACCTACATATTCATAGTGAACCTTAACACACTTTCAGCCAAAATTAACTCACACATTTGTATGATGAACCTTCGCAAACTTTCAGTAAAAATTAATTCCCACTTTTGTAAGATGAACCTTAGCCCACATTCAGCCAAAATTAATCCCGCTGTAATTTGTTTTATATAAATATTTGAAATCTGAGTATGGTATATTTCAAGTCAAAGGAGTCAAAGCAAAAGAATCCGAAATATATTTTTAATAAAATTTTAAAATATTTTGTTGCTTTCAGGTCGAAGTTTGTTGTTCAATTGAAAGATTTTTTATGTTGTAAAAATATGTAGAAAAAAAAATTTCAATTCATATTGAGAGAGAGATACCTTTTGAAGAAATATCTACAGTAAAAACAGGAGCTTTTTTTTCTTTATTCAAACATTTGAATCCTTCAGTTTTTTTTTATAGTTCGAGGGTTAAACTTCTGAAATTATTTATTGGAAAGTTTCAGTATTTGTACTCTTAGCCGACAAATTTATACAAAGCCTATGAAAGACCGTAGAGTATGCGAAATCGAAATATTAAGCCTCAAAGTATGCAATGATTTTTTATTTTTTTTATTTTTTTTTTTGCATTTTTGCGAAAACTATGGCTACTCATTTTCGCCGGCGTGAAAACTTGTAATCCAACAGCATTACAGTTTTTTGCACCCTAAATACTAATACCTAGTCATATTTATAGAATATTGAATAAAAACATCAAGTGCCTAAAAGTATGCAATAGTTAGCGATCTACTCTCTACGTTCGGTTATCATTATTTGCTATACATACAAGCTGCTTCTCAAAGGGACGTAGTCCTGCACAGTATCAAATTTGTAATTAACAACAATGATTTGGAGTTTCAAAGCTCATTTGAGACGGTTATATATGGGATGACAGACTAGGCATCGAGTTTTCTGCTGACGAAAGACCCACTTTCCTAGCTTATGTATCCGCCCAAAGAAGGTAGAACTTAAGTAATGAAGTGGCCGACGGATATATTCTTTTCAAATACCAAGTACTGTTTTGAAATCGACTAGGGGATGATTTGGATTGATTCTCAATGGATCTTAGCCCAAAAACGACAGCGGCTTGGGCTGAGAACTCTCTTTTTCATAGATTTGAATAAATTTTTCTAAATTTGCGGCAAGCAGAAGCTATGTACATCTGAACTCCATGTTTTTTTCATAGAACAAGCTACTTAATATATAAGTATATAACGGTAAAAACATACATACATATGAATTTCCTTCTAACAGATGGACAGGGTGTTCTTTGAGGTTATGAGAAAAGTTTAAAGGTCATGCTTTTGCTGGTATTAATTTTGAAAACCAAAAGGATACAGTAGGAAAGTTTACTGTAAATGCTTTCAACGTATCATATATAGTATGTGTATGTATGTATTTAAGTATGTCTGTATATATATATATGTGTGTATGTCTGTATGTACATATGTATTACAATATTTACAAAGAATGCATATTACAACGTGCTGTCTTCACTGAGATATGTATATACAAAAATAATATGCGAAATATGAACTCATAAACCAGAGGCGCTTTAGTTTTGAAGGAAGCAGGATGCTCAAAGCAGCAAAACGTGGTGAGAAATCAATTTTAGTAATACTGTTAGGCTTCAGCTCTTCAGCATTCACTGATTTTAGTAAAAGCTCTGGTATAATTTCGGAACCCGAACTCAATGAAAAATTGGCTTCCATGGCCCATCTAAATCGGTATTTCCGACAATTTTTCAATCGACTCTATATCTAACTCTAGCGCCATTAAATCAGTCATCATTCTAACTAGTTCCAACACCGACTACAATGGACACTCTGGTACTGGTTGACGATGGAACTAAACTGGATTGCACCTAAAGCGATCATGCATCCAAAGTAGCTTTGGAGGTACTGAGTCATCCATCATCCACCATCAGCAGGTTTTTCATTTCATTTCTCCGACATATCGATGGGCTAAACGGAAGCTTACAACATCTCGTCTTCCAAATTGAAAATACCATTTTTAGATGCCTAATGTAGAACCACAATATCACATCTCTGGTATTAATGGATTGGCCGAATTCGGAGAGTAGAAGCTTAAAACAACAAAAACAGTAGCAAGACCAACACCAACACAGCCAACAAAAACAGCTCAAAGGCAAAGGAACATGGCAAAGGAATACACTCAGATAGTTAGTAATTTCACATTTTCATGTAGCACACACATACATATATTGTGCGAGATGAGTGGGTGTGTGGGTGTATGTGTGTGGGTGATAGTACTGTAGAAAATGCGCTCAGGATGAGTATGAGATGAGTTCTGAAGAAGCAGGCAACTAGGGACTGTATTGGAACTTTTTATGTGGGTTGAAGTGTGGGCTTTTGTGGGAGCGTGTTCCGTGAAGAGAACACCCTTAACCATCTTTGACTAACTGGGTACTGTGGCATAGGTTCTCTTTCTATTTTTTCGGATGGAGAAGTCTTCTTGGTAACAAAATTTAAACTTTCTTAACCCAAATATGCCCTTCAGTGAGTAACTGCGATCAGTTATAGCTCAGTGAAGAGTAAAGGCATTCGTCGCAGACCACTCTCTTCAGAGACAATTCCCACGAGATGTTGCTTTGTACACTTCAGCCAAGTCGCTGTATATTTGTATGTGTAAACATAAACAGAGTAGAAATCTAATTGCATCCATGCACGTTTCTAGGCGGCCAACCAAACGACCAAAACGACATGCCCGACAAACTCTCATTTTACGTTTGTAATTTGAATTTTTGGCTCGTCAAATGCAGCACTACTACAAACACATACATACATACACACGTACATAGAAAAGGCAATAAAAACTACGAAAACAGGACAAATGAAACCAGAAAAAATTACAAAAAAAGAAAAAAACAAAAAAAAAAGGAAAACCAGTTCACGACAACCACGAAAAGCAATGAAAAGGATGGACCGACAACGCCTGATGCATGCAATACTGTCAACCTTCCGATTGACCACCGACTGCCGTCAACAACGACCGACATTTCACAAACTGCAGTTCAACAACAACCAAAATTGGGCCTGCATTCAATGAACGAATAAGCGTACTAAAGCTTCCTAGCAACGGACCAACGCACCCATGTGGTACACATGAGACGTAGGCAAAAGAGCGTTGCGTGACAGGAAGAAGAAGCATTATTAAATGTATGTGCGTGCGTGTGTGCGTGAGTCTGTGCGTTGTTAGGGCTTAAAATGATGGTTCTTTCAGTATTATACTGCCAAACTGAGCTCCAGCACCCGGCAGCTACGATTGTTTTGTAAACAAATACTTGCCACATTCTGGAAGCTAGAGCTCAGGCGCGTACACTGGAAGGGGTGTGCAAGTACGGTTATATGCAACGCAGCAATTTTGTTTGACCAAGCGCAGTCGTTGTTTGTGTGTGTGTGACTTAGTAAATAGCTGGGAGGTAGGCACATTCGGTGCTAAAGTTTGGGGTGCAAATAGGCTCGAGCCCAGCAGTCCAAACTGACACGATCATTGAATTTGGCAGTTTTTTATACCGTTCATGAAAATGAAATGAAAAACTTTTGAGCAATTTTTGGAGGTATGAGCAGTAGAAGAGATGGACCACCTATAAATACATAAAGAAATGACAAGGACGACGAGTTAGGTAGATTTAGTCTTGTCCATTTGTCCTTCTTTCTATATGACCACAAATAAGTACCTCAGTCCCTCTTGATATTCGGTCGACTAAAATTTGGTATGTGAAAGCCATTTGGTACCAGCAAAATCGGCCAATCGGCCCAATCTCATACATGGCCGCCAAACTATCGAGAGTACCGTTGAGCGAGATCAAGTAAGCTCGGAAAGAGAAACTCTCTTGACGCGCTCCAAACCTTCAAAATCCTCTGCGCAATCGAAAACAGCGCTCTCCTTACTTTTCTTTTTTTTTTGGTTAATACTTTGCCCTCTTGTTGTTGGTGGTATTTGCTGTTGTTTATGCTTTTGTTGTTGTAGCATTGTTGCTGACATAAACTGAAACTGGCTTCAATGTACGTACAACAAGCAAAAACTCGTGGGTTGGCTGAAAGACATGAAAAACATACAACAAAAAAGAGTTAAGCTCGCCGTTTGGCATACAAGAAATATTGCAGCGTTAATAGTTATGGCTTTTTGTATGTATGTGAGATGAAAAAAGTTTAAATACAACTCTGTAGCTTCTTTTAAACTTTGGCTAAGTGCCAGTTTAGGTTTCTTTTTAAATTTTTGCGGATTTCAAGCAGATTCTTCTTCTCAAAATTCAGAAACAGCTGCCAATATATAGCTCAGTTGTTGTTGTTTTTGTGCTCGTATAGCCGCTCAATATCCACATACTCGAGCTTTTCGGCCTCAAAATGTTTTTTCCTGACTACTCGGTACTCTTTAATTTCCTTGAATGAGTTAAATTTGGAATTTTGTGCTTGAACATTTTAGCCCTCAAGCTAAACCAGGTTTTGTTAATAAAAATTTACTTCAGGCAAGCCAAAAGCTAGTACGCACACACACATTCTGCCCACATACATATCCAGCTCACTAAAGCACCCAACAAAGCTATTGCAATGGCCGACGTTATGTGAAATTAAAAACTCGAAGCGAAGGATAATTCCCGACAGCAAAAGCAATAAAACAATACCCAGTAGCGAAATGGTAAACAATAGCATGAGCGCCTATACAAACACATATACATAGAATACATATATACGCCAACAACAAAAAATGTTGGCACTCGTTTATAACTGAAATGACTAAGGAGTAGCAGATGGGAGAGGATGTGGGAATGTAACTGAGAATGAAACTTGAACAGAAGTGGAACTGGAACTGGCAACAAAACTGTGAAAGTTAAACTGAAATTTGAATAGAAAAAAAAGGAAATGAAACTGGGACAGATTGGAGCGGAAGCTAGAATAAAAAGAGCAGTGGAAAAATGCTGAAACAGATACTGGAATTGAAACAGAAAGCTCAATGGAAATAGAGAAAAATTTAAGAGAGACATACATATGTCGAAACTGTAAAAGAAACTTAGACGTGAAACTGATACCAGTACAGAAAAAGGAAAAGAAATGTTGATATAACATTGGAATTGAAACTGTGAACGAAACTGGGAAGGAATTTGAGGAGTAAGCTGGAAAGGAAAATTTTTACAGCAACTGGAATATAAACAAGAAAGAAATGAGAGCAAAAGAGGAATTGAAACTGCAAGAGAGACTAATACAGGAATACGCTGGAAGCTTGAAACAGAACCTGAAAACGAAATTTAAGCAGAAGTGGAACTGAAATTGTAGTAAAACCCGGAATGAAAACAGGAAACAATATTTTTGTTCAAAAGGAGAATTGCAACTTGGAACGAAACAGAATGTCGAAAGAAACTGAAAACGAAATCAAAACAAAAGTGGGAGTGAAATTTTAATAGAAATTTGAACTGAAATGACGCTGGATGAGGAATGAAACCTGGCAACTGAAATAGAAAGTCAAAACGAAACTACATAGTATGGAAAACGGAATGGAAACAGAAAGCGAAATTTTTGGTTAGAAAATGCACTTTCAAAGAAACTAGAGAGATGTTTTTAGACGAAACTGTAATTAGAGCTGGAATGGGATAATATTAAAAAACTGGAATAGAACGAAAATGGAAATGAAACTCGGATGAAAACTTCAAATTAATTTCGAATAGAAAGAAGAAAGGAAACTGGTGTAAAAACTGGAAACGGAACTTGAACCAAAACCAAAAATACATAACTGAGGTGAGTTTGGTGAATTGTGGTGAAACTTTGAACCAAGGATGTATGCTAAGCAATATAAAAAAACTTTCAATGTTTTTTCTTAAAATAGCTAACATAATTTTCTGCTGTTTAGTTGCATTAAGGCAAGAAATTCTAGCCCAATATCAAGGTGTGAATGTGTGTGTGTGTTTGTGCACAATCCACCATGCTCAGTTTTATCAATTTTGCTTTAACAGAACGACTAATTGAAGTGTTGCATGAAAAGCTCGATATCGGCCTTGCGCTTGCCATTGATGCCGCATGATTTTGCTTTGTAAAAGCTATTGAATTGTTTGCATGCGGGTATTTGATTATTTCCTCTTTGCTAGTTGAATTTTTCATTTTTGCATTTTCAGTTATCATCCATCAATCTATGTGGCAAATATTCTTCGATATGGAGTAAATCATATTTCAACTACAAACAATGCATATGAAACAGAGGCGTCTTGATTTTTATTTTGGGAAGAGATAATTGCTTGGCTTAAAGTTAGACCTACGACTTTCTTGATCGAAGTCAAGCTTATTAACTTTTTCCTTTAGAACTCTTTGAAAACAGTGGTCCTTATCGTTATTTTATTTGTTTTCTTTTGTTTTATTTTATTTTATTTTATTTTATTTTATTTTATTTTATTTTATTTTATTTTATTTTATTTTATTTTATTTTATTTTATTTTATTTTATTTTATTTTATTTTATTTTATTTTATTTTATTTTATTTTATTTTATTTTATTTTATTTTATTTTATTTTATTTTCTTTTATTTTATTTTGTTTTCTTTTGTTTTATTTTATTTTATTTTATTTTATTTTATTTTATTTTATTTTATTTTATTTTATTTTATTTTATTTTATTTTATTTTATTTTATTTTATTTTATTTTATTTTATTTTATTTTATTTTATTTTATTTTATTTTATTTTATTTTATTTTATTTTATTTTATTTTATTTTATTTTATTTTATTTTATTTTATTTTATTTTATTTTATTTTATTTTATTTTATTTTATTTTATTTTATTTTATTTTATTTTATTTTATTTTATTTTATTTTATTTTATTTTATTTTATTTTATTTTAGTTTATTTTATTTTATTTTATTTTATTTTATTTTATTTTATTTTATTTTATTTTATTTTATTTTATTTTATTTTATTTTATTTTGTTTTATTTTGTTTTATTTTATTTTATTTTATTTTATTTTATTTTATTTTATTTTATTTTATTTTATTTTATTTTATTTTATTTTATTTTATTTTATTTTATTTTATTTTATTTTATTTTATTTTATTTTATTTTATTTTATTTTATTTTATTTTATTTTATTTTATTTTATTTTATTTTATTTTATTTTATTTTATTTTATTTTATTTTATTTTATTTTATTTTATTTTATTTTATTTTTTTATTTTATTTTATTTTATTTTATTTTATTTTATTTTATTTTATTTTATTTTATTTTATTTTATTTTATTTTATTTTATTTTATTTTATTTTATTTTATTTTATTTTATTTTATTTTATTTTATTATATTTTATTTTATTTTATTTTATTTTATTTTATTTTATTTTATTTTATTTTATTTTATTTTATTTTATTTTATTTTATTTTATTTTATATTATTTTATTTTATTTCTTCCATCTTCTATATTTTACAAACATTTTATTCCTTGCCGTCTTATACATATGAACTTCACTGTATACGAATGTTGCGTATACGTAGTGGCTTCCGCTGGGCCTATGCGCACCTGAAGTGCTAAGCAATTTGCTAGCAAACCAAATTTTGTGTAATTTACAAGTTTCTGTTTACTATTTATAATTGTTTGTGTTGTTAATTTGCTTGTTGTTGTTTATTTTTTGTTGCTATGATGTTGTTGTAGTTTCATTAGCAACTTTAATTATGTAATTTCATTCGAATTCGACGGAGTTCTCCGTAGTTTGAAATATTTTACCGGCGTTATTTGCTTGAGTAAACTTTAGGGTCTTCTGAGTTCATTTTGTGGCAGAGAAAGTGAAAAGTGAGTTGAATTAAAATGTTGCTAGGCGGTATGCTAGATTAAACAAAATATATAGAGTTTGGTTGTGCTGCAGAAATGCGGATCTCTTACGGCGAATCTACTGCTACTGATGGTTATTGATGGAAGAGAAATAATTTTAAAATTTGAAACGAAACAGAAAACGGAACGAAACGAAATTAATCAGGAACAACGAATGGCAAACACTTACCTAAATCAAAATCCAGATAAATCGAAATAATTTTGAAGAACAGGAACGAAACCGAAACGAAGCGGAAGTAATATTGAAAAATGAAACAAAATCGGATAGTGGAATGAAACCAAAATAATAATGAAGAACAAAGTATCGGGAGCACTTAACAGAAACGGAACTAAACAGGAAAAAATTTTGAAAAGCTAATCTGAAACATTTAGCTAAACCGATATAATTTTGAAAAATAAAAGTGAAAACGGAACGAAACGGAAGTGATTATAAGAAACGAAACAATAAGAAACGAAACAAATGCTGAAACGAAAACGAAACGAAAAAACTTATGAAGAGTAAAAACGGAAAGAAACCGAAAACATTTTAAAAATTACAATTAAAACCGGAGTGTAAGAGAAATAATTTTCCTAAAATGAAAAAAAAAAACAGAAGCTGGAATGAAGTGGAAATGAGCGAATATCAATCGATAAAAAAAAATGTTTGAATGGAACGAAATGGAAATAATTTTGAAAACAGAATAAATCCCGATATCGGAACGTGCATATGAAAACTCTAGGACTTAAAAGAACTGAAAAAGTACCAAAATTGATAAAATTGACAAAAGTGAAACCAAATCTGGAACGGAACGAAAGTAATTTTGAAAACACAAAACCAAACTCGAAACTCAAACAAACACAAAAAACGAAATGAAAGCGCTCAACAAAAGCAAATGATTAATGAAGAATGAAAGCAAAAACGGAACGAGACAAAAATAATTTGAAACTCGAAACAAAAGCTGATATCGGAACAAAACTTAAACAATCGAGATGAGCCAAACTAAAGCTCTTTTCCTAAGCCACAGTCGTCAGCACAACCGCTTATGCAATATCTACGAATTGTATCAAACAATCACCACCCTACTCGAACTCAAACCACCCGTTCCGCTTGACAGCTGTCAAACCAATTTTTTTCTAAATTTAACAAACCAAAGTGCGTCAACCAACAGTTAATCATTCGTTTCACATACGAGTGGGAATTTAAAATTTTTCAAGCAAATAAAATTAGCTTACAGCTTTAAGCGCACAAGAAGATTTAAGGCACATTTCATGAACGTTCGTGTACATTCACGCCCAAGCACACGCACACGCACACAATTACGCGCAATTCGGATCAGGCACATTAAAATTCCCAATAAGACCCTCATTAAGATTATACGATTATTTTGGGTAGAAATTCTACAAAAAAAAAAAAACACAAACAACAACAACCATTTTAATTATGCACACAAAAACTCTGATGAAAGTTGGCTATAAACGTTACGCCGAAAATCAAGCAGCTTTATTACAAACAAATATATGGAAGTACATATGTATGTTTCAATATTGAACGCCACTGCATATGTTTCCAAAAAAAAAAGTTCCCTTAAATTTCTTACAACAACACTTCGCAGCTTTATTAAAAAGTTCAATACTTAAAAAGCATCTTAAACATTTAAGCGGTTTGAGGTTCGCCAATCGCTATTATTATGCGCTTGTGGCATTCAAGCTTGGGGGTGTATGGGTTAAACAGCTGCGCAACTTCAACACTCAACAAAATCTTTAAAGCACTTTAGCAGCAACAACAAAATCGTAAAGTAAGCAAGACGGAGAAAATTTCCAAGATTATTGGCAAAAATATAAAAAAAAACCTGGCAGCACAACAGAACGGCAGTGATGGTGGGGGGTTTGAGGGATTAATAAAAATGCTACAAAAATAAACAAACAGAGAAAAAAAACAGAAATGAATAACAATAACAAACAAGCAAAAGCGTTAAAAGAAGTTGTTGCTGGGTTGTGGCGTACTAATAGAACGCCCACTTGAGCCATTTAAAATGGGTTAAAATGTTGGATTCTACTAAAAGCGCCTAGATGTATGCTTTAATTTTTTTTTTTTTTTTTTGTTTGAAGCAGGCTCAAACAATCGTTTGTTGAAAGGTAGCTGCATATAGCTGTGCAGTGTGCGGTGTGTTTTTGTCGTTTAAGCGCTGAAAAGCAAAAGCTTTTTGTACATCTGCGTGCAGAAAAATAGTAGCAAAGCACCAGGCTAAGGTGTATGAACCAACTGTTTGATTAAACTGAATACAGCTCAGCTCTCTATTTCATTTTTCAAAATAATTTCTTGGCTTTTTTTGTATTTTTTCCTTTTGAGTTACGTTCCGTTTTATTTTTAACCCACTTTTGACTTTACTTAAGCTTTCTTTCTTCATTATCTAGACCCATTTCGGTCTAGTTCAGATTATTTGCTTTCGTTGCATTCCATTTCACTTCTTCAAAAAAAAAAGATTTTAATATCCACCCGCATGCCCAGCGCTGCTGCTATTTTTACAACCACAACTGTAGTGTATTTAATTTATAAGTTTATTTGCTCTTTCAAAAAGGTCGATGAAAAGATTACTTTGTCCATTTTGTTGTTGTTATTTTTGTATCGTTGCTTTCTTTTCGGCCTTAGCACAGTTGCGCAAGTTGCCACAATTGTTGTGTTGTTGTGCTAAACAAACGCACGCACACAAATTCAAATTTATTACGGTTGCTATGGATGTACTACCCAGCAGACTAAATAGCCAAAATGCAAACTTCACCATATAAAATTTTCGGAAATAATTGTAAAAGCTCAAAATTTTTTAAACTTCTTTAAATTAATTTTTTCAAAAACGTTTTTGAGTACGATATTTTGTTGTGAAAGGTTTACCGAATTTTAATCAATTTCCATTTCAACCGAGATTTAAAACTACATCTAATCAGGTTTCGAAGAAGAACAAAAAGTTTTCAAAAACTTTTTCAATAAAAAAAATTTTACAGCACAATTGCTCTCTGTTCAAGGTATCTACAATTTTTTAAATTTTGAAATCTAAAAATTACGGAAAAAAATTCCATTTTTTAAAAAAAGTTTTTCAATATTAAGTTTTGAAAATAAAAATGTTAAATTTTTTGTGATACTGATAATCTCTGTCTATTATAAGCACATTTTTAAAATTTGTAAACTATCAAACTTACCGAAAAGGAAATTTTTTTTAAAAAAGAGTTTTCAATATTAAATTTTGAAATTTCAAAAAAAAAGTGTTTGCCGCAAAATTGCTCCCTGTTCTAAGTAAAATTTTGAAATTTGTGAATTATGAAATATACAGAAAATGAAATCTGTTTTTAAAAAAAATTTTCAAAAGTAAGTTTTGATATTTAAAAAAAAAAATTTTACTGCCAATTTTCAAATTTGTGAACTCTCAAAATTACCGAAAATAATTTTTTTTTGGGATTTTTTTATTGTAAATTGCTGTCTATTTCAAATAAAATTTTAAAATTTGTGAACTTTCAAAATTTATTTAAAAAAAATGTTTTCTGCCAATTGCTGTCGGTTGATTAATAAAACCATCGTCATCAGTTTTTTCCCACGCTTAGTACTAACGCCTCACCTAAAGTTTTGGAGTTGTGTTATAGGTTTAAGCTTTTTCGAAGTAGTCCATTTGCAGTGCTTAAAATTCAAGTCCAAACTATCATTTTTTCGAACTATTATTTAAGTTTTTCCTTTTTGTTGTTCTCTAGTGAGCTTCTTATGCGTAGTTGCGATACGTTCTTTACTAAAATATCCATTTTTGTATGTATTTATAGCACATACATATGTACGCACTCCGTCGTGTTTACTTTGCCTGACATACATACATACATACGAGTCTTTATAAAATGTGTGCCTGGTTGCAGCTGTTAGGCCATTAACTATGTATTTCGGGTCAAAGTTTTTGGTAAATTAAAATGAAAATTTTTAACCAAAATTTATGTGCACACTAAGATAACATTTTCACACAGTCGCAACAGATACTCCGACTTCTCACATACACTCTTATATGTATGTATGTGAGTTGATATGTATGTGTATGTATATGATTACTTGTTAGTCAATTATTCCTTTGTGTATTTCCATAAAAGTAAAGAAATGTGAAAATGAAATGAACATAAAATTTTATAGACATCATGAAAGGGTTTTTACTTCTGATGTTTATATGGAAATTTATACTTTCTTGGCGCAGTTTTATTCAATGTGAAATGAAATTTTGCAAAAGAAGCCCATTTGTAAATTGAAGCAGATAATTTGAAAGCCAAGAAAATTTAAAAGCGTCATATATAACTACACACACCCACACACCCGCACACTCACATAGGCATCTACATATGTGTCTTTGAAGTTTGTTGAAGTGTCCTTTGGCGCAAGGAAATATTATATTTCAAAGTAGTTGGAAATTCCAAGTGCGTATATTTGATCTGTTGATATGAGAGTGTGTAAGTATGTATGTGTGTGTGTATGTGCAATGGGTTTTACGAATCTAATTACATGTAAACGGTTGTGTTTAAAATCAAAGTCAAAGTAAGAGCTTTTATAAGCCTTCATTCGCTTTTACTTACTTTGGCACTGTAATTATTGAGTTTTCTAATGAACCGAAGTGGAAACTGAATTGAGGCTAAAATTTATCTTTTATGTATTTTGGTTTATTTTGTTGTTGTATTTTTGGTTTATGTACGGAAGCAAAAGTGGTTTTATTAATTGCCTCTGTGATAGAGCACGTGAATAAAAACAGATTTTTTCATAAAAAAAAAATTTTTAGTAAAAACAAACTAACAATTTCAAAACTGAGTATTGAAAACAATTTTAAAATTTCAATTTTCTAATTTAAAAATTAAATACAAATAAAAAAAATTACAAAAAATTTAAAACGGAGTGATAAAAAATATTTCAACATCATCATACATATATTTTGAGTAAAAACAAAATAACCATTTCAAAACAGAGTACTGAAAACAATTTTTAAATCTGAACTTTTTTTATTTAAAAATTAAATGATATATGAAAAACATTTCAAAACTGAGTATTGAAAACAGTTTTTAATAATACCTTTTTTTATTTAAAAAAATTTAAAAATCAAAAAATTCCAAAAATTAGTATTGAAAAATATTTTGCATTTTTATTTTTTGTTCCTAAGTTCCAATCAAAAAAGTTTCTTGCTAAATCAAATATTATAAAATTTTCAAAAATGTGTACCTACTGCAAAAATTTTTGAATAAAAAATTTTAGTTGAATAAAAAATATAAAATAAATAAAAAATTTTTTGAATAGCGCTAAAGAAAATTCAGAAATTAGTGTTGAAAATAACTTAAAAAAAAATATATTTTTTTCCTTTTTTCCGGCAATTAAAAAAATTAGCGTTGAAAAATATTTTATAAAGTTAGCTTTTTCACCTTTAATAGAAAAAGTTTTGTTTTTTATATATGTAGCTAATTTCAATATTATAAAATTTTCAAAAATGTGTAGATATAAATTTTTTCGGTAATTGGTAAGATTTATGGGCAAAATTTTAAAATGGTATATTATAGAATGTGTTTGAATACTACATAAAATTCCAAGAAATTCGTATTGAAAGTTTGGCATTAAAAAATGTTTTTGAAATATTCAAATATTTTTGAATCCAAATCAAAAGCAATTTAAAAATTCATAATAAAGAACTCAAAAATTCTTACAATGAAAAAATTCTAAAACTGAGTATTAAAAATCGATTCTGAATATTATAAAAAAATTTCAAATTTGAGTATGTAAACAAATTTTGCAAAATATTGTCTTTGAACCGAATTACAAAGTAATTAAAAAAACTATATTTCAAAAGGTTTAAAATATTAGTGTTGAAAAACGTTTTTGAAATATATAAAAACTAAAAATTTCAAAACTTAGTATTCAAAAATCTCCCAAAAAATTTCATACCTTTTTTAATACGAAAAATAACGAATAAAGTTTCAAAAATAAGTTTTGGAAAGAAATTTGAATATAAAACATTTTATACTTTTTTTTTTTAATTAAAAAAAATACTTGTCCATTGTTGGTTGGCAATGGTAAAAGAAACTTCTAGCAAAATAAGTACTATTGCAAAGTGGATTAAAAAATGTGTTGCATACTTCTAGGAGACCAATCAATCAATCTTAAATTGTAAACCCACATACATACAACTTCTTTAAGCAAATACCCACAAGTCGCTTGATTCGATAAGTCTATGCCTTATGTAAGATAGCATACGCTGCGTATTGCGTATTTACTCACCCCCTCCCCTGCACCCATATCATCCCCCTGTACTTGTAATCAAAGCACTTACCTGCTTTAACCACAACATCTCGTGAAACAATTGTGCCCACAGAATTGCTAGCCACACAATGATACACCGACCAATGCACATCTTGCCTGAACTCCTCCGCTTCGAATTGGGGGAAATAAAGCGAACCATTGGCAAGTATGTGACGTACCTGCAAGAAAGAAAAACAATCAACGAAAGTAAATAAAAAATGTGTATGTGAGTAATAAAATTGAATGTAACGGAAATAATGCGAACGAAATTCAAAGATATTGCCAGTTATTGATATGGTGAATTTTTTTTTATTTTCATTTTTTTTGCCTGCAGATGTTTGTCTATTGATGAAAATACAGGGTGATGTAAATGAGAGAATTTTTTCACCTTTTTTTGTTACTTTCGTCTTTTTGTTTGGCTGGAGGTTTTCTTACAAATTAGATTTTAGAAGTAGAAACAGTAATATGTTCGTCCTCTCTCTGGCCCCAACTCCATTTCCACCTCCAAAACAGTCTCCTCTACCTTTCCACTTCTCTCACCATTCTCATCATTGTCCACCCCATTTACATCAACGTAGAAGTCTCTTTCCATCTTTATTTTCATCTCCCTCCATATCTCCATCTCGGTCTCAACATATTCTAGCCATATTTCAATGATAAATCCCATTCCCACCACCATTTCGATCTTCGGCCTTCCTCTCAAGAATCACAAAATACAAATAACTTAGATATTAATAATTTTAATACAAAAAAAAAAAAAAAAACGACCTCCGAACAACTTTTAGCATAAAAAAATTAAGGAAGAGTCAAAAACATTTCATTTATTAAATTTGAAATGATAAGTTGTTGCAGATGCACTTAAGAGATTCAATCGACCATCGGGTGGTAAGCAATACGAAATATATTCGCCATATATTGATGCGGAAACTCATGACATTTATCAATGATGAACTCTTTTATAGCAGAAGCAGACAGCCCCTATTCAAACAATAAGATTTTGCGTTCGTAAAGAACAACAATGCTGACACACTAATTAGTGATGCAAAGAAACGGTTCTTGAGGGTACTTAAAGTAACCGACTTAGGCGAATAGTCACATTTTTTCGAATTCCATACTTATAAAATTGCATATTCAAGAATTTAAAAAAAAAAAAATTTTTAATTTTTTTGTGATTTCTAAAAAAGTTTTTGGAATTCTAAATGTTGAAACTTTCTCAAAAATTTCAATTTTTATGTTTTAACTTAAAAACCGGAAAATTTCTGATATGTTTTGAAAAAGTTTTATATGTGAAAAATTTTTCAAAAATGTAAAAAAAAAAGTTTGGATATTATATTATGATTTCTGAAACTTTATAAAAAAAATTCTGGAAAGTTTCTTGGGATTTTCGAAATTATTAATTTTGAACCTATTAATTTTTTTTCCATTGTGAAACTCCCATCTCCGTATCTAATGTCAATTAAAAAACCAAAAATTGTCTAAAATTTTTGAAATTTTCAAGAAAAGATTTGTAATGGGAATTTTGAAGTATTTTATAAACATATTCCTAACTTTTGCGCAATAAAATTTTTTTACATGCATACATACGTACATATTCGAACTCAACAGCCGTTTCTGGGTTTTCTGAAATTTATGGAAAAAGTTTTGAGATATTTTTGGTTATTTTCGAAATTTGCTAAACATTTTTGGAATCTTTTTTGAGATGTTTGAAGTTTTCTGAATATGTTAAATTTTTTGTTACTTTGTAAAATTGCCAATCTCAAAAACTATCTTATGCAAATTTTTCAAATTTGTTTAATAGTTTTGTAATGAATTTTCGAGATGTATCTATTGCAACTTGAAAATTGTAAAAACGTTGGAAAAATATAATTCTTTTTGGGAATTTAAATAAAAAACATTGTTTGCTAAAAAGTAAAAAAAAAAATTCCATAAAAATTATTTAAGTTTTAAGTTTAATTAAAATTAAAATAATTTTGTTTTTAGTTTTATTCATTTTATGAACGATATATAAAATTAATAAATTTAAGAAAAAAAAGTATTTTAATTAATTGACGTTCTTATAGCTTATGCACCCAAAACCGACGGAAAAAAACCCATACAAAATAGTTTAAAAAATTTTTTTTCATTTATTATTTATTTAAAAAAAAAAATTTTTCAACATTTTCAGAAGTTTTACCTATTTTCTAATTTATTTATTCCAAAACTATTTAGTATTTATTTCAAATATTTTTGAAATTAGCATTTCTTTCAGAACTTGTTTTGCACCAGCACCAGCACTTTAAATACGCAAAACCGCGCAACACTAACGCATTCGCACATTTACTATTTCTCGAATCTCAACTATTTACTAACACAAAGCGCCGGATGGAACCACTACGAACAAGCGGAAATTTTTACTTATTTTTGTTGCTTTGATTTCGACATTTGGATCAATGACTTTTCTCTGCCTTCGATATTACATTGTATTTGTACTTTATAGACAGTCTATGAGATATTGTGTAATATACGAAAAGTTTTGCTACATTGTCTGACCGTTCGTTAATCTTTTTCGACCAACAACAACAATACAATTCATTTTCATTTGTCTGGGTTTTTGCACCTCTTTTATATATATGTATGAATATGTAACAAATATGGGCAGTATATCTACATTAGATTGGGAAAACTTTTTGAATTTTTTTTTTTCACAAGTCGCTAAGTGCTTACGAAAAAAATAAGCTATAATTGCTAGCTTAAATTTTTGATAACAATTTATATTTTGCTTTAAAACTGGTAAACATGACAGTAACAAACTAATTAATATCTACCCTAAATTTTATGCAAAAAAAATTCAAATCAATACTTTCATCAGCTGGACCATTCCGCAGTAATCAAGCAATAATGTGCAATTTTATTAAAAAATAAATAATTTCGACCCACTCTAGTATGCATATAAATGCTGCTCCGCACCTCCCACATCCGCCTAGCACATTAAACACTACCAACGTCGTCTTCCTTCGCCTTCAACGCCATATCGAAATAACTCAGCCGAGCCACCAATAGCGGAAGTCTGGTTCAAGTGGTTATTGATTGAATTTGTTTGCAACTGACTCGCTTCTCTTCCTCGAGGTCGGCTGTTAAATGATTGTTTTGTTTTTGTTTTTGTTGTCATTCTGCTGCTTTTGTATATTCGTACTTGATATTGCTATGGTTGTGGCAGTTGATTGTTACGCTTTTTTTAATATTTTTTTTTTTTGTTGTTTCTGAATTATCCATTGCGACATTGGTTGCGGCTAATGTTTTTGTACTATCTTTTAGTTTTAGAACGCCTCCCACCCAAATTTTTTTTTTTTTGTTGTGCTTTGCCTAATGCACAAAAGTATTTGTGGGTAAGTCGATTTGTTCTCGTTGTTTTTGTAGCATATTGGTAGTTTATTATTCCGCTCGAGCACTTGAGAGTCTATTTAAACTTTAAATTATTTATTTATAACAAAACAAAGTTTTTTGCTGAGATGGCATTTAGGTGAGAGTTGGTTGCAACAAATACTTTGCTAAGTGAATAAATCTAATTAATTAAGTGAATACTTCAGTTTATTTGTGGGGCTATAGAACATTAGAGTGCAGCGAGGAAATGAAAGTTCAGTGTGAAAGTTGTCGATACTGCTGCACGAACGCCCATCAACAAACTCCACAGCTGTGATCAAGGCTCCTCAGATATCTTGAAACATGCCTTATTGATAGTCTGTCGAAACCTGACTTGGTAAATAATGATTATTAATCTTAATCATTGAAAATCAAACTAAATTTTTTGTTATTTTTGTAATAATTCATTATTTATGATGATCGAACATTTTTAGAATAACTAATCGATAAGAATTAAATTTTGTTTTCGATTAGTGAGGATTAATGACGATTTATTTCGTTTTCAAATTTAGTCATAGGATTAATCAAATTAATCAAAATTTCAACTTCATTATTACTTATTAATCCTCGTTAATCGCATTAAACAAATTGAAATTTTGATTAATTTGATTAATCCGAGGATTAAACTTGAAAACGAAATAAATCCTAATTAATCGAACACAAAATTTAATCTTAATAGACTAATTATTCTAAAAATTTTCGACTATCATAATTAATCAATCAATAAATAGAGCAGCTTAATATAATTGATTTTTAATTTTAATCCAGATTTAACAGGTCGACTCGAAACTAAATTTAGCTTTCTGTGTTAATATGGCAAATTGCTCCCACTATACACCCATCGAAAACATTTTTACTATCTGCGAGAGTAAATTTTCGTACTCCCTTGTATGCCGTCACAACTTTTCATAACGATTAAAAACAGCTATTCGCTACTATTAGTAGTTACTCGCTAGATTCACTTCGCGTAAGTACCTCGTCTTCATAACTCGCGTGTTTTACTTAGTAAATCCAAGCGAAGAGTAGCACAATTTCTAAGAAGAAGAAGGAAAAATGTCGCTGCTCAAAAGTACTAATAAAAAATGTGCATGCCTTGACGTCCACTTAAGCACCTGAAAAAGTTTATTCGCTACCGCAGATACCTACTCGCCGCCACTTGACATTCTTTACTAGACGACGGCGACATCTAACTACCAACCACTGCAATTTCAAAACTTATTCAAACATGTAACCTGAGCATTCTCTATTTTCAATTTTGCGTAAATGACGTTAATGGTTTCAGTAAAAAAAAAAAAATTCCATAAACTTTTATAGCCATAGGACAATACAAAAAAGACGAGCAAAAAAAAAAACAAACTAGACAACAGCAAAAGGGTTAAAACTATTTTCTCTTGCGCTTTGGCAAGTCGCTCGTTAACTGGGTTGATACTTTTGTACGAACATAAAACCAAATTTGTCTTAAGCATTTTCATAGAAATATTACCTTAGATATTGAGGTGATGGGATTATTATCCTTATCCAGCCATTCGACGTTCGGCGGTGGATTGCCATGCGCTATACAATCGGCTATGCTGCCGGCATTGTTGGTAAATTCAATACGAGATGGCGGTTCATGCGAGAAATTAGGCCCTTGCGTGTCAAAGTAGTTGGAAGCAGCTGTAAGAGAAAAAAAACAAAAAAAATAAAAAATGTTAAAAAATAGCGCAAAAGCAAGATAAAAAAGGAATCAGTAAAAAATTAGATAAATATGATACGGGGCAAGCGTAAAATCATAAAATCTTAGCGCTTAGAGCTAAAAGCGACATTAATAGGCATCGTTATGTGCACGTTTGTGTGCATGTCTGTCCCTAAGTAAACATTTGCTAGATGGCAAATTGCGGATAGCATTCACAGATTGCATTTATGTGCAAAAGAAATTGACGCTAAATGCGATGATTGGAGATGCCAACTTAAGATTAAAAAAATAATGGAAGAAAGAAAAAAATTTGTAAGCAAACGCCAAGCGCAAACATTGCAATCCCTTAAGTGCGCGGAATGAGACTGCCGGTGCTGCTGTTGTTGCTGCTAAATGCTTAGAAACCAGACAGACAGAGTGCTGGTTTCCTTTTTATAAGACGTTCGAACAGCCAAACACACCTACCTAGGCGGTTAGATTACTTCATTTTTTTTTTCGTATTTTATACCCAGTTGTGTATATCACACATGCAGAATTTTTGTGTTTCTTTTACTTTTAATTTGTTAAGTGTTTTTAGTTTTAATTTCTTAACTGATTATTTAACTTAACATGGCAATTAGCGGTTGAAAAATAATAGCAAATAATCATAATTAGTTCTAAGATACCAAAGGGATTTAAAGAATAATTAGTTTAAAAAAAAATTAACAAGTAATTATTTTAATCATTTTTTTTTTTTTTTTTTTTCAATTACTTTAACTATTAATTATTATTCAACATTTAAGTACTTTTATTTATTTGATCGTTTTAATTTTTGACTAATTTTAATTATTTAGTTGCTATTAATCATTTAGTTAGTGATTTTTTGTTATTTAATTTTTCAACAAATTTAATTTTTTTTGTTCATTATCTGATTAATCTATATTAATTATTTTCTTGACAATTAATTGACAACTTTTGTGTTTTGAATTATTTAACTATTCACTAACCGGGTTGAAGCATTAATCATTGGCTGGTCTCCCACGTCCAGTCATTGTTTCATATCTAATTTTTATATTTATGATTGTTTTCAATTACCCGACTATTTTTCAGTCTTAAGTAATAAGTAAAACGGATTACTTTTAAAGAATCATTTTTGGTTAATTACTTTATACATTTTAGTTAATTGATTATTTTTAATATTTTAATTACTATTAATTACCTATTGATTATTTTTCGATTCAGTTAAAGTCTAAAAGAAGATAATCATTCAAAAATTGCATATACATAAATATTTTTTTTAGTTTTAATTACATATAAATAATAATTGTGATTACTTCCAATTAAATATTTAATTATTTTTAGTTATGCGATTATTTTTAATTACTTAATTTTTTGCAATCTTTGACTCTTTTTAGTGATATAATAAATGAATAATTGTTTGATTTATTAATTATTTATTTTTAATTATTTGGATTTTTAAAAAATAATTATCACTAATGATATAATTAAGCAACCGATTATTACTTAAATATCTGATTGGTTTTAGCTGCAATAATTTCATTATGCTTATTAATTGATTATTTACAATAAAGTAATTAATTCTTTTTAATTACATAATTATTTTTTTTTTATTTCAGGGAATTAAGTTTTATGATAGGTATTACTTTTCTCATTAATCTTAGTTATATTATTATTTTTTTAATATTTGATTATTTTTATAGATTATAAATACTTTTTTTTTTTGTTTAAATTTTTTATTATTTTTTGTTACAGATTATTTTAGTTGAAAAATTGATTTAATTATTTGATTATTTTACTTAAATGATTTATTAATTAATTTGTAACTATTTGACTATTTTCAAAGATTTTAAACACTTTTTTTAATTTATAATTATATTTCATGTTTTTGTTAGTTAAATGATTTATTTCATTATTTGTAATTATTCCATTTTTTTTATTATTATTTTATTGATTATTTTTAATAAATAGATTAAGCAACTATTTAGATTCCGATATTAATTATATAACTACTTTTAATTACTTAACTATTTTAAATTTCTACGTTTGTTCGTTTTATTTACAGCTCGCTTCAAGCCGACTTTGTATTTCCGCTCAGACTTGAAATAGTTCGTACATTGACTACGGAAAATCAAATTCATTTTGCTCGCTCTCCCACTGGGTATAAATTTTTATTATACAGACAGACTTAGAAATTCTAACATGTTTTGACATAAAAATTTGTATTTTTTGTTTTCTTCCCTCAACCCTGCTTTTTATTTTTTTTTTTTTGTAACTTTTCAAAACTCTTTCAATTCTTTACGTTACTGTCGCGTGGGTTACTTGCAAGCGTTAAAGCTCTGTAACTCTATAGCAGTTTGTCTTCGTTCTTTACAAATTCCCACACCAACACTTTTACTACAACTTCTTTGTAATCTTAAAAATGCTACATTTCAATACAGGGGCGGAACGCGGTTTTGTCGAAGAAGGGAAGATTTTATATAAGAAAGTATAAGGGTTTCTCAAGGCATCCCCTGTCCACAAGACTGCTACTCTCATTGACTTAGGAATAAGAATTATAAAATTCAAGTTGCTTCCATTGTACTGCTACGCTGTGAAAGGTAGTCGTGACAGTTGGACCGGGGACAACCAGTATTTCTGACTCCGAACTTTCTATGGATACTAGAATATTTACAGATAGATCTCGAACTCCGAGATCCATTTTTGGGGACAAAACTGTCCACTTTCACGCACCCTCCCTGAACACGCCCATGTTACCACTGCTGCGCTATAAAGACCTTTCACAATGAAGCAAATAGTAGCAGGGATTGGCCAAGCTTGTCTTGTCTTACATTGCATCGTTTGTTTGTTGGATTGGAAAAATGCCCGGATGAGTGTTTTGCACAGATTCGTAGTGTGGGTTGCTTGGGAGCATTGAAAAAAATTGATATAAAGACTCAACACATACATACTCGTATATAAAGTTGAGATGGGGACACATACAAACCGCAATGGGTTCAAGTGCATCCTTTACAAATCTTACTTGCAATTCCATTGCCTTATCAACCCCACACCCAAATGACAGCCAAGCGCACCCAACTGCAGTCAGAAAATGGCCTAAAAGCCGCACGAGCAAACAGGAAATTGCAAGGAACAAACTAAATAAAAGCGCCCCCCACACAACCAACGATGCAGCAGTCGAACTCTGGGTGTGCGAACTGTCGTCGTACGAGTCATCATGCAAAGTATGTTGCAGCAAAGCAACAAAAATAAAAAAAAAACACAAGCAGGATACTCACATCTAGCAAAACGATAGATGGGTGAAGCACGAACAAACAAGAAGAAGAAGAAAAAAAAAAAGAAATTCGCAAATGAGTGGTTGCTGATGGCTGGCTGGTAGATGAAGGCGAAATTAAAATGAAACCAAGAAGATGTAATTACTACGGTTGAGATATTGCAAAGGCATATGAAACAGTAAAAGCTCTGCTCTGTCAGCTTCCTGAAATTTTCTCGCTCTTCCGTTGCTCTTAACTTCTTTAGATTTCTTTCGTTTCCTCACACCACTCACTTCCCCGACTTTGTTGGTTGTTGTTGTTGTTGTCGCCGACTCAATGCAGGCATTTCCTACGTCGTTGTCGCAAGTGTACGGGATTACGGATTATATTGACATCGACTCTAATGGTGATGATGACGTTGATATGTCGAAACGGAGATGCCACAGCAGCAATGAAAATAAGAGAAGCAGCAGCAGAAAAAAATTTATGCAAGTCATATGAGCCGTTTTCTGTTTGGTGGTAATGACAAAGTTGCACAGCCCATTGAGTTTGAGTTTGTTACACTTGATGTTGATATCAGGAAGCCAATGGCTGTGCAGTAGCAGAGATGGGTTTGGTGAAGGTGTCGGAAGCGTATATGGTACCTGCGGCTGTTCTGAATTTTATCTGTAGTTTGGTTATCAAAGAGCTTATGTTGATATGTTGAAGAAAGCTCCCTGTTCTTTGGCTCAGCAAGGCCAAAAGGGCCGACAACTCAACTTCTCTATGCCTGCCTGTTAAAAGACGACACTCCCATTAGTCGAGCTCCCTACTCCTGTAATCCAAACAGACGTTGTTCCACTAAGAGAGCGAGCACCGTAATCTGTCGGCAGTTTCTCAGCGAATAAAGGTCAACCATGATCATAACCGTAACCGTAGCCGTAAACTCAGTGTAACTGTAAACTTAACCATAACCGTAACCGTAATTGTAAAATACACTTTCAGATTCCCTGAACCATATGAATATTTATATTTATCGCCCAACCGTAACCGAACCAATAAACAGAAGAGGTACCATAATCGTAATCATTACTGCAACCGTAACTCTGTCCCTAGCAATAACCATGACCGTGACCACATGAATATGTTTCACTGTAACCGTAATTATAAGCTACACCTTAAACCCATCGCAACTATTACCGAAGCCTTAACCGTAACCGCAGAAGTAACCATAACCGTATAGAAAATGAAGAGCTATAGCGTTAGTAATTACAGCAGCTAAGGGCGCGGTTGCACCCACAATTAATACGTTATGGGCTTACGGTCTACGTTCAAAGCTTAAGTTACGCGTAAAGCGCTATTTATTCGAAGTTATGGTCTTCGGACCCTTTCTATTATCATGCTCTACTGAGTTAGAAAACAGCTGGAGAATGTGATTGGGTTATATTTTCTGTTTCCCATTGGGTTCAGTTTTCGCTAAAAAAGGTCAAACTGGATTGCTTTGCTGCAATATATCCCATGTCCTAGGCGATTAAGCTCTAATTAATGTTTGTCATTTCCCATCTAACGCAAGCAGAAAGCTTTCCCACTTCAAAACAAATTCGAACCCGTCTCCAACATATTTCGTTTGTTGTGCAAATAATAAGAATTTCAAGTTCTTGCAGTTTATTTACTTAACGCAGACGCCTTCATTGACGAAGTAATCCAAAATAATCACACGTGTCTGCTGCCATACGCCATACGCCATCCTATCACAAGTGTTTGCATACAATAACATCTGGTTGGCGTAAATTGCCTGTTTAACATTTGCACTGTCGTCAAAGAAATGAAAATTTAACAAAAAATATTCTCGTCATTCTCATTTCAAATAATCTTTTGGATGCGACCAAAGAGATAGAGAACATTAAGTACCTAGTCATAAGTACTGAAGCTTTTGAGCAAATAGGAAATAACATTAACATCAATGGACCATAAAAGATGTCAGCAAAAGTAAAACGGAATTAAGTGGCGACAACAATGAAGACCACTTTGAGCGTGCAGGCGAGTGTTCGGCACTTTGGCGATAACAAACGGCAATGGTACGGACAGAATTTGCACAGTGACTACATTATTACGATGTCAATGAGTCCAATTGCCATACCGAGTTAAGCGACATCTGGTGTGAAATTCACATGTTTATCATGAGGTGGGAAGAAGGAGCGCTGATTTACTTTGAAGCAGACCTGTTAAATAATGATTATTAATCTTAATCATTGATAATCAAATGCAATTTTTTTGTTATTTTGTATTAATTGATTAATTATGTTAATCGAATATTTTTAGAATAATTAATCGATTAGGATTTAATTTTGTGTTCGATTAATGATTATTTGATCTTACTCAAAATTTAAAAATTAATTGTTATTATTATTTTCTTTATTTATTAAGTTTCTGTATATTAAATTTTGAATTATTTAAAATTTTTTTTAATCCTGGTTAATCGCAATTATTCAGAAATTTTCATCCAATTGAATTTTTGATTAATTTGATTAATCCTAGGAATGAATTGATGAAATAAATGTTAATTAATCCTCATTAATCGAATACAAAATGTTATCCAAATCGATTAATTATTCTAAAAATGTTCGATTATCATAATTAATCAATTAAATTAATAGAGCAGTTTCATATAATTGATTTTTAGTTTTAAACCAGGTTGAGCAGGGGTGCTTCGGAGTAACCTTGGAATGACTAGAAGAGTGAGTATTGGGGCTCGCAGCTCGAAGCGCACTTAATCTTTATTGTGACTTTAGCAACTTTTTACCCCAGCGTGTCTTTGGCTTATTTCATATGTTAAACACTATTGACTTAAGTACTAAATATTATTAAATTATTTTTAATTCAAACATCGCTTATGATATCGTCAGATACTTAACCTACATCCATACAAACATACAAAATATTTATTAATAAAATAATACAGATTATCCACAACTTAAAAACTATAATACCTTTGTATATACTTTACAAATTAACGCTGTTGTAAACCTTTTTTTTTTTAATTGTAAATAAATGTTTTTGTATTGGTGGATATTTACGTGTGTGTGTGTGTGTGTGTGTGTGTGTGGATGCCACAAGTTAAATATCGACTGAGTAACCACAAAATATATAAATTTCAATTACCAACTTCAATGTTAATTGCATTCCTGGCAAATTTTGTACATTAATCCATGTGTATGAGTGAAATATTTACATATGCAGTGGTCCAAAATAACAATCAGTCAATGAAAAGTTAGAGCTTTGGCAGGCAGAGGAATTGGATGAATGGGTGCAAATTGGATACGCGCTTGGAAAGTGAGTGATTGAGCACAGGGTCCCATCTTTTGAAATTTAAATTTGTAATAACTCAGATTTACATTCGAAAAGTGGGCGTGCCACGCCTACATATTTTTGTTGTGCTTCATTACTGGCCATAATTTAGTTTTGAACTCAATGTTACTTTCATGACAGGTTCTAAAGTGCTCTGGGTGCGACCCTGACCATATATACTTTGTGGAAAGTGGGCAGTGCCACGCCTCCAGTCTAAATAAAGTTTCAATTCGTCATAATTCTGAACGTATTTGGTCAAAATTCATAACATTTAAATAGATATATCCTTCAGTCAAGATTTACATCATTTTTGAAAAGTAGGCGGTGCCACGCCCACATATTTTTTTATGTTTTGTTTGTGCTTCATTACTATCCACAATTTATTTTTTAGCTTAATGTTATTTTCGCGACAGCTTCGGGAGTTCTCTGGGTGCGACGCCGACCATATATGTATGTATACTTTTTGAAAAGGTGGGCAGTGCCACGCCCCCTGCTTAAATAAATTTTCAATTCGTCATAACTCTGAAAGCATTTGGTCTAAATTCATTATATTTAAATATATATTTTCTTCAGTCAAGATTTACATAGTTTTGAAAAAATAGGCGATGCCACGCCCACATAGTTTTATGTGTTTTTCGTCTCTTTTATTCATATCCAAAGCTAATTGTCGATCTATCACTTTTTTGATAGATTTAGAAGTTGATTACCTAATTTTCTGGGGTATTTTAAAAATAATCCTAGATCTCACCCAAATTTTAAAATATATGAATATTTTGGAGCCCTGTTCTATATATATATTAAGGAGTCAGTAAATATGTACAAATTAATTCCGCATATAAATACGCGCTTTTGAACTGCACACACACACATGTCCTCTCACTCACCTGTATTGGACGTCGCTATGATGACAAGAATCCCCATCAAGTACACAATTATGTCATTTACCGTTATGTTGGTAAACGGCGACCTCGTTCGTACATTACCCACCTTGGACGTTGCATAATTAAATGAAGATTTTCGCTTTTTACACATTTCCCCAAACGCTTCTTCTTGCTTATCATCCATCGCAATATGTGTAGTCGTTATTCGCATTCGGAGGCATATACGAGTAGCAGTGGCACTGTGATGGGATGTAACGAACTTTGGTACAGAGCGTAAGTGAACGACTTTTTGGTAATTCGACGGAAGACTCGATTTATTTTTAGTTGAAGAATACGCGAAGGCTGTAAAAAAGAAATGAGAGAATGAGAAAAACAAATTTTAGTTGAAGTTATTAAAGGGTTTGCTCAGTAATTTTGGGTATGATATGTACGAGTATATAACTAATATTAGAGTATGATGATCTATACTTAACGTCATAATGATCTATACTGATTATGTAATTATAATTTCAACTTTTTCTTTTAACAGATTTTTTTCTCTTCTGCTGGAGGGTGCTTATGCTCTCATAGTGACTAGCGCACACAGAGAAAAGGCCTCTCTACACTGAGAACAATTTAGTTGGTGGAATATTAATTATTTTAATTTTAGTTATATTACATTTTATAAAATTTTTGTACTCAGAAAAAATTCAAATAAATGCAAATAAAATGTTAAATTAAAATTTTTCAAACACCTATGATTTATGTATGTATCAGGGGCGGATCCACTGGGGTGATTTTCTGGTACAAACTAACCCCCTTTCCCCCTTCGTAAAAAAAAATTCATACTTTGCAGGAAATGCGGATAAAAGATGCTCTCCAAATTTCATAAAAAAAAATTTGGACCCCCTACCCTACCCAAAATCCTGGATATTTCTATAACATCATAAATAAATTTTATTTCACCCCAAATTATCATACGTATTGATTTTTTTAAAAGAGCTCTGTCAGAATATTAGGAGAAAATAACTACATTTTATGAGTTTAACCAATTTGAAAATTTTGTGTTTTGAAATTTTTTTGGGTGTAACAAGTTCTCTCAGATTTTCAGCAGTCTTCAAATTTTATGGTGTTAGTTTGAGTATCACTGAATTAAACAATAACGATAAAAAAATATGGCGAAAATGGGCCGAAAAGTTCTCTTGACTAGTGTTTGCTCCATAATTACTGAGAAAAAGAGAAAACCTTCGGGGAGTGATTTTGTTGTTAAAACAACAACAACAACAATGAGACATTCACCAGATACGCACTCAAGCCAAAAGCTGAGCTGTTCAGGCATCTCTCGACTAAGAAAAATTAAAACTCTTGTATTCTCTGATGGGCAGTGTCGAAAGAAGATAAGATGGGGTGCGGGATTTTTGAGTGAGTTAGGAGGTCCTCGAAGGAAATTTGACGTCTTTGCTAGGTGAGTAGCTACCGATTAGGCGAGTAGAAGTATCGAATAAAAAGCAGAAGCAGAGTAGACCCGTAAAGTATTTAAAAGCAGTTGGAAAATGACTTCCTTGCTCTTTCTAGTTGGTAACATTTATTGCCAGGTAGAATGGCCTAAAGTGCTCTCAAATCTTCCAAATCGCTTGCTTAGTTGAATGTCATTTAATTGTGAAGATTAAGTTATCTCTAAGTGGAAATTTCCTATGCTCGAAAGGGACTGCATTACAAAAACCACTAAATTATTTGGAGCTCTTAAGCTTCCCTCTAGAACCCTTTATTGTGTACATACACAAGAGGCTAAACTTTATTGTGCTGATAATTTTAAAGACACAATTGTGAAAGCTTCAAATAGTCCGGACGATACGAGTTAATGTACAATTTATGTATAACTCAATTCATGCGAGTTCTCGTTATGGCAGAAGGTTGTGAAATGATTGTGCCAAATAAGCCATAAAAGGTGCACATTTTATAACCCATTTGACCGCATTTTCCGTTATTAAAATATATACATACAAACATACGAGTATACGGTATGCATCCCAGCTTACCAAAGTCGGAGCGCTCCGAAAAAAGCATCCAAAAAGAGTCCGTAATTGGAGCCTTTTCGGAATAAACACCGAAGAACCACTTTTTTATGAAGATTTACGGAGCGTTGAGAGAAGAAATTACCCTTTTTGTTGTAGGCGTAAAGAGAATTGTGAGAAAATGAAAGTTGGAGAGCAGATGAGCGGCAACGTTCAAATATGTGAATGTTTGCGAGCATTTTCTGAGGTTTTTTTTTACTTTACCTAACAGAAGGTATAGATCACATATTTCATGACGCTTGTCAGTAGGCGGCTGAACAAACATTTTAACATAGCGATTTTTATATTTTCAGATTTGTGTCAATAAATCTGCATACAACTTTAAAAGGTATCTTTCCTATTCATTATTTATAAAGCTTCATAAAAATGTCGATAGGAACCTCCAAAATGACCCAAAAGGAGTAAAAAATGACCCAAATGAGCTTCAGAAAATCATCAATAAAAGGCCCCGAAAAGAGTCCAAAAAGGCTCCAAAAACCCTCCGAATGGACGAATAAAAGGCTCCGAAAAGAGTCCAAAAAGGCTCCGAAGTTCATTTAAAAAGAGTCATAAAACGCTCCAAATTCATCGGAATCAGACTCATTTCGGACTCTTTTTTATGACTCCGTTTGGGGTGCCCGCGTAGAACGATTTTTCGCTCCATTTGGGCTCCGAAAGGAGCTCATTTCGGAGGGTAAAGCTCTGAGAAATGTGCGTTTTATGGCTCCGAAAGGAGTCTTTTTTTGCACTTTTGGTTGGCTGGGATGTAATCACCTGAAAAGTACAACAATATGTGTGTGTGTGTATTTGTGTCTGTGTGTGTGTTGTGTAAAACATCAACAACAGAAACGCAAGAACACAAAGAAAATGGTCGAGCAATAACTGGAAAAAATGGCAACCAAAAAGGTAACGACAACAACAGCAATCCTAAGTACACGTGCACCTACACACCTACACACATACATACTTACATAAATACAAACATAAAAACTCTTTTGTATTTTTTTATTCTTCCCCCATTATGTTTTAAAATGGCCAAAGTAAGTGGCACTCCGCCCACAAGCCAAGCACAGCAAGTTCCTTTTTCTAGGCTACAAGCATTTTGTTTAGGCGCTGAGGCGATGAGGTACCTACACCCCACTCCCTCCCATTACTTTGAGCTACAGCAAGCTCTGTTTTACTTGTCAGCAATTGCGTGACAACCGAATTTCAAAAGAGGGGAAGAATGGAATTTTTACAACAAAATCTCATAAATGCCTACACATATTTGAGCACTAATACAGGTGCCAATACGCGTATGTGTGTGTGTGTGTGATACATAATTTTTGAGTATTTATGACGCAAAACGAAAATGGAAATTTTTTGAAAATCGTGCGTACAACCAGTGGTGATGGGATTCATATTTTTTTAAATGGCATACTCAGCTGTCAATGCCAAAAATCATTGGTCTAAGACTAGAAAATCCACATGTTTCAAACCTTGGCATAAAAAGACTTAAGCAAGGCTTGGATGATGTTGAGTCGAGTGATCATAACGAGTGCTGGTGCGCATCCAAATGCTATGTGTTGTTGTTGTTTTTCTCAGAAACTTTAATCAAATCAAGTACTTACAAAGTGGATCTAGTGAATCGAATATCAGTAGAATGTCGAAAGTTATAGCAAATTTTTTTATTTTTCTAATTCAAAATTTATTATAAAAAAAAAACACAAAAAAAAATGGAAAACAAAAATAACATTCTACAATTTTCATTTTCGGAACAAAAAAATATTTTTTATTTATTAACACTCGAGTAGAAAATATTCAGTAAATTTTTTCTTTTTATTATTTTTTTAAATTTTTCTTCATTAATTTTTTTCATAAAATTTTTTTTTACAATAAGCGAAAAAAATGCAAAAGAATTCAGCATTTAGTGAAAAAAAACGAAAATTAAATCGAAAAAAAAAATTATATTCATCAACATCTTTTTTCGGGCCAAAAAAAATATAACTTTTTTATTAAAAATTGCATTGGCATACCTTAAAACATTCGGTAAATTTTTTTTCCAATTTATTTAAAAATTTTTTTTGTTACTTTTTATATTTTTAATTTTTTTTTTAATAAGCTAAGAAAAAATGCTAACCTGTTCAAAATTTAGAAAAAAAAAACCAAATTTAATTTAAAAAAATTATATTCAGCAATAAATTAATATTTATTTACTCAGAAATCGAGTTAAAATATTCAATAATTTTTTTTTTAATTTTTTTTTTTTAATATTTTTTTTTTTCTAATAAAGTGCAATTTCTACAATTATTATAAATTTTGTCAAAAAATAAACAATTAAATTAAAAAAAAATAATATTCAACAATTTAAAAAAAAAATTTATTTTTCCAGGAGCCAAAAATAGTATTACTTATTTAATTTAAAATCGGTTGCATACCTTAAATATTCAGTAAATTTTTTTATTTTTTATAATTTTTTCCTATTTTTTAATTTTTTTATCTTTTTTAATTTTTTTTTTTTTTTTTTTTATAAACTGTAAATTTTACTCATATGCCAAGTGCCAAAAAAACGCAACCCATCCTATAAACCACTTACTATAAATCTTTCTCGTAAGACTCACAAAACTCTAAAATGGCAATTCCACGACTTTGCTGAGTCAAACAGCTGAGTATAACTGCGCGGCCCCCCCCTGCGCTTTGCTTAATTTTTTTTTACTTCGCCATTTTTGCTCCTTCAATACCAAACGAAATAAATATTTTTTCTTACATTTCTGGCCAAACAAAAGAAAATAAATAAAAGTAAAAGTATTGCATATGAAACGTACATAAAATGACAATAAAGTAACGCACAGACATATTTGCCCCCAACGCGTATTCGTCGTATGCTTCAATTTTAAATTTTGCCCCACTGCGTTGAAAGCCTTGTAAGTCGTATAAATACCCAGTTGAGTAGAGTGTTCTAAGTTGATTTGCGCAAAAACTCCTTGAAGGTAATACGTTTTTGAATTTGCATATTACCTGCCATATTTCAAACAGTACGACGTCAACAATTCAATTACCATAACCACAACTTACATATGTATAAGTGAAACCACAGTAGGAAAAAGTAACTAGTTTTGAACTGGTGCGTTACTAGTGTATTTAGAACGACTACTCGTTTGTGTTAAGGCTGTATTGAAGTCCACTAACGTACTTAACTAGTTCCTCCTTGGCACTACCTTTCACGTTTTGTAACAGAAATTATGCTCACTAGTTTTATATTTTCCTGCAGGGTGCATACCTACGTGCTTTGTCTTATGTGTATATTTATATTGGGTTTTAGGTTTTTTTTTTAGAAACGGAAATTTAAAAGTGAGCATTTCAAAATAAGCCAAAATTTATGTCGCAAATGTAATCTTTGCAAAAATATAGAAATATGAATTTCAAAATTTCCATTTATCAAAGTGCATTAGGTGAGAGCAGGATATTATAAATGACTACTAGGGTGGTTAGAAAAAAATATAATGTTAGCATAGAGTTAAAGTTTGCACTTAAAAAAATAATAATAATTCAAAAAAAAAATATGTCCATTTAAATAAAATTAAAATAATGATAATAACATTTTCTGGTTGCCACTTGATTTTTAAAGAAATAATTGAACAAGTGGCATACCTATTTTTTAAAAGTATTATACAATATTAAAATTTAATGAAAAATTCGAATATTTATATTGGGTAAAAATTAAATTGTTCTTTGTTCTGGTATTAGAAAATTTTTTCCAATTATTTTTGTAACTTAAGTAAAAAAAATTAAGTCCTCTTGTTTGCATATTGGAGTTTATCGAAAAAAATATTTTGGTATTTACATATAAAATTCTGCAAAAAAAATTAGTTTACCCCTTTTTGTAAGCAAAAAAAAAATTCTTTTAACTGAATTAAAAAATTTAATCTTTTGCATCCATATCAGCGTGTGCTGGAAACAAATCTAGCATTTAAAAAATTCTGCAAAAAAAATTCAAAAATTGTATCAATAATTTTTTGTTTTCCCCTAATTTTTTAAGTAATTACTTAATTTAGGGACTGCAGAAATCGTGGAATTTCAATGAAAAAATCGCATTCGAAAATGTATGCATGTTTTTTAGTTTTTTGTAAATTAAAATTTTGTCCCTTTTTGTGAGCAAACAAAAATTTTTTCCTGTGAATGAACTTTTTTTTTCATATTTTTTTTTGTAATTTAAGTAAAAAATTATATCTTTTGTATACTTTTTAGTATACTGCAAAAAAGATTTCAGCATTTGTGAAATTCTTTAAAAAAAAAAAATTTTTTAAATGTTGTCAATATTTATTTAGTAACTAAACAAAATCTATAAAAAAAATTGCGTTTTTAAATTTTTTTTAAATTTAAATTTTGCAACTTTTCTTTTAAAAAAAAAATATTCAACCCACCCTAACTTATATCTATATCAATCTACATATTTAAATAACTGTAATCATTTATCATCATTCTCTGGCGCTTAACCGCCTTTGGCAATTTTGGACGCTGCTTGTCAAAACACGCCATTCAACGCTTCTTAGTGATAACTGAAGCCAGTTGAAAGCTCCACGTGAGATCAAGTCATACTCCAAAATTGTTTCAATCTCACTGGGGACCATTTTCATATCTGCTTGAAGTCAGGTGCGAGAGAACTTTTTACTCGTTTACGTCTAGAACCATTCAAGCTTTCTATGGTAGAAATACAAGTTTAGAGCTTCTCAACCTTCTCGACTAATTAAAAAACGTTTCAGCATAAATTTTATTGCCAACTGTTCTTAGAATTTGAGCCTGACATAATCCAGCTTCTTCTTACTTTACCAAGGAGTTGCGTAATTAATTCTCATTAAATTTAGGTATTTACTACAAAAGTTCATACCAAATATGTATGTATGTAGGTAAATATGTATGTATATGACACACAAATAACGGTTAAATTGGTGACAGTAAATAATTAATTATAAAACGGTAATTATGCATATCTAAATAATGCGAATCAACTCTTAAAGGGTGAATTTGATACACATTGTATCGTTTACGTAGAAATATTTGCTCATATCGTCAATGAATATGAAACCCCGTCTTACATCAAAGAATTCTGGAAATGTGTAAAATGTTTTCGAAATTCCGTCTAAATGAAGCTCATAGTTAGTATTTAGCTGGAGCCCATTAATTTTGTTATGGGAGAAATTCCCACCAAGCTCGGTTGTTTAACCAAACTCAAATGTTTACGTTTTACCAATGGAAAAAAGGTTTTAAAAATCCGAAAATTAAGAATATTACAACAAAAAATTTGTTCACCATAAGTTATAAGCTTCCATCTTCGAAGACTTTTCAATTTCAAAAAAGCGACATTTTTTTTGTGATTTTGAATGGGATGATTTTTGATCAGTTTGTGTTAGGTTTAATTTTGAGTAGAGTTTGCTGATCGGGGTTTGAAACCGTTTTTTTAATTCATAGAATATTCTAACTTTCCGATACGTACATACGTAGTTTGAATAAAAATCCGTTGTACATAAAAAAATTCAAAATCGAGTACTAAAAAATATTTCTGTAAAAAAAATTCAATTATAGACAAAAAAATTTATAATCTTTTAAAATAAAAAAGATCTTTATCCAAACTTTTTTAAACGCAAGAAATCAGGGTAGCTCAATAATGCCTGAAAATTTTTGAAAAAGTTTTGAAAATTTTTGAGATTTTCTTAATAAGTCAAAATCTGTTAAAAATTAAAACTGTGTATTGAACCCCTTAACACAATATGAAAAACAATAAATAAATACTGTCCGAACCTAAAATCCCAACATTTTGCATAATTTTGAATAAAAAATTCAAGTATGCTAACAGGTGTACGGAAATAAAAAATAATGTACGTTTTTGAAACTCCGAAAAAAATTATTCCAAATCCCTATTTTAAACTTTTTAAAACATTTTCTGGAAAATTTAAAAAGGATTTTCAGTATTTTTGTGGATTTCCTTAACGTCTCAAAGTCCTCAAAACTATCATGGAGTATAAGTAAAAATTTCAAAAATGGATATTAAAAAAAACTGTTTTGGAGCACATTACTTTCGCTTTCTCACATTATTTTATGGTAAAAAAAAAATTAATATGATTTAAATCTGAAACCCCAATATTTGACAGATTATGTGTTTAACTTGGAAAATTAAAAAAAATAAGTATATTTAAAAAATGTATATATCTAAATATTGTTCAAAAAAAAAATACAAAAAAAAATGTTTCAAAACTGTTTTTTTAAACTCATGTTGTGTGAATAAAAATTTCTCAATTTTCTTTTTGCAATGTTTTTTGGACTTTCCTAGCCTTTGAAAGTCTTCGAAGTTCAAATATTATTAAAAACTTCAAAACTAAGTATTGAAAAATATTTTTGCGAAAATTTAATTTTTACTCTTTCCGATTTTTTTTTTTTTTAAGTTTAAAAAGGAAGCCTTGCTATATTGTAGAACTATCAATCTCAAATTTTCGAAGCTTTCAGAAAAATTTTGAAATTATGAAATTTTGTTCAAAAATATCTACAAAAAAATTTTATTTTCAGGTTAAAGTAATACTATTTGGCTCTCTTTCTTAAAATCAATCCAAAATTTGAATGTTAATAAATACTTTAAAACTAAGTATTGAAAAATATTTTTGCGAAAACTAATTTTTTGTTCTCTTTTAGCGTTTTTAGACGAATCTTCGTTAGATTTTAGAATTATCAGTTTTAAATTTTCGTAGCTTTCACAAAAATTTTGAAATGTTCAAAATTATGTACAAAAAAAAATTTTTTTGAGGTGAAAGTAAAATTATTTGGCTTTCTTTTTGCTCAAAAATATTTAGATAGAAAAAAAAAATTTTTGAGTTGAAAGTAATATTCTGCTTTCTTTTTGAAAAATCAAAGCTTTGAAAGTGAAAAATTCTATTCTTCAAAAAAGTTTTTCAATACTCATTCTTACTCGAAATATTCGTAGTTAAAAATTTTAATTTTCATTACCTCTAAAGATTTAGAAAAAAAATTCCCTCAAACAACCTCATAGCACGGCAGTTCAGTACAACACCACTTGCAGTTCAAAACTGGTTTGCAGCCTTGCTGTTAGTACTCATTTAACTTCAAAATTCTATATATGTACATACAAACATATGTATGTAAATTACTAATGCTATTTCGTTGTAATGATGAAAATTTGAAATGTTGTTGTGTAAATTTCACTGTAACAGACAGAATTCAACAAATAAAGGCGTTCCCAAGATAATATTAATGTGTAATTTAACATAAATTTCAAAATGTTCATTCAAAAATGTTGTACAACTTACATGTTTACGTATTGCATTGTTATGACGTTTGTAGATATGTGATGGCTGATTGTATTACACGCGCTTGTATTTAGTTGAAATTGTACCTCTTTTTATGGCACTTTTTTTTTTTTTTTGTATTACAAAAACACCTTTTCTATGAAACTGAATTTTATTTTGTTCATTTTCCGCGCACACTTTTTAATTATAATTATGATATGTAATCATTATAATTTTCGTGAGTATTTTTCATTTCTGATAATTAAAACTTTTATTTCGAAAATGTTATGCTTGCTGGAGTGTTTTTTCTTGTTTGAAGAGAATTACCTACGAAGTAATAAAAATTTAATAATTGTTTGACGAGTTTTTTTCTACGGTTTTTGCTTTTCTTCTTTTTGTTGCACATCAAATTTTTTTGTATATCAACTTTTTCACAATAATTTACATTAATTGTTAATTTCTTGTAATTTTATTTTTTCCACCTTTAATTGAATAAAAAATGTATCGTTCAGTCATTATATGAGCCAGTCAACAAAACAAGCCAAGTTTCAAGTCCCAAATTTAGTTTGGATACCAACCGGATACGGCATGCGCCATCTTCAGTGCAATTTTTTTTTTCTGACCTTGGCTTGTGTAGTTTTAGGTACGCTGTAAATATTTGGAAAATATCTCTATACCTATTAAGGTATCAAAAAATTTTGCACACAACACTCTGATAGCAGACAGCGCGGAACGAAATGCGACACTGAAGATGGCACAGCGTCCAACCCGTTTTGCCCCCAAAGCCACTTTGATAAGGAAAAGAGGAAAATCGTTTCAATATACAACAACGCTGAGTTTCAACTCGGTTCCAATGCACGTACAAAGAACTAGAGAGCCCAGAGAAGAATTTGGCGCCTTAAAGTATGCAACAATTTTCTATGACTTCTCTAAATTTGAATTACAAAAAGAAAGATATTTTAAAAATAAGAAAACTTTAAACCGAGAGCGCCTCTAGTACAGTTTCCAAAAAATAAATATTTCCACAAAATAAATATTTCCACAAAACATTTTAACCCTCTAGCGACCTTCAATTTTCAGATTTTCTTTGGCCCGTTCACGAAAAGGGCACTAAACGAAACTCTCGAGCGAGCGGTGAAGGGTTAAAGGTACTTTAGTAAGAAGTTATTTGAAAATATATTTATGGTTTCCCCACTCTTCTATAAATTTCCCAAATATATCGATCTGTGAGCCATCCGTGGAACAATTTCTTTAGCACTCTAACATTAGACTGCCACTTAATTAAAAAAAAAAAAAATTGTTGCCCCCGTCGGCATAACAAAATGTTTCGCATTTCAGCTGGCTTCCTATATAATTAATGCTCGACTTCACCCTAACTTGTTTGTTTTCAATTATTTATTTATTTTTAACGCAAATGCATACACACAGCTGGACTTCTTTGAAAGGTAAATTACTAAAATTTTATAATTGGCTTTTTCACATTCCGTTGATGACATTTTAATTGACAAAATCTTTTCAGTTTTCTCTTGTGCACATACAAACCCGTACAAATTTCATTCGATTATTTGCAACCATACAGAAATAATGAAGCTTTTCAAGTGAAACTGCACAACAAAGATCGATTGAATGAGCGGCAATACACAGAAAGCATATAATATCAAATACATTAGGGTGGTTCGTTTTGCTGCATTTTTTTTTTTTTAGAAGGTAAGAGTAAACAAACCGAGGTGAAGCTTGGTTTCCGTCCTTCTAAGAAATTCGCTTTTCTGCTACCGTAGACAGTTTAGCTTGAATATTACTTTTTTTTTTATTTTAAGATAGATGGCAACCCGGCAAACAAACGAAATGACAACACTGAAGTAAAGAGCTTAGCTTAGCTTAGGATCAGATAACCTATAAGCAAAGCTTGCATAGAAATGTGTCCCGTAGTTTCAAATATTTTATCGAATATGAATAAAAATTAATAAAATTAGATTAGGTGGCAACCCTAGTTGATGGTCCCACATGCAAATGTTTTTGTTGGAATGTAAACTAAAATACTTTTATTTTACCTTTAGTTTGATGCCAATATCAGCGTACTTTATTTGATTATACAAATAATTAAAAAAGGTGGCAACACTGTAAAGTAATCTAATCTGGCAGCGCTTCAATAAAAATATTAGGTTAGTAGCATATATGCTAAATAAAAAATGTCTTACAAATATGTCAAGTTATTTCTGAAATGCAAGCGGATTTAAAAAAAAAATTATTTTAAATAAGTGGCAACCCTGTTAAGAGAACAATAATAATATTCTGGGTGCCAACAGTTAAACAAAGGAAATTCAATATAAAGTATAACAGAGAAAAGTAATTTCAAGTTGTTTTCGATATATTAGTCGATTCATGAACAAAACTAAGATTATATGGCAACCCTGTTTAGAGAACAATACAAATATTCTCGGTGGCAACACTTAAACAAAGGAAATTTAATATAGACTATAAAAGGCAAAAGTAATTTAGATTTGTTTTGCCTATATTAGCCGACTTGTATATAAAAACTAGAATTAAGTGGCAACGCTATAATACCCCATTTAATTATAAAAAATTTAAAAAAGATAGCAACCTTAAAAAATTGCTTTTTTTATATTTTCCTCACCAACATTTCCTTTTTCCTTTACCTTCCACTCTCCTAAAATAAATGTCACCTGAAAATGAAACACCCTAATAACTAATATATGTATGCCAGTTTGTTTGTTTTTATTTAGTTGCACTTAAAGTACATATTAATAATTAATAATACACAAGCACACTCAGCTGGAAACGCAGACTCAAAAGCAAATGCTTCATAAGCGCGCACACATTCACACACACACACACACATACAACATATGTATGTATGTATATAAGGTGCTTTTACAAGCAGCCACGTGACGAGTTGTGCTTTGAACGCCCTGCGGATATCAGCAGGCAGGCAATAATAATCAGAATAATAACACTCTTATAAATATGTATGTATGTGTGTGTGTAAGTGTGTGTATTTATTTTGTGTTATGTTTATATGAATTTTGTTTTTGTTTTCGTATTGTTGTTGTTGTTGTTGTTATCATTAATTATGCGTAACATGTGACACAGCCAACGACGACGACCGACTGACCGAGTTACTTGCGTATGAAGTTGGTGCTGGTGTTGTTGTTTGTTGTAGTAGTAGTAGTTGTTGTAGCTTAGTTGTTGTTGTTGTCAACATCATCATCAACATTTGCCGCCAATTAACTTTGAGTGCATATTATAAACAAACATATATATATGTATATATATCGTCAACTCTTACACGCACGTGCTATTTAGCTTGCTTGCCGCTACTTATTTACTTCAACATCGCATTACATGAACACTTACACAACGTTTATATACATACATATATACATATATATGTACTTAGGTATTTAATAACGCACTGCTTTTGCTGTCACACACACATACACGCATTAACTATTTTCTCATCCGCTTCCGTTTCCGTTTGCCGCTCAAACGTTCATATCAAAGCATACTTCAAGGCGCACAAGCCATTTCGTAATGAGCTTTTGATGCGAAAAGGTTTTTAATTTACTGTTAAGCTTATGTGTGTGTATGTTGTAGTGTAGCGCTTTGCGTTTTCACTTTGGTTTTGGATTTTTTTTTTTAGTTTTTTATTTGTTTGAAATCTCAGGCGCTACGCCTCAATTCACTGACAACTGTCAAAGTAAATACGAAATTTGTCACAAACAATTAAAAAATGATTATTTTACTTAGTAAAAACCTACACAAACTGTCAGGCTAACTGATTTTCTAACAGACAGTGACAACAAAAACAACTTTGCCACATTAATATATGCACGATGCAAATGGTGGGGGAGAATGTGTGAGTGCACGGTGTGAACCTTTTTCGAACAATCACTTACGTACGTACAAAAGCGGGCCGGGCAGACGGTTTCTTGAGGAATTATACTACCTACACTTTCCTTTTTATACCTCACTTGCTCTTCACCTTCCCCCTTCTACACCGTGAATTGAAATATTTTTACATTTGGTATACAAATTCGTTTTCAGTCCAATAAAATTTGTTCTAAAAACACTCGAAAACGCGTGATAACCATGCCTCATATTTTCGATATCGAAAATTTCGAAAACAAAAACACAACTATAAAATTAGGTAGCTTACCTATCCGAACGCAAGTAAATATAAATTGAGATGTATTATTGAAATTTGATTTGCGAAAAAATGAACGAAATCGGATGATAATCACGCCCACTTTTCAGAACCGAATGTTTCAGAAAATAAAAAAAAATGATTTTTTCGTACACAATACTTTTATAAAGGCCAACTTTGGTGTATAAATTAAAATTAAAAAAAAATGCAGAGTTTTCAAAAAAAAATTTAAATAGGCGTGGTACCGCCCACTTTCGATTAATTCAATTTTACAAAAACTCTTAATTATATCACAAAAGCAGCTGAAGACAATATAGCAAAGTTAGGTACAAAGAATTTGCAAAGAAATATACACGAAATCGGCTGCGGGCCACGCCCACTTTCATAAAAAAGATTTTTTAAACTATTTATAAATGAAAACTATAGACAAAACTCTTTAAATCAATTCTCTTTATATCAATTCTATTTCATTTTCAAATTGTACGCTTACGAAGAAATACGAAAAAAGCACATTTTCGAAAAGGGGCGTGGTTTAACCCTATTTAAGTAGACTTGATATTCCAAAAACTTTTTAGGTTTTAACTTGCACAAAAATCGTTTTGATAAAGTAAAATTTGATTGAAATTTTGATTTTCGAAAGCTTATTGTTTATGTTGAAAGTGCGCGATATCTTTAGAGCGCCACGCCTACTTTTTCCATGCCATTTTAAAAAAAAAATGTTTCTTAATTTAAAACGCAGCATTTTTGTAATTGCTCAATTTGAATCTTAAATGTTTGTGTATTTTTCTGTTAGTAGTGATATAAACTAACAGTCATAGACCGCTAAAAATCACTAGCACTTGTTTTTTTTTTTTCAAACAGTAAGCGACTTGTGATGAATAACAAAATGAAATTTTCTTTTAGTAATTAAAAACTTCTTTTGAAAGTGAGATGTAAACTTGTTTGTCGCTTGTAAACTAGCAACCAAAGTTGTAAGCGCTTATAATTTTTTCTGCTTGCTTATTATTTTTTTTTTGTTTTTTTTTTTTGTTTTCATTGAATTCATTGTTTTTTTTTTTTCGGAAACAGGTAGAAAACATTTAATCTAGCAAAAAAATTTTTTTACTTATTTTTAGTTTTTTTCAATTTCTAAAAATTTGTTGAAAGCGCTTTTACTATTTTTCCAATTCACTTTTTCATACACAATTTTGTTTAACATCTCTTTACTCATGTACATATGTATATGTTGTACATATGTGTGCACTGTATACGATTTACATACATATATAATCGGATTGCCCGTACTCAGCATGCATTTTGAGGCATATATATTTTTTTTTTTTTTTCTTAGTTGTTTTACCGTAAATGCAATCACTCAAGTTTTTGTTGATATCGCAATTTCTCCGTGTTTCCGCGCGCTTTAAACAAACACACACACCCACGCCAATACAAAAATGTGCACACAGAGCCGCGCGCACACACTCACACACACGCGCACACTGCAGCAGCTAATAATGTTGTTGTACAAAGTTATGTGTGTTTTTTTTTTCTTCTTCTTCTTTGTTATACTAAAGTTATCTTCCGAAATGTGAACCAATAAAGATGAAAGCGCGACGATGACTAAATTCAAAGATGCAGTTGGTCCATTGAGTTGGTAGCAAGAATAACGGAAATGTGCTAAAAATGTGTGGTGGTCATCTCTGCACACAAAGGATGCTGTCAGCTACGGAGCGCCACTGTGGTGAATTTCTATTGAGCGTGTGCTCGCGGTCAAAACGCATGCGCCAAATATGAAATCGGTGAAACAGCTGATTGGCATTGAAGATAGCAGACATGCGGTTGCTGCAAAAGGAGTGCTGCGTGCTTTTGGGAGTAGGCCATGTGCAATTGTTTTTTTTTTTTTTTGTTGGCTGCTTTATTCTGCAGAAAAATTTTTACAACGGAGAGTGAGCGCATTTATTTGCTACGAACGAATGCGCCAAGTGATAAGAAAGCTCTGAATCTACTCACGCTCGTTTGTATACGAAAGTAGCTTTGTGTTATACTAATCTTATATATACATAAATACCATATACATATATATGTACATATATATATTTATATATACATACATACTTGCATGTGCGCCAATAAATTATGACGCACACAACCTTGACAAAATTCCATTGAGTTTCTTATTAAAAATTAAAAAGCCGCACGGCTAAAGGTGAAAGTTAAACTTTTAATTATGTAGCGCCTTAAATTATGCAATACTTTTAATGATTGTGTGGGCATTAGCGATGGCAATCACCGAAAATGTTAGTACTTTTTGCTTGACAGGCCGGGATTTTGAGGAGGGAAAACTTTTACTAAAACTTAAATATTATTGAAAATTTTCGTAATTTTTTAATGTGCAAATTTTAAAAAAAAACATTAAGATAAATTTTTTTTTTTTAAGATAATTTACAACTGGAAAATTTCATAAACAAAATTTTTATAATTTTGTTTAATCTTGTTATAATTATTTTTTAATTTTCTTGCAATTTTTTTTTTAATTTGTTATAACTTTTATAATCTTGTTATAATTTTTTTTATTCTTTATAATTTATTTTTTTTTCTTAATATTTGCTTTAATTTTTTTAATCTTGTTACGAATTTTTTATAAATTTTGTTATAGTTTTTTTTTTGTTTTTTAATATGTAATTCTTTTTAGTTTTTTTTTTTTTTTGACGTTATTTTTTTTTAATTTTGTTATAATTCTTTTTAGCTTTGTAATTATTTTTTTTTAACTTTGTTATAAACTTTTTTCATCCTGTTATAATATTTTGTTTATTCTACTTTTGCTATATTTTTTGGTTTTTTGTTGTAATTTTTTCGCATTTTCACTAAAATAACTGACCTGTATATAGCTTATGCTATACCTAGCGATCATATGGCACCACTGTAACAATTTCATTGAAATCGCCTAAATAATTTGACCGCCCATCACGAACAAACACGCAATTATACGTACTTGCGCTTTTATTTTTATCAGATAAGCATAACGACTTCACAAATTATCAAGCTAATTGACACCTTGCAGCAATGATTTTCATTATTGTCACAAAGCATTGCCTAAGCGAAGGACAAACGTGTCCACGTGTTCAAATATTTAGCTGCTTACAGAGTTTTATTTACAAAGTTGTTGTTATGTGTGTATGTTTGTATATGTATATCTCTGTGTAATGATAATCTCGGTCGTTAATATTTTACGCTTAGCCGGTTGTGCGCGCTCAACAGCTGATGCGACTTGACTTATCTCATTGACTGGGCAACGACCAATTCATAAGTTTTATTGGATGACTTTGCTATTTGTTTGTGTGTATGTGTGTGTGTGTGTGTGTTTGTATGTTTATAAATATAACATTGTTTATATGTGTTTGTAAAATAATTTTCAACTTGAAATAGCAAACTAGTTAGGAAAAATACTAGTTGGATACTAAGATTTATTAACTCCTTCCAAACTAGTCCCAAAAAGTTCAAATTTGTAACGAAAAAAATTTAAATTTTGGAGCACACCCCGATTGTTCAGCGCTAAAAAAAAAAAACTTTTGTCAAATCTATTTATTAAATTTTATATTTAAAGGAATATAACCCCAATCTGCGACCTATTCGATGTCCAGGAATATTTCAATTTGTTACACTTAAAACGAACTATGCCTTCTTGGTCTATATTGGCCTAGTCTGAGAGTGGTTAAATTCTGTACGAAATCTGACAATGAAAGATACATATCTGCAAGCATACACAGCATCAGCTTTTACCTCATACTTCCAGTCGTCTGTAACTGTAAAGCACGTACAATACTTCAAGGCGCTAGCGCACTGTTTTGCCAATGCAGCCATCAAAAGCATATAAAACGTAAACATGCCGAGACTGTTTTGGCGAACTTTTGTGTTGACTGCTTAAATAGTCGTAATACCTGCACTAACCGCAAAGCCGACTTATGCTAGCAACAATGACAACAACAATAACAACAACAATTATAGCATACTTTTGTTTAATAGTTGCGCAATTTTCCACGTAGTCGCTGTTAAAAGAGTTTATATGTACGTGGAAAGATTCACATGTAATATACTTAATAGCAACAACAACAATATATGTATATATATTATATATAACACCAACAACAACATATAACGAAATCAAAAGCTGCGTTACATTTTTAATGTGAAACCACGCTTGAGGGTTGGCGTAAAAGGAAACATTTTCACACATATTTATATATGCCCATACAGTCCCTGCAGTCAAATCGACTAGTTGCAAATTAATTCAGAACTAGTTGCAAACTACTTTAGGACTAGTTTGTATAGCAAACCCAACTACTCAGCCAACTACATATCTTTTTGTTCTTATAAGCAAGTGGTATTTTTACCAAAACTGTTAAATAACGATTATTAATCTTAATCATTGATAATCAAATAAAAATTTTTTGTTATTTTTGTAATAATTGATTAATTATGATAAACGTAGATTTTTTAAATAAGTGTTCGGTTAATGTTAAACTAGGATTTATTTCGTTTCCAAATTTAATCTTAGGATTAATCAAATTAATTCAAATTTCAATTTGATTGGTTTACTGGGAATATATCATTTTTTTTGGATATATTTAAAAAAAAAAAAAAAATTGTACATTTTTTAATTTGAAATGAAACATTTAAAATTTGTTATTAATCCTCGTTAATCTCAATTAATCAGAAATTTTAATTGAATAGAAATTTTGATTAATGTGATTAGTCGTACGGTTAATGTAGAAAACGAAATAAATCCTCATTAATTCTTCTTAATCGAACAAAAAATTTTATACGAATCGATTAATTATTCTAAGATTGTTCGATTATTTTAATTAATTAATTAAATTAATAGAGCAGTTTAACATAATTGATTTTTAATTTAAATCCAGATTTAACAGGAAAATTTGTATTTCAATTTAAATGCCGTCGGGCTCAGTGGATAAGAACTTTGAATTTTAAGTGCTTTTTGAACTAGTTCGACACTAGTCAGAAAATTCTAGTTATAAACTGGTATATTTCCTGACTAGTTCAGCGCTTCACTGCCGGAATGATGTGTAAATGTGTATACATACTTTTTCGGCACATTCCCACTTAATTTACGAGCTGTCTGTAGCATCTTTGGCATATTTTGAACACTTTCGCTATTTTCCCTCAAGGCATTGTCCGCTATAAAAGGGCTGACGTGTGATGATAGTAAAGATGGCGAAAATATATATATATAAAAGCTTAAGCAATCTCACCCCAAAAGGTCTGCGCTGCGATTTATATCGTTTATCTGCCATGGACTATAATTGATTCCAACTAGGCCCCTATGAGCTTAGTTAGTGTAATTTTTAATTTGTGTAGCATACTTATAGGAGCATAAACCGAACTCGCAAATATTTTATGTTTTAGAATGTTTTCGAAACCTTTAAAAAAAAATTTAAACAACAATACTGCAATACAAAATATTTTCATTTAATTAAATTTGAGCGCAAGATCCAAGCATTTCAACACACACACACTCATACAGAATTGATGCTGCTCATCACATCCAAAGTGCTGCTTTTTCACATAAAAAAAATATTTTTTTTATGGCAGCGAATATTGCACAGAAATAATTTTTTCGTATTTCGCAGACATAATTTTATATTACTTTAATTAATATGCTTTTCTCGAGATTTAATTTTCTTCATAAACGTTTTTGCAGCATTTTTATTTAATTTGCTATGAAATTAAATTTCGCGCCTGCTAACTTGTCGCATATTTTATGTTTTCATGGCAGGTCATAAAGATATTCCATTCTTGGCGTTTAATTGCGAAAAAAAAACTTGAATTAAAAAGCTATAAAAAGCATTTTATGGACGAGCGCGTATTAAATCGTAATCGTAAAATATCACATTGCAAACCATCAATAAGCGCAGCCATACAAACGAACTCAGTGTTTAAGCAACAAGAAATTTTTGTAACTTATATAAGGCTTATTGTAACGCAATATAAGGCTTACTATCACTCAGTAAGGGGCTTATAGCTCAGAAAAAGGCTTGAATTTTGTTGTTTGGCTTTGAATTAATCACCTAACCTTCCTCCGTAGTTTGACGATAGATAGTCCTTGCAGGAAACTGGACCCAATCAGACATGTTGCCTAGAACGAATATGAACTTTCACACCATTGCTTACAACTATCAACCCAGATTCGTTCCAAGGTCAGCTTCAAAGATGTGAGTAAAGAGCTTAGAGTATCTCAGAGCGGAGAGCATCGAGCGCCTTAAAATTAGTGAGCCAGCTCTAAAACCCCTGCCTTTTCTACAACCGTTAAGTATTCCATGGGGAGGTGAAATCTACCCTCCCTTGCTCAACGTTCCCGTACTTTCATTACGATTCTTAAGTGGGGATATTTTTATTCTGCTGTCAAGTCATAGTAAAAATATTAATTTAAGCAAGTATAACATCTGATTTATTGGTAAGCACTTAGCGGACTTGTAAAAAAAAAAATAACGGGATAAACAATTTTTTTTGTAATTTTTTTTTTTTTTAGTTGAAATTTCCTTAATTTGAAATTTTTTTTAAAAGTAATAAATTTTTCTTTCAATTATATTTCTTTAGTAATTTTCTTTAAAATTAAAAATTTTTTTTTTAATTTAATTTTTTTAATTGAAATTTTCCTAATTTGAAAATTTTCAAAACTAATATTTTCTTTTTTTTTCAATTTTATTTTTTTAATTGGAATTTACCTAGTGTATGAATTTTTTAAAAATAAAATTTTTCTTATTTTATTTGTTTAATTGAAATTAAAAAATTAAAAAAAAAAATTTTTTTTAAATATATGTATTTTTTATTTGGAATTTTCTGAATTTGGAATTTTTTTTTGAACTTTTTTTCTAATTGAAGTTTGCCTAGTTGCATGATTTTTTTTAAATATAATATATTTTTTTTTTAATTTAAACTTGGCTAGTCTGATCAGTTTTTTAAAAAAAAATATTTTTTTAATTGAAATTTTGTAGTTTTGAAATTTTTTTTGTAAGTTTAATTTTTTTATTTGAAATTTTCTTAACTTGGAAATTTTTTTAAATTTTTTTTTTTTTTATTTGAAATTTTCTTAATTTGCAAATTTTTTTTTTAATTTTATTTTTTTAATTGAAATTTTCTTAAGTTGTAATTTTATTCAAAAATAAATAGAAAAAGTTGCTTAAAATCTCAGCAAATATAATTTAGTAGCTTTTTTCCAACTCACTTTTTTCAATCACTTACACTATTTTCTGCTGGCTATAATTGCACGCTTATTTAGTATGCTTGCATGCGCACCTTTCTACGAAAATTTACTTTCAACTCCAGACAAAAACTTCAACTTGCCACAATTTAAGATTTCAAACTTTTAAACTGATAATTCTAACAATTCAATTTCACACAAATCCAAAACAAAAACAAAAAGTGTTGCATACATACATACATACATATAAAAATAATGGCAACCAAAGGGCCAACAAGCAGCTTTGGAATTATAAAATCTCACAAAAGGAAGGCAATAACAAACAGCTGTAGGGAACACAAATAAACGAAGTTGGAACACCAAACGAACCGCGCGATCATTTTACTGCATTTAAACGAGCTAAGCAACGAAATAGCAAAAAGCAAAGCGTAACGCATTCACTGCTTCGTACTAACCAAACAAGCCAAAAACCACTCAACCCTCGGCTGTGCATGCTTCAGGAGACGACGACGAGTCAACTCGTTCATGTAGAAAAGGTTGAAAGTCATGGAAGTCATTAAATGTTGTCGGTAATTATTCGTTGAGCATTTATACCAACAAATTTTATATACAAAAATATATATATACAAAGATGAGTGCATAGGTATGAGCGGCAGTACGAGGGTAGTGTGATATGTTGCTGGATTATTTGCAACTTTTTTTAAGAATGCTTTGGGGAGACGCAATCCATAAAAATTTTAATCAGAGCTACTAAGTAGACCTCACAGACTGTAATTAGCACTGATGAAGAATCACCAGCATCGGTTAGATCATTATCGTTAAAACAGTTGTCATCATCAACCCCATCATAATCATAATTTCACTATAATTTTTCATTTTTTTCTTCCTCAAATTCTCCTCTTTACTTTTTTGTGTTTTCATATCGTTATCTTTCAAAATTTCCCCACTTCTTCACACTAAAAAAATCGCATTTGCCTATCACTTTTAAACTTATCAGCTTTTCCTCGTACTAACCTCACTTTTCCGCACACTTTTACTTCACTTAATCTAATATCTTAAGCAAAGAGTAAACGCTAAGACCTTATAAGAAAAATAAGCACAAGGATGCAATCGTCTCGCAAGAAAGTAGTAACAGGTAATTGCTTGGTGTGGTGCAAGAAACTGCATGGCGCACGAGAAATAAGTGGATACAAATAGATACAAACAGAAATACAAACTTAAAGGAAATAGAGAGACAAAAGAGCATAACCAAATGCTCGGAGTAAAATAAATCAAAATATAGAAATTGTAATGCGTTGGAGTTACGCAGAGCTACCGGATGACATGCAAGCGATTAATTAGAAGATATTATTTTTATGAACAGTGTTGCCACCTTTTTAAGAATGTATTTTTAATTTACGGATTATATTAAGGAACTTTTTCCAATTTTTAATTGTTTTTTATATCTGGAAATTATATTTGGCGGTTTAGATGAAACGATTTATATGAACAGTGTTGCCACCTTTTCAAAATGTTTTTTTTTTTTTAAGATGAATCAAAAATAATCATTTTTCATACAAAGTTTGCCATCTCGAATAAATTTTCTGTTTTTGGGAATGCACCCATCTTTAATAGTATGTGTAAAGAGGTTGCCATCTTCTAAAAAAAATAAATTTACTTTCAGAGCTTATCTGATTTTGGAAGTGGAATCAATACTAATAAATTTTCTGAACCCATAGAGGCATAGTTACAGTTCACTCTTTTTGGCGCGGAGGTTGCCATCTGTTCAAAAATTCATTATTACTATAAAGTTAGTTTGCTTACAAAATTTGAGGTGTCTTGTGAAAGGACTTTGACCAGTAGGGCAAATATGAAATATCTATTAGTTTTACAAAAAGGGCTGCCACATCTTCAAAACTTTAATTGAACAGGTAGCTTTATAAAAATTGTTTATTTACCTACTTGAAATAACAGCCCTTGCTCGGCTAAAACCCGAGTCTTTCCAGCACAATAGAATCAGCTGTTGTGAGAATGATCTGGGAATTTCTCTCGGAATTTTCGCTTATTAGATTTATGTGTGATTAGATGTGTCTCGTGCCATGAGAGCTATTTCCTGAGAGATAAATATTCTTATTGGTTTTGAGTCAGACTTATTTATATCTCGTTTCTTTCTCATTGATTTATCTTTCGATATAACAATCATTTATTGAGAGCGAGCCAGTTATACAGTGAGAGAAATAAATTATTATAACAGATTCCCTCTCAAAGTAAGAAACGTCAACCAATCTAAGAGTAAGAGTTAATTTATTTTGGATCACTGATTTTCTTCCTCTTATAGAACCCACTACAATATGCTCAAACTCACAACGACAACAAAACAACAACAACTGAAACAACAAATAGCTAAGCAAGACCACAACAGCGCGTCCACCCAACCCAATTTTAAAACAACGTTGCAATGTTAAAGTGGAAAATTTTGCGCGATATGCCGCGTCACACATTGGAGGAAAAGCATCATAAATAAGTGGCAATAAATTAGGAGCATTAAAATGAATACATTTTGTTGTTTATTTTATGTTGAGGTGATAGCGCAATGTACACAACAAAGCACAGAAACTGCATTGTCGCGACTAATCATAATTTATTTTCGGCTTTTCCCTCACCGCCGCAAGGAACTATCGCAGAAATGTGTGGAGTTGACGCTAGGCGTGGAGCTTTTTAAACCTTTGACTTGGCTAATTTTCAATAGAACTATTAAATAAGCTAACACGTGAACAGAAGAAAGTTTCTCGCTCAGCATGTTGGTAGAACTTAAAAAAAATTAAATTTAAAAATTAACTCTACATTTTGAGGGCACAGACTGCCCCACCCGCTTAAAAAAAATCCACGACTTTGCATATAATTTGATTTCCCTTATCTGTCACTCTTCCCATTATTCTAACCTTTTGCTATTTTATTTTGTTTCTTTCCGTGGTTTTTGCATCCTTGTATTGATTCATTCTTCTTGATTATTATTTTTTTTTTATTGGTGCAGCATCCTTAATTAGTGTCAATGTAATTGTACTGCAAGCATTGTTGCTGTAGCGGCTTTTGTTGTTTTCTTTTTAGTAACATTGTTTCGCCAAGCTTTCGGCGCCTTCAACCATGCCCTATGGGCATGTCAAAATGGTGCTTTGACAATGACGTACATGAAACTGTCGTAGTCCCCAAGGCAAAGGAAACACAATGGCCACGTACAGTGGCGTGCAAAAAATTTAGAATATTATAATTTCAAGTACTTTAAAAAATTTGAAATTTTTAGTGAAAATATGAAAAAAAGTTCAAAAAATCAGAAATTATAACAAAAAAAAATATGAAAACAAAAAAATTTTAAAAAACGTTTAAAGAATTCTTAACTTTTGGGAATACGAAGGAGTTTAAGCATGCAAAATTATTGCTAAATTTTTTTTTTTTTTTTTTTGACATGCAGGCACACAAAATATTTTTATATAAAAAGATTGATAAATAAAAAATTTCAAAAAAAATTTAAAAAAAAAAAAAAGTTTCAACAAAAAAATTTTTAAACAAAAAAACTAAAAATTAAGAAAATATAAAAATTAAAAAAAAAAAAATTTTAAATTGCATTTTTAATGAGAATATGAAAAAAAGTTCAAAATTTCAGAAATTTCAACAAAAAAAATTACAAAAAAAAATTATTTACACATAAATCAAAAAATATGAAAACAAAAAAATTTAAAGAATTCTAAACTTTTGGGAATACGAGAGAGTTTAAGCATGCAAAATTATTGCCAAATTTTTTTTTTTTTATTACATGCAAGCACACAAAATATTTTTATATAAAAAGATTGATAAATAAAAAATTTAAAAAAGAAAATTTCAACAAAAAAATTTTTAAACAATAAAAAAAAATTAAAATTGAGAAAATACAAAAATTTAAAAAAAAAATTTTTAAATTGCATTTTTAAAAACAACTTTTGATTGAAACCAATTTTATAAAATTTTCTTTTAATTTGTTTATGAACACAAATTTTACCCTAATGATAAGTGAAAAAAAACTCCCCCACCCTAATAAATAGCAACCCTTCTGTATAGAATCGCTCCAAAAAGTTGATTAACTAGATAGGACCTCAATCAAATATATGTATATTCCAAAAAAAAATTTCAGAACATTGCTTTTAAAAAAATTGTTGAAAGTAAAAAATTTTATAAAATTGACATAAGCAAAATAAACAAAATTCTTAAAAATTTAAAAACAGCACATTGCCATTTAAAAAAAAATTTTGGAAGCAAGACATTTTATAAAATTTTCTTAAATTTTTTATGAGCACAAATTCTACCCCCTAAGTGAAAAAAAATTCAGCTTACCTTAATAAATAGCAACCCTTCTTCATAGAAGCGCTCCAAAAAGTTGGTTGTCTGGGTAAGACCTCCCTCAATCAAGCGGGTAGATATTCATCCCCTTTCCCTAGACTTTGCACTTTCCCTGATCGTTGGCAACCTATTGTACTTCTTGGAGGCCTCCCTCATGCAGAGAACTTTTTGAAATTCCTACCCTGTAATTATTCCCATCACAGACCCACCACTTAATATCACAATCGAGTTAGCATAAGTTTTTTTTCTATTCCACAGATTCAGTTAACTCGAATATTTTCCAAGTCACTGTATGAAATACAAAAAAATTCAAAAAACACTCAAAGTCAACTTGCAGCTAATATCAAGCGAAGCGAAAAGTGAAAAGAGTTTCAACAAAATCTCCTATAAAATGCAACCTTGAGATAAACAAAAAAAATACCCAACCACACTCATACACACACACACTTTGATATTTTTGCTTGTCGCTGTGGCCCACACACCTCTCGTAATGCTTTAAGCGAATGGGCGGTACATCCGTTGGGATATTCAACTTGTTATTGTCCTTAATCTCATTGAACAAAAGCTGCCACAAACTAACGAATGAACATTACAAAGCTGCAACAGCTAGCGCGGAAACCAACAATAAACCAAAACAAAAAAAAAAACAAAAAATGCTAAAATTTTGGATGAGCTCAGCTAAAATTGCTTTCCCATTTCGTTGCTTTTGCCAATGTAAACGCGGTGAGGCAATGTTGAGCAATAACAACGCTACCAAACTAGGTTTTCGAAAATCATGCAAGAATTGCGATTCTTTTTTTTTTCTTTGGTCTTCTCAATTCTTTTCTTTTTTTTATTGTTTTACATTTTGTCTTACGTTACATCGCTCGCGCGCCAACCTCAGCTGAATAAATTGATGGTTGGCTAGATTGCTGCGCCTTTTCGGTTCGTTGGCTCGTTCGAGCTGTGTCCTGATTCTTAAAAAGTTCATTAGGATCAATAGCTTGTTTCACTTGCATAGCCAAAAGCTTTGGGAAAATAGAGATTTACTAGCGCAAAGAGGAGGAAAGAAATGCAGAGAGCATGACGTCGTTACGTTGGCGTGTTGGAACCTTTGTCCTGTGCTTTTACATATTTCACTGATTTGTATTAATTAATTCCATTTGACAAATACCCCTCCCCCATCCACTCGCAGCACTGGAACACAAAAATTAGTTTCTGCCTCACGAAGGTGTACAAAAGGAAGTTGTGAAAAAATTGCTTAATGGATTTAGAGGATGAGTGGTTTTTACTTCGAGGCGAGTTGCTGATCCGTAATTGTGTACAACACAGCTCATCCAATAGCAGCAGTCAAAATTTCCGATATTCCGATAATTTATCGATTACAAATGCTATCGATGAAGCCTTTCAGTTTTATAATCAAATTTTGCTCTCGACTTTGGTTCTACTTGCAGTATACTTCCGGTTCAAATTCCATAGTCTCCACCTTGCGTTTCGATTCAGTTTCCGATTTGTTATCGATTTCAATGTCCGTTACAGTTTCCGTTTAGTTATGTTTTTGGTTTTAGTTCTAATTTCAGTTCCATTTTTATTTCAGTTTTGGATTTAGTTCTAGTTTCAGTTTCGGTTTCTGTTCCGTTTCGGTTGCGTCTGTTTCTAGTTCTAGTTCAAGTTTCGTTTTAGATTATGGAATGGGTTTGGATATTGGGCTCGACTCCATTTTCTGTAGCAATAATGTTCTGCTTTCCGTTATAGTTTCATTACCATTTTTCTGGTGTGGAAATCGATTTAAGTTTCGGACCTGGTTTCCGTTCTTTTTGCTCTTCGTTTCCGTTCTGGTTTTAATTCCATTTATCAAATTTAGGAATTGAATAATTCCAGTTCCGTTTTCAATTTGAGTTTTGGTTCCGAATTTAGTTTCAATTCCTGTTTCTGTTTGAGATATTGGTTTCGTTATAGTTTCAATTCCATTTTTCTGGTTTTTAAATCGATTTTAGTTCCTGTCCCATTTTCCATTCTTTTTGGGCTTCGTTTCCGTTCTGGTTTTAGTTCCGTTTTTCAATTTTAGAAATATAATAATTCCAATTCCGTTTTAGACTAAATTTTGTATTCCGATTTTGGTTCAAGTACCGGTTCGGCCATAGTTCAAGGTTTCGAGTGCCAATTGGTTCCGTTTGAAGGATTCGCTTCTGTATTATTTGCTTCTTCTAGTTTTGGTTCTGCTTCAGGTTCAGATTTCGTTTGTGCTTCAGTTTTGATTCCTGATCCAGTTTTAATTCCTAATATAGTACGATTTCAGGTTCCGTTTCCATTTCCGATTTGGTTTGATTTGGATGTGCGTTCCATTCCTGGTTCAGTTCTTTTCCTTCCCCTTCCGTTTCCGCTCTCTTCTTTGGCTTTTCCTTCCTAATATCCCACAGGCTTTTGCTCTATTTTAATTTTCGATTTGGTTTTGATTCTGATCCGTTCCGGGTTCTACTCTTGCCCTTCCCCTTCTATTTCCCCTCCCTTCTTTGCCTTTTTCGGTTTTTTCCTTTTAAGCCTTTATGTGCTACTAGGCCTCTCCCTCCTTTGAGCTTATCTTAAATCGGTTTTAGTATTGTCCAGTTTTAATTGAAAAGTGACATCCATTTTCTGCTGCCCAAGTGACTTTCTTTTATTCAGAGAAAGCTTTCCTTTTCAAAGTTTTTCATTCACCGAAATTGGCATTTCACAAATAATAAACTCCCAGACAATTGCCACGACATCAATTAATAATTCCCATATGTACATTGGCAACAACAACCCCCACACCACACATTTAGCTCACATTGCCAGAAATTCGGGACCGCAACCTTTCCGTGCTGGGTAATTAGAAAAGTTGAAAACTAAAAGTGGTTTGTGGTTCGAGCTTTTTTCGGGTGTTTCTTGCTTGAAATTTAAAAGCCAAATAGTTTATTTACCCACACACATATACATATGTCTCTACATACATATTCTGGTTAATGGTGAATTGTATGACCAACAACAATGTAGCAAAACGCATTGAGACGATGACAAGCACGAATATTCACCATTTTCATTCGCATCACATTTCGAATTCATTGGTATCCTGCACGTTTGGCTCATTTCATGTTCCACGTTTTCCAAATATTAGCAAATTTAATTTTCATGGCAACATTGTATTAGCGAAATTTTATAAAATGAAAATACAAACAAACGATTTTATTATATTTGCAACGAAGGGCCGAGTGAGTTGGACGAGAACGATTTACGAATTCATTTCAAAGGAAGTCTACAAAAAACGCCATAACCCCGACTAGATCTTGGCTTAAATAGCACTACGATGACATGTTGGATTTATGAGGAAACGAGATAGATATAGAGTTTCTATATTGAAGATCTAAGGATGAATAGAGAGATCAACTCATTTATATTCGTCCGTCCCTTTTTTGTTGGGAATTTAGAAGAAAATTCTTGTATCTGCAAGCAACTTTCCGGTCAAGCAGGTTGCTATTGAAAATGGCTGAAATCGGATGATAGCCACGCCCTCATTTTCGATATCGAACATTTCGAAAAACCTAATATGAGCTTATTCACGGGCCAATTCAGTTAAAATTGTTCAAACTGTAATTGTATCGAATTAGCCATCTTATTAATGGTTTTATACAAATTTTTCTTAAAAGGGCGTGGCAACGCCCACATATGAGTGAAGAAATATTCACTTTTACAGCAATTTTTTTTGTGTTAATTATGTAGAAAGATAACGTCTATAATACCTTTGCAGGTCTAAATTAGATTCTGTTCGCCCAGCAGCTTACAACTACAACCAAACATTTCATTTTCGCCACCAACCGAGTTTATACATTCTAACTTGTTTGAACTAATTTAAAGTTTTTATTTTTTCCAGCTCCCAAGAGTCAACATGTTAGCTCTACTGCCAATAACAAACGTTTAAAATTTAAATGGCTTAAGTGCATTTCTATGAGATTTCTCTAGCTCAATAAACTTAATTGAGAAATCCCATTTAAAAAAAGAAAAATTTTTCAAGAACTTAAAATTCTCCTAACCTAACTAATACAAAGTATCACAAGTAAGCAATGGAAATAGTTGCCAAAATGTGATTTTCCTAACATTTTGGAATTATTCATGCGTAGTTGAAAGGCAATCGTGTTAAGCCAAAATTAGCTACAAAAATATGTTTGTCTGTAAAAATGTTTGTTTAGCTATAATTTCACACTCTTTGGCTTTCAGATTCTATTTTGTTTACTTCACTTTTAGTACAAGTATTGTAATAAAATATTATTAAAATTAAATCTATGGAAGCAGCTTTTTTATTTTTAAGCAATTTTAATAATGTGGCAACCACGCCAAGGCATTTCGAAGCACCGATAACAGAGATTGGAAGGTACACAATTTCACAAGTTTAGCGCATAAAATATTATTTATAAATTAATATTATATATTTGTACATAAATACATTAATATGGCAACCTTGTAAAAAAAAAAAAATTTTTAATTTTTTAAATCTTAAAAATCTTTTAATTTCTAGGTCGCTGCATTCCTATCGGTTTTTAAATAATTTCAAACTAGTTGCAACCTTCTTAAACCAAACTAAGTGCAACTCTAAAATAATAAAGTTCGGCTATTTCATTTACATCAAAATAAAAGCAGCGTATGCAATACGTTTTGCTAAAAATAATTAAAATTTACATTTATTTAATACCGATTTTGGCTTGTAACAATTATTTTTTTTGATAATACCAAATAAGTGGCAACATTGGCGAATACATAAGTAAGAGATTTTATAATATAGTACATCTTTCAACTAAATTATCTTCGCACGAAACTTGACCTAAATCAGCGAAGAAATAACATCACATTTAATTCTTTTTTAAATATCTACACAAAATATATAATTAACGTTAAGTGGCAACCCTAATCAGTAATAATTTGTTTGTAAAACTACTTAGATTCTTTTTCTGTTATTCATATAGCGGCATTTCTTTCATTTCATATCAATATTACGAAACTTCATTATAGTTCTAAATAATGCAAACTAACTGGTAAATTTGAAAAATATTTTTAGTGGCAACTCTTAGGTAATGGTGCCTAAATATTTAATTTTCGGCGGTGAAATATTTTTTTTAGTAACTAAACCCTCCACTATTTTATCCTATGAATCCAATTTTTTAATAATTCCAAATAAGTGGCAACCTTATAAAAACATGTTAACTGGGAACACTAGGGTAAGAGCACGTATAATATAATACAATTGCCATACACTAAATTTCATCCCAATCAGTGGGAAGATAGCATTGTATATATGTACTTCTTTTTTAAATGTACAAATAATAATTAAAGCAAGGTGGCAACCCCAGTGAAAAAAGTACTAAAAATTTTAATTCTGAACCCGCGCTTGGTCTCAAAAGGCTCTAAGGAAAATTTAAACCAAAAAAAAATTTTATAATTTCTTCCAAAAAGGACCGATTTTTTTTCTTGTGTGGATAGCAACCCGTTATAATGCACATCTAGGTATGTATGAGTGCGTGCACTTGTCGACATATCTTTGACTTCGTTTGGTTGTCACCAAAGCGCACTTAACAAATGAAAAGCAACTAGTACACGGAGTTCGGTTCAAAATGCCTGCAAGACGCTGAGGGCAAGGAAAAATGAAAAACTAATTTCCAGCAAAGCGCATGAAACAAAAAGAATATTCACACAAACAAAAAAAAAACCTAAGAGAGACGAAGGAAAAGAAAACTTGGTAGGAACGAAATTAAATATTTGTACCCAAAGCTCATATTGGGGGTATCGACTATCACTTACCAATTTAAAGTGAACCCTTATGTGGAACGTACAAGAAATACTTTATTCTCTTAGGCCGACTAGATAGTCCTGCACTCTTAACCAATCCGGAAGTTACCGTCTGTTGCCTTGAAAACGAGTTCTTGCTTAGCATCCAAGAGCGGCAGAAATGTCACAAATTCATACATTGGGTATAAGAAATAATTCAACAAGAATATGTGCAGTAGCGTATAAAGAGCGGAAAATAGCAAAAACAAAAAAAAGCAAAAAGGCGCTGCATTGGACTCGGGCCAAGGCAACATTTTAGCATAGTAGATGCGGCCCAACAAACATATGCCACACGGCTGGTTGGCTGCTTAGTTGGACCCGACAAAGAACTCACTAGCAGGGGGCATATATGAAGCAACTAAATGAAATGAACAAATGACAAATAATAAAATATATGAGCATGTATGTTTACATGTTTGTTTAACTGGGCGTACATGTGTGTGTGTGTGTGCTAACATGAGTAAATACAATATAGACTTAGTCCTCGATGCGCTGTTGGTTTTACGAAAGGGGTAATGTGCTGTGACTGTGCCGTTAATGTTTATGGCAATAGCAAGTCATATAAAGTATTTAATATGAAGAGTGCAATGACATTCTCAAATAGCAGCAAAAATGATAGTTAAAATGTATAAAATATATGACTTTAAATAAAAAAATATATGAGCATTTATTATTAAAGAAATTTTGCAGCATTTAAATTACGAGCATACATACAAGAACATACCCTAAAAGACGATTGAGCTTTCTATAAAATAAAATAAAATAAAATAAAATAAAATAAAATAAAATAAAATAAAATAAAATAAAATAAAATAAAATAAAATAAAATAAAATAAAATAAAATAAAATAAAATAAAATAAAATAAAATAAAATAAAATAAAATAAAATAAAATAAAATAAAATAAAATAAAATAAAATAAAATAAAATAAAATAAAATAAAATAAAATAAAATAAAATAAAATAAAATAAAATAAAATAAAATAAAATAAAATAAAATAAAATAAAATAAAATAAAATAAAATAAAATAAAATAAAATAAAATAAAATAAAATAAAGTAAAATAAAATAAAATAAAATAAAATAAAATAAAATAAAATAAAATAAAATAAAATAAAATTAAATTAAATTAAATAAAATTAAATAAAATTAAATAAAATAAAATTAAATTAAATAAAATTAAATAAAATAAAATAAGATAAAATAAGATAAAATAAAATAAAATAAAATAAAATAACATAAAATAAAATAAAATAAAATAAAATAAAATAAAATAAAATAAAATAAAATAAAATAAAATAAAATAAAATAAAATAAAATAAAATAAAATAAAATAAAATAAAATAAAATAAAATAAAATAAAATAAAATAAAATAAAATAAAATAAAATAAAATAAAATAAAATAAAATAAAATAAAATAAAATAAAATAAAATAAAATAAATAAAATAAATTGTAATTTTTCTCCAATTATCAATTTTTCCCAAAAAACTGACAATTAAATTCATTACGAATTATTGTTTACTTGGTCTCGAGCTTGCAAAAACTTACAAATATGTAAACAAAATAGACCGCAAAAATCCAACAATAAAATAAAATAAAATAAAATAAAATAAAATAAAATAAAATAAAATAAAATAAAATAAAATAAAATAAAATAAAATAAAATAAAATAAAATAAAATAAAATAAAATAAAATAAAATAAAATAAAATAAAATAAAATAAAATAAAATAAAATAAAATAAAATAAAATAAAATAAAATAAAATAAAATAAAATAAAATAAAATAAAATAAAATAAAATAAAATAAAATAAAATAAAATAAAATAAAATAAAATAAAATAAAATAAAATAAAATAAAATAAAATAAAATAAAATAAAATAAAATAAAATAAAATAAAATAAAATAAAATAAAATAAAATAAAATAAAATAAAATAAAATAAAATAAAATAAAATAAAATAAAATAAAATAAAATAAAACAAAATAAAATAAAATAAAATAAAATACATACAAAAAGTCCTCAACAACGTCTCGTGGGTATACATATGTCTACCTATCTATTCATTTAAACAACAAAAATTTCTCTCTACCACATAGCCAAACGAAATGCGCACCATCTCAAAGATACGAGTAAATATTGAGATTAATGTTTGTGTGTTGAGTAAGTCAAGATCTTTGTTTTAATTAGTGGCTCAACGTTGAATTAGTCAACTCAGTGTTGCACCAACAAGTTGTGGTTTAATTAAATTTAATATTGGAGTTACGAATTGTGTCATTTAATTGTAATCCACACCAAGCTCTGTCTCGCTCTCTCCTTCTCTAAGTCAATATCAGACGAACTAAATGTTTTTGTTATTGTTAAAGTTTTAATTAAAAGTTAAAGCGAAATATTTAAATGAGCTACATATGTATAAGGATGATATACGGAATGAGACTTTCAAAATTTGTGGTAAACTGAGAATTTAATTTTTGAGGATTGCACTGCGAAGGGTGTCTATTGTAGACTCTTATCTTTGCCTTGACTCGTCTGTTCTTGGAACCCTATATAAAACAGGGGTCTTGTTCGAACAAAACTCAAGGATCCAGTAGCTGCTCTCTTAAAAATATGCGGTCAGTTCTCATCCGATTTATATTGCAAACGTGGATTTCGCGGTGGGGACTTTAATTTTTAATCGCTATTTGAAGGTCAAAATCAAATCGGATGATGGCCACGCCCACTTTTTTCATTGCATATTTTCAAACAGGCAGAACGAAAGGGATTTATCAATACAAAATACACTTCTGATGCATTTTTTTTGTGAATTAAAACTTTGGCATCCATTATGTATATTTTTTTTAGGGCGTGGCATTACCTACTTTTTATTAATTCCAATTTACAAATATTATTGGTCATAAATAAAAACCGATTTAGATATCATAACAAAATGTCAACCAGATTACGCTGTTTGTAAGAAATGTCTCGCAGAATAATTGGCAACATCGGCTATGGACCACGCCTACTTTTATGTATAGAAAATTCTTTAAATCATTGCAAGTCTAGTTAAAATTGAAAAACTATGAGAAAAAAAAATTTTATAACAATTCCTTTCTACCTCGAAAGTGTGACTGTATTAAAAAGTGGTAAAAATATAAATTTTGGAAAATGGGCGTGTTCTTAACCCTTTTCGCCGAAGCTTATTCTAATCTTTCGATAGCTATACGGAATACTGGAAATCAGTAAGATCGCACCTAGATAACATACAAAAGCTACAAAGCGCTCTTCCTACTTATTTGCCCCATAAAAATAATTCTTCTCCAACCACTACGGTATCTACTCACACTCCACATCACTACCAACAACAATGGTGCATCCGTAATGCTACAACAACTCATTTGTTATTTACTCCCTGCTCCTGTTATTCTGCTTCATTTGTCTTTCATTTATGATACTCGTAAATGCAACTCTTTTTTATTTACGATTCAGCACAGCTGACCAGATCAGATATTAATTTTCATGTCAGTTTCAAAATCCTTAACAAATAGCTTCCACTCATTACCTGAACGGATCAAAAGGAATTGCAACTGAAAATTTTAATGATTATTTACGATTAAGGACATAAAACAAACGTAAGTAACAACAACAACAACAACAACAAGAAAAACGATAAAAAAGAAAAAGCAATTGAGAAAACAAATTGCACTTTGGCTAAGCAACAACAACAACGTCATAGGCAGCAGTGATGGATAAACGAAGCAATTGGAGAGGGTGAGAGTGAGAGAGTTGGTGCAATTTACGACGAATGGCAATTCTTTAAGAGCATGCTGTAGACTACTTTGTTGTTGTTGCTTTTATCTAAGTTGTTGTTGTTGTTGTTGTCTTCTTATAAACTTGTAACGGCTGGTTATCCGTACTGTGGCTTAAGCAAGTCAAAAGCATGCCACACTGATTTTATCTCTAGGTACGTGAGTAAGTTGCTGGGTGTGGTTGTGCCGTGTGGGTGTGTCAACGACAGGGTGGTGGGTGGGTGTTTTGCGGAAGTGTTGTATTACTTCTCTACTCACATACATACATTTGCGAAGAAAACAAAGTAGAAATTTGCTAAAAATAAATGCAACATAAACACTGACATGAAAATGAGAAAAAGGGTTAAAGTGTCGTGCTGCAAGTGCAAGCAACTAACACAAGAGCACAGCATGTAAGCGTCTCGAATAAGAAGAAGCAATGAAGAACGTTAAAAAACAAAAGCGTTCTAAAATGTCGTTGAAGATGATAATGACGTTGATGTTGGCGAAGTTGATGCTGAAGATGTTGCACACAGCGCACCCACCACGCACTCCACACCCATCTACGCTTACACTCACACTCCTACGCTTGGCAGTTAGGACAAATGTTGGAAATGGAAATTGAAATAAACGCAAAAGACATAATTGCTACGCTTCAGTGGTAAAAGCCAAATGCAAGAATTAAAAGAGTGGCGGAAGAGCCAAAGTAAATTCAACGTTATGATTATGAGGCATTGGGAACTGTTGAGGTAATATTCGTTAGGCGGCAATTGAGGTGAGACAAGTGAGACGTGTTCTCATTTAGTTTGGGGTTTGCAGGACCGAAATCTGCTGTCCAAAAGCTGAGCAAAGGTAGATTTGTAGACGGTCTTTGAAATGTTCTTCGTACAAACTTTGCTCTAGCTGAAGCTTTTGTTATTAACTACCAGAAGAGGGTATATGGAAGTGTACAGAAGCTCTTGCTCCTACTGTCGTGTCCCAAGATTTTCAACGAGATCTCACAACGGGGATATATCGCTAACGCCGAGTGTAATTGATATGCTGTCTGTGTCTTTAGGTGCTCTAACTATTTATTTCTGTTTTCCGCGTTGAGCTTCCTATCTTGTGGTCTTGTGGTGCTATCGATCAAGTCCACAAACTAAGGTAAAGTTTGCTCATAGACGATGAGGTTTGAGTTAGTGGGTTAAATCGTGGTTCTGCAGCTGCTCAAGTCCAAAGTGAAGCATCAAGATTCGGAACCGACACTTGCGCCCACGATAACTGAGATAAGAGAGGCCGAGGTGAGCCAGTCAAGGAACATCGTGCCTTCTATACGAAGATAAGGGTCTTGGACTAACCGTAAACTGAAGGACTTGGATTGCACCTGACTTCGCTGAGAAAGCTACTCTGAGGGTAGCAGTCAAGCCAGTGATCCAGTGAAGCCAGTCACAGATAAAGGAGAATAAAAGTCGTTACATTAGACTAACAAGATAGTCCATGTTCCTTCAAATCTTATCAAAAAATCTTTACCTCTCGCAATAGACAAATTATCGCAACACAATTCCCACCCCCTCCCAATCATACATCTCCACTGCTGTGATGTTTGGTGCATTTAACAACACCGCATGACAAAGTAAAATATCTCGTACGACTTGCTATAGCAGCTAAACTCCGACCATTGCGTTGATATGCGAACGAAAGGCGTTGTAAAAGGTTGAAAACCAACAAAGACGAGACGTATGCAAGTGAGAGGATGAGTTTGCTGATGACAAAATTGCATGGCCCATCGAGTACTGAAGTTGATTACACTTATGCACATAACTCAAAGGCGGATGCGCTTGAGTTAGCTTGTCTGTTGTTCCGGCGTAAGATGCAGCATCAATGCAGCTCAACATGCAGCACGCATACACACACACTCACAAAGAGGCTTATATTTATCCCAAAGCTCCAAAATAAGAGTTAAACGTGAAATTATAAGAAAGTCTGGAAAATTTTATATATAAACTGCTGAACACTCTTTTTTAATTAGCAATTAAAAAGTAGTTATTTAAAATAAATACAACAATAATTCTTGGCCTTGAGTTCATTTATAGTCTTGAAGTAAAATTTTTTTTCCAGAAAGTTTCTTAGATTTTTTTTATTTAAGAAAAATCCTCTTTTACATTTAAAAAAAATTCAAATCGTGCTAAAATATTTTTTTTTTTTAACTAATTTTAATTCAAAACAATTGCATTACGTTTTGTATGGGCAAAAAAAAATATTTTCTACCAATATGGTTTTAAAATTCAAAATCTTTAACAATTTTCTTATTTTTTAATTTTTTTTTTAATAAATTTTTTTAAGTAAATTTTGAAATATTATTTTATTTTTTAGCATTTTTTTTTTAATAAATTAAAATTTTTTTTTTAGTTTAGTTAATTTTTTAATTTAGGTAATTTTAAAATTTTATTTTTTTTCTTATTGGTTTAAAAAATCAAATTGGTAAACAATTTTTTTGAATATTTTTTGAAAAAATGTTCTAACAATATCGTTTTAAAAACCAAATACTAAACAATTTATTTTTTTAAATAAATTTTGAAATATTATTTTATTTTTTCATAATTTTTGTTTTTAATAAATTTAAATTTTATTTTTTTTTATTGGGCTTAAGAATCAATTTGGAAAACAATTTTTTTTTGACCGGATAAATCATTATCATATTTTTATTTTTTTAATTTAGATAACTTTTAAATTTTTTTATTGGTTTTAAAAATCAAAATGAGAAACAATTTTGTTTTTTGGAAACATTTTTTTTTTAATTTTTTCGGAAAAATTTTTTTTTTATTAAATTTAGAATTTTTTTCTCAATTTAATTAATTTTTAAAATTTAATTTGATATCTTTAGTTAAGTTAATTTTAAATTTTATTTTATTTCCTTATTGGTTTTAAAAATCCTGGGTCGCCATTCTACCTACAGTGTATCACAAAAGTGAGTATGCAGCCCTTTTTCGCAGCTCTCACAATTTTTGGTTTCAACAAATTTATTTTAAATAATTTCTTTTTAAACAGTTTTTCATAACCTAACACATAAATTTTAAATTATATTTTAAAAATCTGTGAAAAAAAAATTTCGACGAATTTTCATGGAAATTTCCAACTTTTTTCTCAGAATTTTTGAAATTTTTTTAAGTATGCAGATTTGTAGGCCATTCAATTTCAGTATAATAAGGTTTAAATCTTAAGTCCGTGAGAACTTCCCCTGATTTTTAGGAATTTTTTTTTTTGGTTTTAAAAATCCTGGGTCGCCATTCTACCTACAGTGTATCACAAAAGTGAGTATGCAGCCCTTTTTCGCAGCTCTCACAATTTTTGGTTTCAACAAATTTATTTTAAATAATTTCTTTCTAAACAGTTTTTCATAACCTAACACATAAATTTTAAATTATATTTTAAAAATCTGTGAAAAAAAAATTTCGACGAATTTTCATGGAAATTTTCAACTTTTTTCTCAAAATTTTTGAAATTTTTTTAAGTATGCAGATTTGTAGGCCATTCAATTTCAGTATAATAAGGTTTAAATCTTAAGTCCGTGAGAGCTTCCCCTGATTTTTAGGAATTTTTTTTCTGAAGGGCTTCATTATCTTTTTCCATATAAAAAAAATTACGTTCATAACTGTATATGGAGGAAAATCCTAAAGTCTTGAGGAAAAAAAATTCCTAAAAATCGGGGGAAGTTCTCACGGACTTAAGATTTAAACCTTATTATACTGAAATTGAATGGCCTACAAATCTGCATACTTAAAAAAATTTCAAAAATTCTGAGAAAAAAGTTGAAAATTTCCATGAAAATTCGTCGAAATTTTGCAAACTTTTCACAGATTTTTAAAATATAATTTAAAGTTTATGTGTAGGTTATGAAAAACTGTTTAAAAAGAAATTATTTAAAATAAATTTGTTGAAACCAAAAATTGTGAGAGCTGCGAAAAAGGGCTACATACTCACTTTTGTGATACACTGTACCTTAAAAATCAAATTGGTATTCAATTTTTTTGTTAATTTTGTTTTTTAAAAAATTGTAAATTTTAAAATATAATTTTTTTTATACATACATACATATATGTACATATGTATGTATGTTCTCAGTAAAAATAATTTTTTTAATTTTTTTTTTTAATAAATTTAGAAACATCATTATCCTTTTTAATTCTTTTTTATTAATTTTTCAATTTTCTTCATTGTTTTTATACCTTTCATGAACATGAAATGGTATTATAACTTTGGTCCGATGTTTGTAAGTATGAGAAGAAGAAGAGATAGACCCACTATTAAGTATACGGAAATGATCAGGGCGATGAGGCGAGTTGATTTAGCCATGTCCGTCTGTCCGTCCGTCCGTCCGTCCGTCCGTCTGTTTGAACGCAAACTAGTCCCTCAGTTTTAGAGATATCTCGATGAAATTTTGCAAGCAGACGCCATTTGGCATAGGATTAATCATTTGTCGGAACCAGCAATATCGGACCGATACAAGGCATAGCTCCCATACAATCGATTGTTCCGATAAATGGGTTTTGGCCTATAACTCTTGCAATTCAAAAGCTAGGAACGTAAAATTTTGCAAGTTTAGTACATATTATATTTGTAACGTGTGTAGTGAAAATGATTCAGATCGGACCAACATGACATATAGCTCCCATATAATCGATAGTTTCGATAAATGGGTTTTGGGCTATAAATTTTGCAGTTAAAAAGCTAAGAACGTTAAACTTTGCACGTTTGCTACATATTATATATGTAACATATGTAGGCAAAATCAGCCAGATCGGACCAACATATCGTATAGCTCCCATACAATCGATTGTTTCGATAAGTGTGGTTTGGCATTCATGAAAGGTATAAAGCCTTCGTCACAGCCGAAGACAGCCCTTCCCTTACTTGTTTTATTTTATTTTTTTTCGTATCAAATATTTTAAACTTTTTTTTTTAGTTTTTAATTTTATTTTTTTATAGATTTTAAATTCTACCCACCACTTCGTGAACAAGCCCCAATCTAATTCAGAAGAAAAAAGAAAATTACAAAGGTTAGCAGTTATTTGCTGACCGAAGTTTATCTCTCCTCCTATAACATAATAGTCATTTTGTGGTTATCTGTGAGCTCTGATTTGCCTTCCAAAAAAAGCAACAACAAAAAACCCGTACTACTCGTAATAAGGATATGGTTTAAAATGTTGTGAGCAAAATGTGTGCGTTGAGCCATTCAGTTGTAGTCGAGTCAGCTTCAGCCTTTGCCGGCACAACACACGCACACACACACACTCGTATCCATCTACTTCTAACATAAAAACATGCACTCCGATTTCATATGTTTGCTTATCTGCCATTGTGTGTGTGTGTGTGTGTGTGTGTGTATGAAAACACTTAAAACGCCCTCCGGCTTGTACGACAAATTGCGTGTTTAATATTTGCACCGTCATCAAGCACCCAAACAGCATCCCCCCCCCCACACTGCTTGCACGCTGCAATTCAAAAGAAGAAGAAAAAAAAATCGTCATCAAGACAAACTGCCATTCAACCACCAAACAACTTCCAACCCAACTGCCATTTAAACGCCGGAAAAAAGCGGTAACAACAACATATCTAACAGTAGCAACAACAACAACTAGTAGTAGAACGTGATGTAGAAATAGCAACAATTTCGTCGTTGTCGTCGTTTTTGTAACAAAATCATCGCGATAAGGCATTTTGATGTATTCTGCCAAACGTTAAATGTAATATCCACATTGCGTGCACAGTGGGTGTAAAGTGATGAAATGGATCAGATAAACGGAATGTTTTTGTTGCCTGAAGGGTGGCGGACCCATATATTTTTTATTGCTTATGAATGATGAAGATGCTGATGTAGTCCGCCCCACAACAAATATAGGCTTTGATAGTGGAAATGAGTAAAGCTAAGAGACCAACTCTCAATCTTTCCTCTTTCCAGGGATGATATCAACCAAGACTAATATGTACATACCAGAGCAGGGGAACTTAGGATTAGGATTACATTTCAATTACGATTACTGTAATTGTATTCCCTACATTCATACGATTACCATTAAAGTAATTGTGTAATTGTGTTGGATTACGATTACATTAATCGTGACCATACAATTTGCATGATTACAACTACAGTAATCGTAATTAAAATTTTTATGATTATGATTACTGAATTGTAATTTTATAAACTTTTCGATTACTATTACTGTAATTGTAATAATATTTCTTTTTTCGATTACAGTTACAGTAACCATAATCCTCCAAATTTTACGATTACGATTACTGTAATCGTAATCATGCAAATTATGAATACGATTTTACGATGCCATTTGGGGTGAAACATTTTGCCATCAGCAAAAAGCACACAGTAATCGTAATCATAAGTAAACAAAATGTAATCGTAATATTTAGTTTCCCAGCTCTGGTACATAACCGTAGGATAAAACCCAATAGTCGAGCCCTCCTTAGAGCAGTGCTTCTCATACACAAACGAGAGGACATCGGAATTGATTGAATTTGGTATTTTGGAGTTGAGTCCAGATGGTAAGAGTTTAAGCTGTTACAGGAACCAACTCTAGATTGAGCTAGCGTAAGCCTCCATGGGAAAGATAATGGTTGGATATTAGAAATGAAGATCACAGCGCGAGAGCTGACAGAGGCGTCTACTGACTCTAGTTGGTGCCGCTTAGAGCCCATCTGTCATATGGCTTCATTGTCCCCGGCTTCGGCTAATAGAAAAGTTGAGATATGAAACATTTGGTCATAACAAGTCTAAAACCATACTGATGAGGTCTCATAAGAAACCAATCCACTGTGCAATGTCTAAGCCATTGAGAACCCAGTCGAAGTACTCTTCCAACTGCATGCTACAACATGTGCGCTCGTCTCCATGACGCCGCAGCTATTCGGTCCTCTGTCTACATGCTGTTTGTGGCTGTGCATTGTGGTGGCGAAAGGCAACTGTCAACTTGCCACCCTGCAACATATCATCATTTCATATGCCACATGCCACATGCCACACGCAGTAAAACGATGAAAGCAATGCAACATTTGAAGGAGCAAGCAGGTAAGGGACCACAATGTGAAGAGGCTACAGAAAATTACGTTAAATTGTTTAAAAAGCGAGCGATAAAATTAATGAAGTGAGAAGGATCAACAGTGAGGGCAACAACAACAAAACACACAAAAAAGTTGTAAAAACAAATACAAACAGCAGCAGCGGAGCTAGACGAGCAAGGAGCGAGCGCGCACGATGCCAAAGCTTAAATGCATATTTGCGGTTGTGGCAGCAGCAGAAGATTGAGATTACAACTAAACTTTACGCAAGTGGGTAGCATAAGCAATGAACAGTTTGCCAACAACAACAACAAAAACAGCAAGAACGAGAAGAAGCACAAAAATGTTGCACTTTATACACTCAACCATTATCGGCGCACACAATCAGCTGACGCGGCAACACACACACTCGCACCCAGCGCATAGAGCGAGAGCGCACAACTCAGACAGCGTGCAACATATTGCTTGACATTCTCACAATTTTTTATATTTTTTTTATTTCTCTTTCATTTTTTCTAAAAATTGAAAAGCTTTCAATTGGTGCGGATGCAGCCACCCATTCAACATTTAAGTAAAGCGTAAGTCTGACAAGAAGTACAAAATTTATCAAGCATCAAGTCAAACAGCTGCTGCCATTCAAGCGTGCATGCAAGATAAAATCATTTAATGAATGGGAATACGGGAGTACGGGAACGCGTACCAGTAAGTACTTCCACTTTTACCCAGCACAATTGTTACAGTAACAGATTTCTAAGCGGGTTGTTGTTGTTTAAGTAAAATAAAAATAAAAAAAAAGTGTTGAAATTAACACCGAAGCTGCCACAGAGATAACGCAATGAAATCTTGTTTTTGCTTTTGTGCTTTACACACAACGCGCTAACCTCTGCGAAGGACAAAAGTGCTTGCGGAGTTTGTTGATGGTATTACGATAAGCAAGATCGAGATAGAGCGCAAATCAGCATTTGATTACTTACGAAAGCAAGCATCCCACCCACCCGCTGGAGTGTGTAATGTGTGCTCGAAGGAAGTATTTAAGTGGGCACTTTGCTTATCGCTCGATCTTTATACACTACAACAATTGCTGGGTTTGATCTGGGTACAGTGGCCCAAATAGGATGTTTGATGAGCTCCGAAAATTTTATCGTTTTTCGGGGCTTGAATCTTTTAACTTTAGCAGTCTCCACCAGCTCAAGGAAGCAGACTCCTCTAACACCAATATCAACTCTGATGCATCTTGACTTCGTTTAAAAGAAATTGATAATAGTACCAAATATGGCGACAGATTGTCGTAAAAACATGATTAACATGCCTTCCGAAGTAGGGTCTCTGGAAGGTGCGTCATGCGCCGTTTTTTGTTGAATGTGAACAGTGGACTGCAGCCGTCCCAGGACAGTAATTTAAGAAAAATGTCAATATTATTTTCAGTGGGATTGGAAATTTCAAAAAGCGAGTTAAAAATGCAAATCCGATTTACTTCAAATGTGAGTCAATTCAAATGTGAGTTACTTCAAATGTAAGCTATTAAAAAATGGATCAATTCAAATGTAAGGCTTTTCAAATATGAGTCAATTAAAATGTGAGTCACTTCAAATGTGAGTTATCAAAAAAATGGATCAATTCAATTGCAAGTTTTTAAATATGAGTCAATTTAAATGTGCGTTACTTCAAATGTGAGTTATTAAAAAAAATGGATCAATTCAAATGTAAGTTTTTTCAAATATGAGTCAATTTAAATGTGAGTCACTTCAAATGTGAGTTATTAAAAAAATGGATCAATTCAAATGTAAGGTTTTTCATATATGAGTCAATTCAAATGTGAGTCACTTCAAATGTGAGTTATTAAAGCAAATGTATCAATTCAAAAGTAAGGTTTTTCAAATATGAGTCAATTCAAATATGACTCAATTCAAATGTGAGCCTGCTCAAATCGGATTCACTTTCATCAAGTCTTCTTCCGAGATCTGTGCTATCCAGGGAAACGACATGGTCAAATTTAGCATAGATCAGCTTTGTATGTGTTAAAGACGAAAGATGTCCTTGAACCCGTTGCTTTTATCAATAACGGTAACTCCAAGCAGGGAATCAGGGAATTTATGGGCCTCCAACAAAGGAGCGCGATCTTTAACTCTTCTCACGGGGACCAATTCAGATTTGTTGCGCTATAAATTCCACAACAGGGGATCGACTCTCTTTAATACCGATTTTAAGTCAAATGCCGGTGGTAGTACCACTGAATCGATCTCACCAAGAAATCTTGAATATTTGGTTTCATTTTCCTAATTTTTTTTTTTCGTTTTTGTTCCGATTGTTCCTTGTTTCATACAAATTGAATATTTTAAGTCCAACGGCCAAACCCTCATCACTTTTTACTTTTCGTCAATTTTCCACTTATAACCCAACAAAAACGCAATCCAATTTCCTCTTTTCCTGCTGAAATCAGAAGAACCCATCATCGCCATCTTTCCCTTCCTCCGTATTAAAAACATTAAATTATAATCGAAAGTTTGATGTAAACCCTTTCGATCACATCCTTTCGTTGTCTGCTTGCGCGCAGCAACCGAACAGCAAAAAAAAAATATTTATTTTTGCCCTAAGCAAGCCACCTAGAATATGCTTCACTACCAAATGCTGTAATAACATTCGTAATGACAACATTCCACTGAAATTGTCGAACCCGAGGCAAAGAAGAACAACAACAAGAAACGAGCTGTGAAATTCGTTCATATAAAATGTTGAAAGTGTTGAGGCGTGGATTAGTTGAAGAATGAACGCCCACAAAGCCTTAAAGCGAAACCTAAATTAATGTTGCGCGACAATTAAATTTCCGTGCAAGAAATGCACAACGTCCCAATGGGAATGAGCCAGGTGAGCCGTGGTTGAAGAAGCATGCGACTCACTGTGTTGATATGGAGGGGTAAGAGGGTGGCGAAAGAGCGAAATTAGTTTCGAAAGTATTGTCATTGAACACACACACCCACACATACAGACACACCTACACACACAGACACTCACCCCAACCAATCACATTTTGCGCCGAAATATGCGCGTCTCTAAAAAGCGCTCGAAGGCAAAGTCTGTTGACACAAACACGCTACTCAAACGACTTTTCTGCAAAATTAATTTTGTTTCAGTAATTTTTATAGCTCTTTTTATTGCTGTGCAGGATATCAGAAACAAAAACAAAATTAGAAAAATTCAAATTAAACACAAAAATAACATGCCATCAGCTGCACGATACGCCATTTCCTGGAGAAGACGCATGTACGGCATGGAAATAACTAACCAGAAGCGGAACCGGAACGGAACTGAAACACAAATGTCAAGTAAAGCTCTTACGAAACGGCCATCACCAAAAAATAGCTACCAAAACTAGTACCGAACAAAATACCAGAGCTGCCAACAAAACTGAAGTCAAATCAGAACCAGGAACAAAATGAAATTGAAACAGTTTACAGAAGTATAACTGCATTTAAAGTGGAATCGAAACAGAAACCAAAAGCCCAAGTAGAACTTAATTTACTTAGAAAGAAATTAAATCGAAACAGAAAAAATTAAATCGAAACAGAAACCAGAAATCGAAGTCGAACTGAATTTAATCTGAAAGAAATTAAATGGAAACAGAAAAAATGAAATCGAAACAGGAAATATGAAATCGAAACAGAAACCAAAAGTCCAAGTAGAACTGAATTTACTCAAAAAGAAATTAAATGGAAACAGAAAAAATGAAATCGAAACAGGAAATATGAAATCGAAACAGAAACCAGAAATCGAAGTAGAACTGAATTTAATCCGAAACAGTGGAATCAGAACCGAAAAATGAAATCGAAACAGAAACCAAAAGTCCAGGTAGAACTGAATTTAGTTAGAGAAAACAAAAATCGGCACAGAAACTGAAACCAGAGAACTGAGATTGAAAGTAAAACTAAGGTCTGCTCAAAAACAGAAACAAATAAAATCGAAACAGTAACCAGATCTCAAATTGAATTCGGAACATAAATCGAAAGTAGAATTGAAGACAGAATCGGAAGCAGAATTGGACCAAATAGAAACCAGACTGAAGTTGAAGTCATAATGATTCGAGGTGCGGCAAAAATCGTTCCCGTGGCATTCGTTCTAATACCACAAAGTACCCGTAATCATTACTACGACCGAAACTGAAACTGGAACTGGAATCAGAAGCGGAACCACAATGTAAGCCGGGAACAAAACAGAAAATTGAAGAACGGAAACTGGAAGCGGAATCAGAACCGGGAACAGAACAAAACCGAAACTTGAACTTACGACAGAAATGGAAAAAATCCCTATACTGGAGCCGAAATCACAACTGGAACCTATAGCAGAGGAACTGGAACCAAAACTGGAATGAAAGCTGGAAACATAATCTACAAGAAGGAAACGGAACCAAAACAAAAACCTAAAGCTAAAGAGAAAAAGAAACTGTCGGAATCGGAACAGAAGTCAACAGGAAACGAAAACCTGAAATCGATGTTAATCAAGTAACGTCAGCTTTTGTTAGGTTTTGTTGCGTTTGGTTATTGCCTTTCATTATGTGTTGCTATGTTATGTGCAGCTATGTTATGTACACACATACATACATATACATAAGGTATTTACATATCGAACGATTTGGACGTTTCCTAGTACTATCAAATATCCCACTCACATTCTATCAAACCCCCAATTCTTGACCAAAAGCCGTAAATCTCTGCAGGCCTTTTCCTCTTGAGCATTCACAAATCTTTACATAAGCAAAACATGTAAATCTTATGTTTATGTTATTGCGTGCACAAAATTTTCTACGGCCTACCACACTCATATTTCAAAATGATTTATGAATTTGCTTGCCTGCCTGGCTGCCTGGCTGCTTGCTTGTCACTCGGCATATTTTTGCTTTTCATCTTTCATGCCAAAGTGCTTTGCGTTCGCTTCTTGTTGTTGTTGTTGGTGATGTTGTTGTTTTAACTAAATTTTTGTTCATTATTTTCTAAAACAACTTTGGCTTTCAACATGCACATTCTTCACAGCCATCTACCTACGAATATCTACATATCTTTCATTTTCAATTTTTCTTAGATGCGTTCAGACCATAGAATCTCTATTGACTTGGTTGCATAATTTATGGTATTTTCTCTTACGCAATGTGGCATTTTGCAAAGCACAACAAAAAAAAAAACGGATTTTATCTTATCAAATTTGAAGCCAAAAGCAATCAGTCGGGACCATTGTCTCTAAAAACACGTCAAATCTTTGTTTTTGTTTAAATCAATGCATGTCTTTTTGGCAAATTTCTGTATAGGCTGGAGTGATTTTGTCTGTTTATACCCTACTTGAAATACGATACTGATAGTCAATGGATCCTATTTGAATTTGTTAAGCCACCGGAAATTCGAAAAGATAAAGTTCTTCGTAACAAAAGTCAAACAAATCACTCCTCTAAAATCCTCGACAAAATTTCAACTTCTAGAACTCAGCTCAAGCTACTACCTCTGTCATTAGCCCAGTAGGGTATACATATCTACGTTAAAATTCTCATCGAACAACTAATTCATTTTTGAGTATGCTTTTACACATACACAAACAACACAGCTACAATCAATTGAGACGTACAAGTGTAGATGAGTTTACCGAAAATACAAAAAGGTACTGAAATGTACTTTGAATTCCCTAAAATTGGGTTGACTAGCTAAGGTGGCCCAAGACATACATACATACATACATATATCCATCCATATGTATGTACACATGACGAGCTGAGAGCGAAAAGGACGACCCCACTAGTCAGTGAGTAAATAGTTTAGACATATGCAAACTGACTAGTCGCTGACTAGTATGTTGGGTGTTTTTAGTCATATAAATAGGAAAAGGAAAATTTGCGCCTTATAAAAGGCTTATATTAATTTATTAAAATACTTATGCGCGCCACCTACCGGAATTTCTGTTTCTCATTGTTTTTGAGCCATTTTTTTTAATATTTCAAATTTCGTTGGAAGTTTTTCACTCTGTCATCAGGTTTTCATCAAAATATTTTCAAACATTCAAATCTGTAGACCACTGGAAAATTAATAAAAAATTATGCGCAAGCTACTCAAATAATGTATATAGAGGTTTGGTGAATATCCCACCTAGCTGAATTTTTCCCTGCGTCGTTATCGGGCTTAAACTATTAAAAGTTTGCGAATATATAATCGGGTTTTACTTGTATCGATAATTCGTCAACCGTCGATTTTTTTATATTGCGTTTATTGATACAAATGATCGGAAAAACCCGATTTATGAAAAAAATGGATTATTTTAAAAAATATATTCGATTGTTTTAAACTTCATTGCTCTTTCGCAAATCGATAAATGCACAAAACTCGATTATTTTAAATTTTTTAGACTTTTCTAAATTGGGTTATGAACAAAAATCGATTGTTTTAAATTTAATCGTTCTTTCAAAAATCGACTTATGAAAAAAAAGTCGATTATTTTAAATTTATTAGATTTTTCACAAATCGAATTGTGAAAAAAATGGATTATTTTAAACTTCGTCGTTCTTTTTCAAATCGAATAATCGATTTTTATTTTATATTTAGTCGATTTTTCGCAAATCGATTAATGACAAAAATCGATTATTTTAAAATTCAGCGACATTTCGCAAATTGATTTATGAATAAAAATCGATTATTCTAAATTATAAACAAAAATCGATTATTTTAAATTTAATCAATATTTTGCAAATCGATTTATGAACGGAAATCGATTATTTGAAACTTAGTCGATTTTTCCCAAATGATGATGATTTTTCAATAACTCGATTAATGAAAAAATATCGATTATTTTAAATATAACCGATATTTCGAAAGCCGACAAAAATCGATTATTTTAAACTTAATCGTTTTTTCGCATTTCCAATCCGTAAACCAAACAATTCGATTATTGAGTAATCGATTTACCTTGATCGAGGTTACATCTCTAATCGATCGCAAAAGAAAGCTTAAAAAAATCGAAAGCCCACAACTTCCTATCCATTGCTTCACCTATCGTCAAGTGTCCCTTTTATATAGCTTGCTTGGTTAAAAGATAGCAAAACAAAACATAATATCTGACACTATTTTCTGTTGGGTATCTATGTATCTACCACATAAAATGTTATACCAACAAAACTCCTACATATTCTAATCAAGTGTTGTTGCTATTGATACAAACTGCTCTTACATACCCTACACATAGCAGGCAACGAAAATTTTGTTGATAACCTTTGACCCCCGCCCCTTCTATTCTACAGCAGCTGCCTTCATCAGAGCCACGTTTGGCAGTCAATCAAGGTATGTAAATATTTGCCAAAGCATGCTGTCAGTTTTACCAATAGAGCTATACGACTCAGCTCTGCGCAGACATTTCTTCCAATCAGTGACTGCCTTCTTCCTGTGTGCAACAACAATATTTAAATACATATTTAAAGGTTTCTGGGTTAGATTCCCGTTTTTACTTCATTTCGCATTCCCTCTTTTTGGGCATCGTATCTTATTTTGAAAAGCAATTTGTTTACTCACTTGTTTAGGTCGTTGAGTTTAGCAGCTAAAAGTTGAAAAAAAATTTAATATTCATTTGAATTCAATTGCCTTACGGCTGAGATTTCCTGTTTTGGTGACTTAAAATATATTGGATTAATTAATATTTTAGAAGTTTTTTGATGAAGTAGTATGGCATGATTAATGAACAGAAGTGTTGTGGATGGTCTTGTGGCTGGGAGGTAGGGGGAGACAAATTAACTTTGGGGACTCGCAGTTATTGAAGAAAAGTGTGTTCAACGCATTTGTGTGTGTGTGTGAGGGAGGGGGATTCTAGTCTGTTCTGCTGCGGATAAAGGAAAAGTTATTTAGCCGAGGTCATCAGGGGCGTTTAATATTGAGTAAGGTCGTTGGAGGGTTCATCGTGTAGTTCAATCAGCCAACTACGACTAATTATAATTATATAATTATTTAGCATACTCCTGGTCTCCGGTTCACATCCCATGATTATTCAAAAAAAAAAAGCTTAAAAAAAGCTTTTCCTTCGAGCCTCCGCGTGTATTTCTGATATGAAAGTCTACTTTAAAAAATTCCTCTGCTGCGATTCAGAATCTAATTTCACAAATTTTCAATTGTTATTATTGTTGTTATTGCTTGCATTGTAGTTGCATGTTTGACTCGGCATATGTGGTCTACTCGCTTGTTGGACGCTGAGGACATGTTCATAGCCACTTATAAATGTACAAACCTCAATATAGACAGACAATAATAACTCGCATAGATTTGGCAACACAAATATGTTAGTATGTGTGTGTGTGTGTTTGTAACACAATTGTTTATATTCGCAGGCCCATTAACACAAATTGGCTTTACGGTCACTTTTGTTGGTAAATTCATGAGAGTTTCATATTAAATTTCAATTAAACTATTAAATGGATATGCGTGAGATGTCTATGTATGTGTGTGTGTGTATGTAGGTTAGCTCAAAATTCGTTTGTTATGAATCAGTGTGTGTGTTTGTGAAGAAGGAAATTACAACATACCAATGCAACTAATTTTGTTTGTTTTAAGATAATCAATATTCAAATATAACACAAATATTTAAGGCAATCTTGTGAAGGTTGCACAAGTCTTTAAGGATTTGATTTTAAAGTTGTAATTTTGCTATTATAACAATTTGAAAATAGTGGGTCACGGAAATAATTTTAAATTATAATAATTAATATATTAATATTATAACAACCTATTTAAAGCATTGAAAAAAAGGTCAAACTGGTCGATATGTGAAAATTATTGAAGCTACGGTAAGTTCTCATTCACTCTTATTTATGTAAATAAAATTTTGTTGAAATTTTTTTTTTTTTTAGTTATTTGTTATCAATAAATCATCACAAAAATACCCCTATATAATTTCTTGTAAAAAAAATTCCTTTAAAGTTTGAAATATTATTGTTACTTTGGCTGTTTTTCTCTTGCATGAATCTGTGTCTCAATTTCATATATAGTACAGTTTAAAAATTAACTTTCAAAATAGCCTATATCCTTGTCTGCCACAAATATATCAGCTGAAACTTTGAATAACAAAAATCGTCAGAGCAGATTGGCTGTTTACCTCTTACAAAAATTGTGTGGCTTAATTTTATATATTTAGTATACATCAAAAAATCACTGTAAAAATACCCATATGTCTTTGCTTGGCTGTAATGTGTGCTTCTTAAATTTTAATTACAGCAATTGATCCAGTACTTATACGGCTTTGCAAAATGACATTGAGCAACACCACCAGCTCAGTCAGAATTGGGAAGGACCTCTCCGAGCCGTTTGAAACTAAACGAGGTTTCAGACAAGGTGACCCCCTATCGTGCGATTTCTTTAATTTGATGTTGGAGAAAATAATACAATCTGCAGAACTCAACCGCGCTGGAACAATATTCTATAAAAGCGTGCAACTGTTAGCATATGCTGACGACATTGACATTATCGGCCTTAACAACCGTGCCGTAACCTCTGCGTACTCCAAACTAGAAAAAGAAGCGGAAAAAATGGGTTTGGTGGTGAACGAAGGCAAAACGAAGTACATGCTGTCATCAAGCAAAGAGTCAGCGCATTCGCGCCTTGGCACCCACGCCACTGCTGGCACCAAAAAGTTCGAAATAGTGAAGGACTTCGTTTACCTTGGATCTAGCATAAACTCCAACAATAATGCCAGCCTAGAAATCCAACGAAGAATTGCTCTTGCAAATAAATGCTACTTTGGACTGAGTAGGCAATTGAAAAGTAAAGTCCTCTCTCGACGCACGAAAATCACACTCTACAAGTCACTCATCGCTCCCGTCCTGCTATATGGTGCAGAGGCGTGGACACTAACAACATCTGACGAGGCTGCATTGGGAGTATTCGAGAGAAAAGTTCTGCGAAAGATTTATGGGCCTCTACGCGTTGGCGACGGCGAGTACCGAAGAAGATTTAATGATGAGTTGTATGAGCTTTACGCAGACGTCGACATAGTACAGCGCATTAAAACACAGCGGCTTCGCTGGCTAGGCCACGTCGTGCGAATGAACGAAGACGCTCCAGCCCAGAAGGTATACTTATCGGCACCCGCCGGTGGAAGCAGAGGAAGAGGAAGACCACCACTCCGATGGAAGGACCAAGTGGAGACCGACCTGCGATCTCGTGGGGTCTCCAATTGGCGCCAGTTGGCGCAAAGAAGAAATGACTGGCGAGCTATGTTGGACGGTCAAAATCGCTCAGGCGGTTAGATGGCCATTTAAAGAAGAAGAAGAATTGATCCAGTAGATGGGTTGCTTTGCTGTAACAAACATTTGTGGATTTTAAATTTTTTCAATCTTTGGTATGGTGGACTACATTTGAGAGAGCTTTGCCTTATTTAAACTCGATATTTAAATTCTAGTCTAATTAATAACTTAGGAAACTTTTAATGGGCTGAGCATCAATAGTTTAAATCAGGATAATATTTCAAAATCACAAAGTAAAATTCACGTTAACCTCAAAAAGTGCGCTGTCACAAAAAATGTATCACTTTTCTCCTGAAACCGTTCTCCACAAATTCAGTCTCTATCTGCAACCAAGAAAAAAACTCATATCACTCCTACGCACCAAGAAATAGTTCTTTCCACTTTGAGTTTGAATTTTGATTTGTTAGAATCCAATTTCCAAAAAAAAAAAACAACAAAAAACAAACAAAAAAAAAAAGTACGAATACCAAAAATATATGGCATATTGAATTAAGATGAAGTGGGTTGAGTAGACTCAAGTGTTCAGCGTAGCGCTTTGTTTTGGCTCAAACGCTAAGAGGGCAGCTTGGCAAGCCTGATAGTCCATCATACCAACCACTCAGCACTACTCGCACCTACTCACTGCTATCCCCAAGTGCGTTGCATGCATCAAAACTTGAATTTTATTCTCTAAACAACCATTTCTATGCACAACAACAATGATACAACAGCACACCACATTTTGCTTCAAAAAAAAGTCGCATCAGGCACCACAAAGTAAATTTCAAAGTGTATCCCAAAAAAAAAAAATTTAGAACAACAATGAACGAAGCAGCAAATGTGAAACGAAAACCAATACAGCCACATAGAGAGACTAAAAACTAAAAAATAACTAACAAATACTGGTATACTAGATACGTACAGGGTGCCACAAAATGTTCCGAAAAATCGATTTATGAACTAAAATAGATTATTTTAAATTTAATTTATGCCTGGATCAAGAAAATAGTCGAGTAATCGATTTTCCTTGAACGAGGTTACATCTCTAATCGATCGCACTAGGAAGCTCATAAAAAGTGAAAGCAAGTTTCCAAAATTTCCAAGCCATTGCGCCATTGAAAATTGAAAAACTAAAAATGTTAAAAATGAATGAATTTTGTGGAGGTTCTAGCTTCGGTTGGATTGCGAGTCAGCTGAAAATTAGCTGTCGGCTTAACAAGTAAGTAAGTCTAAGTAAAACTCAAAATTTAGTGCCGAGTTCGCTTTCGTAAGTGGTTTCCGATCCAGCTTCATTTACCAAAAAACATTAGAAGTTCATTGGGGGGTATCCTGCAGCCTCAACATTCAGGAACTGAAGCATGAATATATGCGGACAATGTAACGTTAATGCCCTACTCAAGGTTATGAATCATAACCACACTTTTGTTACCACTAGATATAACTCACCTGATCCATGAAAGAACGCCATGAGACACCCATTATATAGAAAACTCGACACCGATTGCAAAATCAACAAAAATTCTGTAGTCGATAGAAACCAAACTGAAGAGGCTTCAAGCACACACTCTTTTTGATTAAAGAATTTTTTTGTTACCACAAACTGCATAGAAAGGCGTAGTGAAGTAGTAATAGAAAACTAAGAAAACAAGATTCCTGGAAAAGGACAATGAAGGCAAAGAACTAAGTGCAGCACTTGCTAATACTTTATTGTATCGAATCGAAACAAAGAAATCCAATTGAATATTTTTCCCAAGCTCCTTGTGGGAGTTAGAAAGAAACTTGGTTGATACGAATACAATTCTAATTCACAAACAGAAAGCGTTGCCAAAAAAAAAGAGAAACACCAGCAAAAGGATTCTTTTGAAAAAGCTACATAGCACTACCGAAAAATAAAATAAAATTAACCCAAATGAAATGAAATGAAATTAAATTAAATTAAATTAAATTAAATTAAATTAAATTAAATTAAATGAAATGAAATTAAATTAAATTAAATTAAATTAAATTAAATTAAATTAAATTAAATTAAATTAAATTAAATTAAATTAAATTAAATTAAATTAAATTAAATTAAATTAAATTAAATTAAATTAAATTAAATTAAATTAAATTAAATTAAATTAAATTAAATAAAATAAAATAAAATAAAATAAAATAAAATAAAATAAAATAAAATAAAATAAAATAAAATAAAATAAAATAAAAAAAATAAAATAAAATAAAATAAAATAAAATAAAATAAAATAAAATAAAATAAAATAAAATAAAATTAAAAAAACAAAATAAAATAAAATTAAATTAAATTAAATTAAATACTCTAAGCCTTGTGTGGTCTCTCTCTTCTACTACTCAATAGCCTACTCTGTCCAAAGTACATGCGAGTACATATCACTCTTGATATGACCTAGCCTCCTTCCCTTGTCTCACATTATTATCGATTTTAATGCTCTCGTCGAATAGCAATGACAATATCCTTAGAGTCAAATTTAAATAAACAATTTTTATCTATCTTTTATGGAAAATTTTATGTGAAAAAACATCTTTGTTATTAAGCACATCATAACTCACACACACACACCCTCACATAGGTGATTTGTAGCCAATTATTTGCCTTGCCAAAAGAAAATTTTGTATCAGGGACAGGAACAATTCCAATTTTTATCAGGAAAGTTAAAGTTTTATTTTAAAATCTGATTTTGACTTTTTACAACAATGAATATTTGGTAAAACTTTTTAAAAATGAATTGATTTGAAATTTATTTTTCAAGTTAAAAAAGAAGCTAAAATTGTACTTCAATTTTTAATCCAAAAAATATTTATCAATGTTTCTTTAATGCATAGTCAAAAACTTCAGAAAAAATTATTATTTTTTAATTCAAAAAGAGCAGCTAAAATTTTTGTTTATTTTTAAGGCGTAACTTATTCCTTAAATTTCCTTATCTTATAAGTCAAAATTTGTTGTTCAAAATAAATTTTTATATTTTTTTTGTTTCCAATTCAAAAATATTCACCTTTCATTGTTTTTTTTTTTCTTCCAAGTTAAGTATAATAAGGAGTTTAAATTTTCTTCCTTTTCCTAAATAAGTCAAAAATAAAAATAATTCTTGAACTCGCTCCCTGTTTGTTATTATTGTCTTTAGTTTTGTTTTTGTTGTTTTGTCACAAAAGCCAGATGTTGCAGTTGCTCATTCGCATTTTTATTGTTATTTTCAACTGGATTTTATTGTTTTAGCTTTTTTTGTTTTTGCTTTTCATTTTCTTTTTTCTCTCATTTTCCATTCTTTTTCAGCATAAATTTTGTTGTTCTATAAATCTTTATTCTTTTTCTCTTTCCACTTTACTCGTTTTCATCATAATTTTTTACTACGAAAGCACAAAGCTGAATTCTTCTTCTTTCTTCTTTATTTAATGTGGCCGAGTATCCTTGGGGGAGGATGTAATTAAATGGTTGTATGGTTGGTCTTTGGTAATAATTGTATGTCTGCCATATAATTGGCCAAGGGACATTGACAAGAGAGACTTAATTAATTGTGCATATAACAAAAAGAAAAAAGCAACAAAAACAATAATAAAGACGAGGAATAAAACACAGGAAGGAAGACGAATGAATTGTCATTTAGTCACAGACATAACAAAGACAATGAAAGTGAAGTGGACGCATATTAAGTTCTTAGACTTGAGTATAATTTGAATTATTCTAATTTTATGGGAAGATCATTTAGCATTCGGCTTTAATGTCAAGTAAGTGAACAAGGTGAGTGTAGCTGGTTGTTAATCAAAGAAAGTCTAACAGAACCAAAAATGGAAGGGAAAAGTAAAGATCGTAAGAAATAAAAAATTACAAAATTAAAAAAGAACAGAAAGAAAAAGAAAAATATAAAGAAGAAGAAGAAAAAAATAAAAATAAAAACAAAAACCAAAAACAAAAACCAAAGGAAGAAGAAGAACAATAAAATTTAAATCAAAAGAAATAGGAAAAAAGAAGAAAAAAAAAAACAAAATAAAACAAAAGAGTAATAGAAAACAAGTAAGGAAAGGGCTGTCTTCGGCTGTGCCGAAGTCTTTATACCTTTCATGAATATGCACAACTTTTCTAAGTGTCCGCTCCTTACTTACAATTACTTACAAACTCTCCAAAACTGTTAATTTAAAAATACATAGCCAAACCACATTTATCGGAGCAATCGGTAATATGGGAGCTATATGTTATGTAAGTCCGATCTGTATGATTTTCACTACACACATTACTCATATAATAAGTACCAAACCTGCAAAATTTCGCTCTAATAGCTTTTTAATTGCAAGAGTTAGAGACCAAAACCCGTTTATCGGAACAATCGATTGTATGGGAGCTATGCGTTCTATAGGTCCGATCTTGCTGGTTCCGACAAATGATTAATCCTATGCAAAATGGCGCCTGCTTGCAAAATTTGATCGAGATAGCTCTAAACCTGAGGGACTAGTTTGCGTTCAAACAGACGGACGGACGGACGGACGGACAGACGGACATGGCTAAATCAACTCAACTCGTCGCCCTGATCATTTCGGTATACTTAGTGGTGGGTCTATCTCTTCTTTTTCTCATACTTACAAACATCGGACCAAAGTTATAATACCATTTCATGTTCATGAAAGGTATAAAATACAAGTTAAAGTAAAAGAATAATAAGAAGAAGAAAAGTAAAAATAAAAAGTAATATAAAAATAAAAATAAAAAAAGGTTACAAGTAAAATAGAAAAAAAGGAAGAAGAAGAAGACAAAATTGAAAATGGAAACAGAAAGAAGAAGAAGAAAAATAAAAATAAAAAGGAATAGAAAAATAAAAAAGAAGAAGAAGAAGAATAAGAATAAGAAGAAAAATAAAAATAAAAGTAATAGAAAAACAAAAATAAAAATAAGAAGAAAAAAAATAAAAACTAGAAAAGAAAACTAAAAATAAAAATAAAAGAAAGTAAAAGTAAAAAAGAAATAAAAAGAAGAAGGAGAAGAAGAAAAGCATACAAGAGAAGCAAATTAAAAAATCCAGAGCAGAAAGATTATGAAAAAAATAAAAACAAATCAAATATAAATAAAAAGGAAAATAAAAAAAAAAATAAAAAAAAAAAATAATAAAAAGAAGAAGGTAAATAAATATTAAAAAAATAAAAATAAAAGAAAATAAAAATAAAAAGAAGAAAAATTAAAATAAAACAAGTAAGGAAAGGGCTCTCTTCGGCTGTGCCGAAGGCTTTATACCTTTCATGAATGCCAAACCACACTTATCGGAAAAATCGATTGTATGGGAGCTACCCGTTATGTTGGCCCGATCTGGCTGATTTTGCCTACATATGTTACATATATAATATGTAGCAAACGTGCAAAGTTTAACGTTCCTAGCTCTTTAACTGCAAAATTGATAGATCAAAACCCATTTATCGAAACTATCGATTATATGGGAGCTATATGTTATGTTGGTCCGATCTAGATGATTTTCACTACACACATTACTTATATAGCATGTACTAAACCTGCGAAATTTCGCTCTAATAGCTTTTTAATTGCAAGAGTTAGAGGCCAAAACCCGTTTATCGGAACAATCGATTGTATGGGAGCTATGCGTTGTATCGGTCCGATCTTGCTGGTTCCGACAAATGATTAATCCTATGCAAAATGGCGCCTGCTTGCAAAATTTCATCGAGATATCTCTAAAACTGAGGGACTAGTTTGCGTTCAAACAGACGGACGGACAGACGGACAGACGGACGGACGGACGGACAGACGGACATGGCTAAATCAACTCAGCTCGTCGCCCTGATCATTTCGGTATACTTAATGGTGGGTCTATCTCTTCTTCTTCTCATACTTACAAACATCGGACCAAAGTTATAATACCATTTCATGCTCATGAAAGGTATAATAAGAGTAATAAAAAGAAAAACAGGAATAAAAAGAAACAGAAAAAATATAAGGAAAAAAGGAAAAAAGGATAAGTTTAAGTCAAAGAAAAAAAAAAAAAGATAAAAGATAAAAATAAAAATGAAAAGAGAAATATAATGAAAATGAAAAAAGAAAAAAAAGTAAATAGGAAAAGGTAAGAAACCAAACACAAAGGGAAGAAAAATGGAAGTAGAAGGAAAGGTGTAGAGAAAGAGAGACTATGACAACAATAACGAAATTGAAAAAGAAAATATAGAGACGAAGAAATAATGAAAACAAACACGAAAAGATCAGTCAGAAAAAGAAAGGGTGAAGTAATATGAAAGAGAGATTGAGCCACATTGTTACCAAGAGTTACAGTACAAAGAAGGGAGAGGTACATTAACAAAAGGAAAGAGAGAATATGGGGAGTAGTTGGAGCGAGTTAGGTTGGAAAGAGTTTAAATATTAATCATGCCGCAGTTAAAGGGCGCAATACAATAAATCATGCCACAAAATTGATGTTCACACCAGCACCGTAGTTACAACTTTTTTTGAAGGGGGTTTATAAATTTTTTATATTTTATTACTCTGTTAAAAACGAAATATTTCACAAACAAAAACAACACTCAAAAATAATCGCCAAGCTGATGGCCTGGAAATTTGAAGCTTTCTTTCTTGAGTTTGTTATAAAATATCCCCTTTCTCGGAGTCGCTATGTTGCTTAGGGCTGTAAGAACACCTTAAAGCACCCCCTCTAAATGCAGCCCTGATTCACACTCAGTAATGGACATTGATGTGCTACTCAATAACAACCATAGTGCTACCGTTTTAATTCCAGATGCACCTTTCTCTTCTCATTACCATTGCCATTGAAAACCAAGTCCATGGTAATATATTTTTTTTTTTTGCTTGCGCAGTTTGCCATTCTCATGGGAAAATCAACTTTGCTGCAGTCATGACGCCCAACCAACGCTACACTGACCTGGGTAATTCATTTTATGTTTGGATAGATTTGCGCATAAATTGTACTTGAAGCATGTAAATTATTTATGCCACCAACCTTTACCTTACTACCTTGCACACACCCTTAATAGCTCAGCACAATGCACAGCTTTTCAGTTGGTTTAAGAACGTTTAATGAACGTCTTCCATGAGCAGCGTGAGTTGTCGGGCTTGAACTTCAAAAACAGCTGGCTTTTCTATTTAAATCTTTTGTACTGATGTAAGCTCATTGGATTTGCTGCTACAGAGTTGGGGACCATTTTGTGATTGACGAATTATTATTAGATAGGTTAAGTGTATCATTTGTAGCAGGTGCTCTAATGACCAGGGTTGGGTGAAATGAGAAAGTAGTAGATTTTACAAAAAAAAATAGGAAAACCATCCTAACAGATCCTTTACTCGTTTCTTCAACTTAGTAAAGGCCTTCCAATTCCTCTCATGCCAAAAGCAGTCGCCGATAGGAAATCCCGCTGAGCTAAATTTCTTAACCTCTTGCTGATCTGACGTTGCTGTTTGAGTCCCTCAGCAAATCTTCATATTCGTCTCAAAGGTTAATAGAGGTTTGGTTTTGAAACGTCAGTTCAACTCGGAGGAAAACTGATTCCCTTCCCATTCTTCTACCTCTTTATCGTAAAAAGATAGTTTGTGCACTTTTTCTGTTTAGAAAGTACAAACAATCATCTTATCTACCTACTGAAAAATTACAAACTTTACCATCTTGAATTTCGTCGTTTACTACGACTACTGCTAACGAGTCGTAATCGCTACGCTACTCTCGCTATCCGATTTCTTAACCGTCTTGCAACCAATCGCTTTTTAAATTGACTATTTTACATCATTTATGCTACGCCAATTTCTTATTTTTTTATTTTCATTTTTTTTTTTTTTGTGATAACTTCCATATCTACCGTTATTTCTGTCATACCTCGTTTCATTTATTTTTAGTTTTTTTTTTTCTTTTTTAATTTTGTATTCGCTTTTATTCGCATTTTCCAGCGCTCAATTTGGTTTGCTGCTTATTATGGCATTTCCTTGCCCCTCCCCGCCGCCCCAAGGGACTTATACACAGTTCTATTTAATAACGCACAGCTTTTCAGGTAATGACAATTTAACTGTATACGAGTTGACGAGTTCAAAGGTGGCAACATCCAGCTGGCATCCGGCGGTTATGTCCCTGCTGTGTTGTTTAAATAATACAAAAGAAGAGAACACAACAAAAAAGTGCAGCAATCTCAACAACAATTCCACAATCGCTTCCTTTGTGGTTTTTGACTTTTGTTCCAATTGTTTTGGCGAAAGAGCGTAGAGATAACAGAGTTAGTGTGCTATGCCCTTGTAAGCTAATACAAACCGAATTATGGACATTTAAATGTGGTGGATGAAACGCACTGGGCACTTGGGGATTTTTATTTGAATTAATACAATATGACTGTTAAGCGGTGGTGAAGAGCATTTTAGTAATTCGGGGGGGGGATGTCTAGATACCCATATTGATATTAGTGCCTAGGCATCCTATCTATTCTCAGGTACTTAAAAATATTTTTGTTGTAATACGGCATAAATTACCTTTCATTTGATACCCATATTGCCATACTTAACCTAACATTTTTACAAAAAATACAGTTAGGTGGCAACCCTTTTAGACATCGAAAGTGGTTACGCTTACGTTACGGAGCTTGGCTTAAAGCAGAGAACCTTTATAAAAATTTTCATAAAACTCTATCGTGTTGGCTTTAAGAATAGGGTGGCAACCCTAAACGGTATCGGTATCCATAAATAATTTTGTTGTAATGCTGCATAAAATACCTTTCATTTTATACCCATATTGGCATACCTAATATAATATTTTTACAAAAAATACAGATAGGTGGCATACCTAATACTTTTTTTTCAATTCAAAGGCACTCGAAGAGATCAGTTTCTAGTCTACTGAGTAACCTTTTGACGGATACTACAGATTGGTGAGACTCACTAACCTCGAGTGAATAGCAGACCCTCAGATGAACTCATTGGATTTGCAAGGTCTTTTTGAGACTCCCTGAAGAGTCACAGAACTTGTAGGATCAGCCACAAAACTTTGCTGGACAGCTCAGTCTGGTCACAGATGTATGGAAGATGATTTAGTTGAGACACAGAAGCTTAGGTTTTTAGCTTCTGTTTCGGCGCAACATTGATTGCATTACATCTCCAGAGGCTTTCCACAAACTCGAGAACAGTCTAGTAAAACGGCAACTAAAATCAATTTCCAACTAACCCAACTGCCTGCACTGCTTAGCCCCGAGATGGGGTTTTTATTATTTTCACTTAAACAATCAAAGTTAAAGACTGTACCGGAAGACGGTTTATGAGCTTTAGAGAGATCGTAATGGTTATGTTTGGCTGTGCGACACTTCAAAGAAGTTTATGCCGGTTTTGGAATGTTTTAAAGTCGCGCTACCTTAGAAATGTTTGCGTGTGTCTTCCTGTAAGTTATGACTGTGTGTGTGCTCAAGAATTTAAGTACTTAAGGGTATTTCAAAGCTCGAACAGCATAGTCATAGGAACATTTGGCTAGGTATGTACGGTACTTAGGTATATGATTATTGTGTATAAATAGCGCACATGTGAGAAGACGTGAGTATGAGTGTGTGTTGGTAGGGAGTGGAATTAAGCCAAGTGGCGTAGGGCAGCTGTAGAGCACAAGCAAGGAGTTAAGAAAGGGATGTTTAGGAGCTCAAAGGTAGGACTACAAACTAGCACTTTCGGCTCGACTTCAAAAGTCTGCGAAATGCTGGGTCTAAGCTAGCAGACATAGGTCTAATAAGGCTCCATATCCAACTACCTAGCCTAACTTACCTTCCAGCGAATTAGAAGACGTCAGCTGAATCTCTCTGCCTAGCGGAAACAAGCTCAGTGCAAGTGGAACTAAAATTCGCTACAACAATTCAGACCTCCAAGAAAATTCAAAGATGTTTGCATGCTCTGAAGTGCGCCCCGCTCCTACTTATACCCTATCAGCATCAATTTCCTAAACCGGCCCTGTCTAAATATTAAGCTTTTGTGCAATGTTAGTTGGTCCTTCGACAAACGGTCCTCTTATAAATCGTGGTTACGTGGTCACAGGCCGTTTGTGTTTTGTTACGCTATGCCGGCGGCTGTAACAACAACAGCAACAACAACTAAACAAACAATAACAGCAGCATTTACCATAACATACTACTATTTAGTGGTCGTAGTCGTAGTTGTGGCAACAGCAGTTGCACTAAAGTGCACAGCAATTAAGCTGAGAGCCGACGCTTTTGTACTTCTGTCATGGACTCGCATATATTTTTGCAACACAAAATAGTCACAGTGACTTGATATGCGTGGGAAGAAATGAAATTTTTTAAATTTTCTTAGGCGAGAATACAACACTGGAAAAACTTTAAAAATTCGTACTGATGGCAACTCTTTCTATATATAGTTTGAAAGAGATGTCATTTTAATTTGAAATAAATGGCAAGTCTTCATGGAGAATTACTTGCTTACTTACGTCACACTTAGGGTGGCAACGCTAAACAAAATTTACAAAAATAATAAATTAAATTTTTATTTAAATAAATATGGCAATATTTAAAATATGTGGCAGAAAGTTTCCTGAACAAATTTTTTGTAAAAAACCGAGCATTCAATTGTGTTTAGGTGGCAATGCACAAACATTTTTTTTTACTTTGCTGCCTTTCAAACTTTCATAAAAATTATACATAATGTGAACTAGATGGCAATCTTGAAAAGCCGATCTCAGTGGCAACCAGAGATAAAATTATTTTCAAGAAGTCATAAATATTTTTGAGTTTAGATGGTAACGATACTACAGAAGTCATGTTTTTTTCTACCAATATTGCCACATTTTATAACAGGTTGAGATTATTTGAACAAGGTGGCAATCTTGTCTCTCTCTTATAACTGAGAAAGTTTTAATCCGACTCAGTGTGGTACATTTCTGATATTGTCAAAAGAGAAAAAATTTATTGAGTTTAGTTGGCAACTCTACATGAAAAAAAATTCTTTTAAACTATGTAAAATGTATTCCATTCACCACCAATGCTGCCCTATGTCATTAAAAAAAAATTACATGACATGAACAAGGTGGCAATTTCAAGCTGTCATACAAATTATATATAATTTGGATTAGGTGGCAATCTTGAAATCCCGTTGTCAGTGGTAAAAATATTTTTAAAAAGGCATTTATATTTTTGAGTTTAGATGGAAACGCTACTAAAGAATTCTTGTTTTTTTCTACTTTATTGACGTTATCAGAAAAAAACAAAATTTATTGAGTTTAGGTGGCAACTCTACATAAAATGAAAAACTGTAGCCACATAAAATGTGTTCGGTTTGCTACCACTACTACCATATTTCATGAAAAAATTTTCATAATTTTTAGCTAGGTGGCAATATTGTGAAGGCAACCTCAGTGGCAACCCTACATAAGAAAATGAAGCCTCTTTTTCCAAAAAAAGCAAAAAATATAAAGTTCTTATAATCTAAAATTTTTAATTTAAATACATTATGTATTTAAAAAAATTCCTATTGAGTGTTTTTATTAAAGTAAAAGCTAACAAAAGAGAAGTTTTTAGATTTTTTGTCAGTCTGTCTGTATGTTTGTGCGCACATCACACAAAACCCGCGCTATAGAATTGAAGGCAACTACCACGAAAACATTTCTAGATATCCAATTAAAAATTTAGAACCCATTTTACAGCTCTAAAATTAGTTCTTCCCACTGTGCACAGTGGTGGCAATAATAATTGACTTAAAATATTTTCACATCTTTTTATAAGGAAATTGCAAAGAACAGATGAATGTTATTACTCACAAATATTTTCATGAAATTTTCTCAGTCCGCAGCCCACTGTACTTAAAGTTTTGCGCTTTATAAATATGTTCATACGAATTTATTGCTTGTATGTATGCTATTTCCGTACACAAAATTGGATCGCTTGAAAAGTATTTATACGCATTTGTTAAACACACATGCCACTCGTGCAACAGCAGTTTGTGCAACGTAAAACCTACAACGTCATTCGGCTCGCACAAAACGAATCAACAACAACAACAACACAAAAGGCACACTCGTCTGCACGCACAATCATTTTCGCAAGCTTTGAACAACAACTATTCGTCCGACAGTCAACAATAAATTTTTAATTTTTTTTTTTATTTGTTTTCATAGATACCCTGCCGGAAATGGCTGATTCCACTGTAGGCGAATTCTGTCAACAGTGACGTGGCTGCTGATTTTTTATGTGATGACAGTAAACATTTTGTTTTCTACTCGCCCCAAATCCGACACTTTCTCTTCCCCATACATGAATTCGCTGAATCTTAAAAATAGTCTAGCTTGGAGTTGCACTTCTTTGAAAACAGACTAACCTTAGTGAGCTCTTAAATACGCAACCACACCCGAGTACACTCCGAACTTTCTGAACTCCAAAACACTTTCAAATCTTTTCGTTTCGTAGATAAACCGAAGCCAAAGTCGAACTTTCGGTCAGACTCCATCAACGACTGCGCATAATTGTGCATAAATTGAAATCAAGTGAAGTGGCTGAAGAGGTTCGCATGTGAATGACTGCGTACTTGATGTTGGTTATCTACGGAAATGAGGACGAGTTCTTACTAACAATTGTTCTAAATATCAATATTGTGTGCTTTTGCAATTGTGAGGTTATGACCTACACTCACATAATTTTAAATGTTCGCTAGAGATCTGTGTTGATTTAACGAGTTCCTGGACGAGGTGTGAGAAATAGAGGCTGGTGGTACAGAAAGCATAAAATGTACTTGAAAGCTTTGTTAGATAAGAGCAATAATCCCAGCCTGTTGTACTTTCAATATTTCCAAAACTCGCTCTGCACTTAATTTTTTGCTAGCTAAAAACAAATGCCGAATTAATTCCACAACTTACTAAGCGAACTTTTAAAGCTGAAATGCGGCCAACTGAAAAAATATAAATATTTACATATATATATTTTGTATCCGGCTGAATGTAAATGCTTTCACTATTTTATAGAAACATGTCATGAAAAAAATTGTTCCTGTATAAGTGCTATTTGACCATTTTATTCAATTTAATTGAAATAAATTTACATATAAATATATGTATATGTAGCTATACACTAGGGTGTATTATAAACTCTTAAATTAAATTTAAAAATATTAATAATTAATTTTTATAAAGTTGTGTATTATTCTTAGCTGTGAGCTCATTTATGGTCATGAATATTTAATTTGACTTAACTTTTTTTTTTCAATTCAATTTAATTATTTTTTTATATAACTTTTTTTTTTTATTTAATTTAATTTAATTTAGTTTTATTTTATTTTATTTTATTTAATTTAATTTAGTTTTATTTTATTATATTTTAATTTATTTCATTTTATTTCATTTCATTTCATTTCATTTCATTTTATTTTATTTTATTTTATTTTATTTTATTTTATTTTATTTTATTTTATTTTATTTTATTTTATTTTATTTTATTTTATTTTATTTTATTTTATTTTACTTTATTTTATTTTATTTTATTTTATTTTATTTTATTTTATTTTATTTTATTTTATTTTATCTTATTTTATTTTATTTTATTTTATTTTATTTTATTTTATTTTATTTAATTTTATTTTATTTTATTTTATTTTATTTTATTTTATTTTATTTTATTTTATTTTATTTTATTTTATTTTATTTTATTTGATTTTATTTTGTTTTATTTTATATTATTTTATTTTATTTTATTTTATTTTATTTTATTTTATTTTATTTTATTTTATTTTATTTTATTTTATTTTATTTTATTTTATTTTATTTTATTTTATTTTATTTTATTTTAATTTATTTTATTTTATTTTTGTTTATTTTATTTTATTTTATTTTATTTTATTTTTTTGTGCTCTCCATAAACTTGCAAAACAAGGCACACCCTACTGCCCGTATACCCACATATATTACATAAACAAAGCCTTATGTAGCCAACTACATGTTTTTACCTCACTGCACACAAAAAGCTCTTCACTAGAGCATGTTTGCCAAATTAATAGCCCTTAGTTTTTTCGGCTTTTCATTTACGAACAATTTTTGTGAAATCAATTTGCAAAATTCAAATAAAATCGCATGAAACGCAATCACAAACGCTTTCCCGCATAGCTTCAATGCATACTACATATGTACAAATAGTCTGTATAAAATGATATGTAAGTTTGTATGAAATGAATCAATCATACGGGATGAGCGAACAAATTCGGTCATCTCTAATTAGGGCGAAAATGCTACCAGCGGCTTATAAAAATATTTAATAAGCGAAGCTATTATGGATCTGCATTTGAGAAATTAGTGATTATTCAGCCACTCTCCAGTATTCATTTCAGGGCCGTAATAATAATTTTTTTTTTTTTTCGAAGAGGCTCACATCCTTAAAAATTCTGTGCCCGCACAACGGTGTTGGTATTAAAAAAAAAAATTTTATTGTGAATATATTGCAAATGTCGCCATCTTTATATTTGTATGTACATATGTTTGTCTCTTTTTTGTACGTGTGTCGAATGAATTGAAAATTCTAGTTCAACGCCAACAAACAACATTCAATTAAAGTGTGTAAATATTTTCGTAAAACGTTACCAATGCGATTGCCGGCTTTTGCTACGAGCTACATAGACACGAGTTCTGAATATATACTTATATTACCGTGTTCGATTATTTAAATTTTTTTTTAAACCTAATTTTAAAGTCACTCGAAAACAAAAACTAGTTTCGATGACTCAAAAAACATCCAAATTTGAAAATATCGAAAAATTATAGAAACTATCGATAACTCCAATGCTAGTCTGGCACGTCAGCTAGTAAAACGAGTTTAAAAAATAGTCCAACCACCCTATTATATACTTCTGTATGTTCGACAGTAGCTGCTGTAGGTGTACAATCATTTCGATAGGCACCAGTAGATGTGATGGTTTGGTGAATGCAATCTAAAATAACTTCCATTCCCCTGCAATCATCCGTATGCTGGTAGTGTAATCTTTCTTTTTACCTTTGATTCGTTACGCATTCGGCGCGCCTTCGTCATCATCAACGCCAAAATGTTTTTTTTTTTTGCAACGTGTCTTATCTTTTGTACAGAAGTGGTAAAATTATCGGCTGGTAAAATGCTAGAATGCTTTTACAAAAACACCAAGAACTGTCAATTTACATGCTTCCTCATTTTCTTGTTTACCATTTATTTTCTCTTTTAGTCCTTTCAGGATGAACTGTTTACGCACTCTTAACTCTTTTCAGCTGTCAATAGCAATATCCAGTGACTTTAAAAGTGCTATTTTAGCGTTTCGTTCCATTGACTACAAAACTGTTTTTATCTGTCAAAAGCAGTATCCACTGACTTCATAACTGTTGATATCAGCTGTGTTTATCCAGCGGTATTCAAAATATGGGATTTTGAAACCTCTTCAAGAAGTGAATCAGTGTGTTCTATGGCTTACTCCGATTATTTGAAAATGAATCTCAAATGCTATTGTATCGAGCTCCACAAGAAATATCTCTATAGAAAAGTAATTGCGAAATATTCTTTTTCACCTCGATTAATAAAAGAATTGGGTGACTATGTAAAGATATCTTCAATTGCTTAGTATTTTCATCGATCCCTGATTGAATTGCAACGCTATTGCTTTTATCATTTCTTTTTTTCTTTTTTTTTCTTTTTGTGTGTTTCGTACTCTCTTTTGCACTACACTTTCTTATCGGCGCCATTTTCACTATGCTTTTAAGTGCAAATCAAACGTTTCGCCAGCAAAGTTTCAATGCCCAACTATTTGACTATTTCGGATTGCCTTAATTTGCAATGCCTTTGAGAAATCGAACGAAAATGTTTGATATTCGTTGTTGTTGTTGTTGTTTTACTGCGCACTCGAAAAGTTTACATTTTAATGGCATTGAATTGAATAAAAAATACAGAATAATTTGAAACGGAAATTCGATTGTTACGTTAACGAGTTTGAGGTCAACGATTTGCAATTGTTTGCTTCACAGGAGCTTTGGTACATTTAATTGAGCTTAAATGCAAATTTAGCTAGGCAATTATTTTTGAGCTGCGGAATATTTTAAGTTTAGCATAACTTTGGACTTAATCTTAATTTGAACATTAATCTTATAATTTTGAAATACTTTTATTCTTGTATGTTTATACATATATGTACATATTTGAAAGCTTCCATAAATAAAATAAACTAAGACAAGATAAAATAATAAATTAAATTACATTAAGTAAGATAAAATAAAATAAAATAAAATAAAATAAAATAAAATAAAATAAAATAAAATAAAATAAAAAAAAATAAAATAAAATAAAATGAAATAAAATAAAATAAAATAAAATAAAATAAAAAAAAAAATAAAAAAAAAATTAAAAAAATCTAATGAAATAAATAAAAAAAAATTAAATTAAATAAAATCAAATAAAATAAAATCAAATAAAATAAAATAAAACAAGATAAAATAAAATAAAATAACCAACAACAAAATAAAATAAAATAAAATAAAATAAAATAAAATAAAATAAAATAAAATAAAATAAAATAAAATAAAATAAAATAAAATAAAATAAAATAAAATAAAATAAAATAAAATAAAATAAAATAAAATAAAATAAAATAAAATAAAATAAAATAAAATAAAATAAAATAAAATAAAATAAAATAAAATAAAATAAAATAAAATAAAATAAAACGAAATAAAATAAAATAAAATAATATAAAATGAAATAAAATAAAAAAAAGTAAAATAAAATAAAATAAAATAAAATAAAATAAAATAAAAAAATCTAATAAAATAAAAAAATAAAAAAAAAATTTAAAAAATCTAATGAAATAAATAAAAAAAAATTAAATTAAATAAAATAAAATAAAATAAAATCAAATAAAATAAAATAAAACAAGATAAAATAAAATAAAATAAAACAAGATAAAATAAAATAAAATAACCAACAACAAAATAAAATAAAATAAAATAAAATAAAATAAAATAAAAAAAAATAAAATAAAATAAAATAAAATAAAAGAAAATAAAATAAAATAAAATAAAATAAATAAAATAAAATAAAATAAAATAAAATAAAATAAAATAAAATAAAATAAAATAAAATAAAATAAAATAAAATAAAATAAAATAAAATAAAATAAAATAAAATAAAATAAAATAAAATAAAATAAAATAAAATAAAATAAAATAAAATAAAATAAAATAAAATAAAATCAAATCAAATCAAATCAAATAAAAGAAAAGAAAAGAAAATGAAATGAAATGAAATGAAATGAAATGAAATAAAATAAATTAAAATAAAATAAAAACAAACCAAAGTTACTACTGCACCATTAATGCGTTCATTAGTTTTCCTACAGGGCTGTATACTATTCATATCAATTAATCATATGCGTACGGCCATGTTGTCACAGAATGCGGCAATATTAATTGTTTGTATGGCCTAGCAAAAGCATCAGCATAACCATTGTTTGAGAAAACAATCAATAAGACGGCAGCCAACCAACTGAACGAACCGTACGAGATGACATACTAACAACACAATACAATGTCGTACATGCGATATCCTGGTTAGTTGACACACTTGCAGCAATGCTGGCTTAAACAAACAATGCGAGTAAAATGAATATTAACAACGACAACAACAAGAACATGCAGAGCAAAAATGTAGGAAATCGAAGGAAAATCGATCGAGTTGCACGGCATATTGAGTACACATGAACTGAAGTGTGTGCCATAAATTTGTCATTTTGTATGGTAGACTGACTGACTGACTGACTGAATTCACGTGAAATAACGTACGGTTGCATATGCCAAAGCTTTAGGGCCACTTTCATAAAAGCCGGTTAAGCCTAATCGGTGATTAATTTGACAGCTAACCATACAAAATACGTCAATTAAACTCCGGTTAGCGGCTACCGGCTTTTATGAAAGCGGCCCTAAGTATTGCTTTCGTTGCTGCGTAAACGTCGAAAGGACAACCCTGTAGGTATTTGGGAAATGGATGAGTTTTGAGTTAAGAAATTAGATTCGCATTGGCGTTAATTCATATCTACAACGGTTTTAATTTGGGAGGACTTTATAGTTCAATCTTCACAATACTCAAGTCCCGAACTCAAAAAGCCCATAGCCTCACATCTCTCTTTGTATTATTATAATTTAAATTTCATATATAAATTGTTTGTTTAATATATAATATTTGGTATTCTTCCCTTTACGAGTTTCTCTCCGCTATCAGCTGTTAATACTGATCAGCTGAGGTCAACAAATCTCACAAATATGGCAACTGCGCGCTTCGTGGGTATTTATCGTGTGGCATACCAGTCCCAGTGTGCTGGCAATTAAATCTTTCTGTCATTTTTCTTTTTTTTTGTTTTGTTGTTTATTCCCTATGTTAATAACTAATACATACATACAAACGCATTCGAGTATATTTTGTCCTCCATGCACGCATAATTGGCTATCTGTCAGAAATTCGCTCAATAAATGAGAATATTTTGCGGTTGACCGAATACCACAAGTGGGAGTTTTAAAACATAAATGAGCAAAATTAAAATATATTTCAAGGACAAATGCATTGCAGATGGGACTGGTGGGAAGGACTCAAATAAATTACTTTTATTGGCATTTTATTTTAAAAACTACGGGCAATATGTTTGTCGGTATGTGAGATATATTGTATGATGGCAGCTGCGACAGGCGAGCTCCGTATTTTACTCATTCTGCTTTTAAGTAGGGAGGAATGCATGAGGAGAGCAGATGGGACGAAGTCGTTGCAAGTAGCGAACGTGAAATTTATGACTGGCTGCTGTTTGGTGACGATCCCAATGGCGCATCAAACTACATCGCATGACCAGGCCTTCTTATGCAAATGGGCAATTTCACTCGAGTTAAGAAAGTTGTTGCGACGATAATCAAAGAATTAAAAGTAGACAAGCGAAAAGCAGCAAAAATTGAGATTTAAAACATGGAAGTGTAAAGACAAAGGGTAAAAATAATAATAAAACGAAAAAAAAAGGAAAAAAGGAGAAAAAAATAAAGAAAAACAAAACAAAACAATAATAAAATGAAGAAGAAGAAAAGAAAAACAGAAAGAAAAATTAAAATTAAAATAAAGTAAAGAAGAAGAAGAAGAAAAATAAACAGAACAGAAGAGGAAGAAAAAGAGAAAAAAAATTAAAAAGAAGGAAAAAATAAGTAAAAAGAAACAGAAAAAGAAAAAGAAGAATAAAAAAAAACCAAAAAGAAAAAGAAAAGGGAAAATTAACAGGAAAAATAAAAATAAAAATAAAAAGAAAAAAAAAAAGAAAAAGAAGAAGAAAAAGAAAAAGAAAAAGAAAAAGAAAAAGAAAAAGAAAAAGAAAAAGAAAAAGAAAAAGAAAAAGAAAAAGAAAAAGAAAAAGAAAAAGAAAAAGAAAAAGAAAAAGAAAAAGAAAAAGAAAAAGAAAAAGAAAAAGAAAAATAAAAAGAAAAAGAAAAAGAAAAAGAAAAAGAAAAAGAAAAAGAAAAAGAAAAAGATAAAGAAAAAGAAAAAAAAATAAAAATAAAAAGCAAAAAGCAAATCAAAATTAAACTAATAACAAAACGAAGAAGAGAATGAAAAATGAAGAAGAAGAAATAGAAAAATAGGAAGAGGAAGAAATAGAAAATAAATGAAAAATAGAAGTTTTAATAATAGGTACATAAGTAATATAAAGAAAAAGAAAAATAAAAGAAAAAGAAAAAAGAGGAAGAAAAAAAAATACAAAAAAAGGAGAAAAATAAAAATAAACAGATAAAGTAAAGAATAAAATGAGATGGAAATGAGTATTATACAAAATTAAATAAAATGAAAAATAAAGATAAAAAGAAATAGAAATAGAGAAGGGGTGCTCTAAATTCAATAGAAAAAGCATAGGAACATTTAAATTAAAATAAAAGTAAAGTTAAGAGAGAACTAGAAAGGCAATGAAAACTATAAAAACCAAAAGCATGAAGACGAAAATCTAGAAAGAAAAATGTCAGCTTTGACTTCCGTTCCCATTAGGATTCCTTATTCTGTCTTAACTTGTTTTGAGGTTGGATTGAAACATCTTATCCCATGAGCGAATTTCTAGTGGTTACTAATTTTAGAAAATTGAGCTTCGAAGCTAGTGCGTACAAGTGGAACTTTCGAATCGTACTGCTAATGCAAAGATGACACCAATGACAACAAAGTCCACGAAATGGTCATAGAAATCAGGTCACAAAAAGAGAGTAGATACAATGCCATCAAATGTCGAGATAAGAATTAAAGTCATAGAGATATGATGTCAAAGGAGCCGTCACAATTGGAACCGTTGTTAGCACAAACAAACAATTCGTGACAAAATCCATCCCTTCAGCTACCTGCGGCACTCACAAAAGAACAAACGTATTCCACATTTGTTGTCCCACATACTTAGGCGCGTAGCTAAGTACGAGTAAATATATCCTGGGCAAAAGAATTTGCATTTCCGCTACACTCGCCAGCGCGTGACAAGTGAAATGGGCAAAAGAAACGCAGAGACCATGATGAGGGAGCCAGCATAAAACAACCAAACCGTAGAAGGACAATTAAACTCACACGACTAACATGACAACAAAGTGTGCTAGTCTACAGAGCTCCTGGATGTTTTCACAAAATTAAAAAGCAGAAAAACTAAAAACCATAACGGCGAAATTAAAAACAAAGACAAAAGAAATGCAAAATGAGAAAAACACAAAAAAAAAAATTCTGTGAGAAAATGCGAAAAGAGTGCAGCCTCAAATGTAAGGAAAATCGGCGCTAGGGAAACCGACAAACTAAACTTAACAACGCGAGGCTTTAAGCAACCAAGCATTGCCAATGGAATGAGTTCGTTTCGATAGCGATGGCGCTACGCAGAAGTGAAAGGTGGGAATGCGCTATTGCGTGAATGTGTGGCTGTGTGCTAAGATGTGAGGTGGGACTCTCTTGAGCATACATAACGGTTGTTATGCATGCGTGCTTTGACATGCTATAAAATAATCATAATATAAAAACAACAACAACAATAAAAAGAACCGACATTATCACCAATAAAAATTTACGCTGTTGTATAGCAAAACAAATACTCACCTATGGACTCTTGTCACAATAGGCGTATCTTCTCTTTCTCTTTAAGCTCTCAGGGTATGATAGGATCCGAAAAGAGAGACGATCTGTTTTTTCATGACAGACTTGTTCAATCTGGATTAATCAATTACATATGTATATTAAATTGCTCTATTAATTTAATTGATTAATTATGATAATCGAACAGTTTTAGAATAATAATTCGATTAGGATAAAAATTTTGAGAATTCATAAGGATTTATTTCGGTTTCAAATTTAATCATAGGATTAATCAAAATTTCAAGTTGATTACAATTTTGTATTCGTTGCGATTAAAGGGGATTAATAGGAGTCATACATGAGTCAGAAAGGAGTCCTAAATGGGAGCGGTTATGACCTTTATGAGTCCGAAATTAAGGTATTTCCCTTCTTGCGATGGTCGTCCGATATGAGCCTGATTCCATATATCATATGAGGTTGAATAAGAGTTATATAGGACACCTTCTCATAAAAGGCTCTTAGTAATCCTCGTTCATCGCAATTAATCAAATATTTTAATCAAATTGAAATTTGGATTAATTTAATTAATCCTAAGATTAAATTTGAAAATGAAATAAATCCTCACTAATCGAGCACAAAATTTAATCCTAATCGATTAATAATTCTAAAAATGTTCGATTATAATACATAATCGATTATTACAAGAATAACAAAAAATTGAATTTGATTATCAATGATTAAGATTAATAATCATTATTTAACAGGTATGTTTAAAAGAAGTTCACAAAGGATTCTTGTCACTTGTTTTTCCGGCAAATTCTAATAAAAAACTTTGATAAGATTTTTTCGATTTGCAATTACTCGACAATACCAATACTATTATTACTCACCTTTTAGCTGCAAGTAATAAATGAAATTGCTTCGAACACCAACAAATTCAATTAGTCAAACAATACACTTTGTATTTGCTCATAGACGACAACCGAATTGAGCAATCGCAGCAGCAACAAACTGTGTCACAATCCAACAAGAGCGTAGGAGTGCAAGGGCTTTCAAAGCCGTAACCATTACGAGTGTGAGATTAGTTGGGTGTAACAACAACAACAACAAAGATAAGGCATGAACTAACGCAATTCATTCAAATTGAAGTGAAACGCACATGTGCATGGCTTGAAGGAGATGCATGACCGAGGCAATACGTCAATGTCACTTGGTATGCACAAACAACAACAAAAACAACAACTGAGTTATTACTGTCATCATCAATGGTGAGCGAAGCAAAACAAGTCGACTTGCAAGAGACTGTGAAAAGAATTCTTTCAGCTGAAACGAAAGGATAAAATTTTAAGTTCTGGTGTATAACTCATAAACGCACTGAGTTTTGCTTGATAAATTGACAAAATGAATTATGTTTTAACAACTTTAAGGGTGGCGTTTTTGGTTTGTTGATTTTTTACTCAGCTGTCTGCCATACATTCACTACTATCGGACTAGAACTTCGCAACTATACAATCAATTAAAACAATTAAAACAACCAATTTTGGTACATTAAAGTTCAAAGTTTACAAAAGTCTGCAACACTGTGGGCTACGACGTACGTTTCAAGTACGAGTATGTTTATTTGTTTGAGCTACTCGTACGCAAAAATTCTTGAACTAAAAGTGTGGCCAATGACTTCAAAAGTTGTATCATATGTTAGTTTGGCTGGTACTTTCAAAGTTACACAAACAAAATAAAGTGCATACATGTGGGTGTTAATATGTGAGTGTGTGTGTGCAGAATAGTTGTTAATAACTTCAAAACTAGTCTGAGTATCAAGCCACAGAAGTTAGCTTATAACTTACTACAATGGCATTCAAACATCCCACAGTGGCTCTCAAAATTCCTGCAGTAGCTCGTAAACTCTCGCTTTCGAAGAGTCTTTTAGCAACAAACAGCCCCCATTTTCATATGCAGAAGCTACATTGGCGCTCAAACTTACTACGAGGACATTCAAACTTCCCAGTGGATCTCAAACTTCATTCGTGGCAAACTTTCAGTTTCGAAGAGTCCTACAATAGAATCAAACCTCCACAGTGGCTTTCAAAATTCCTTCAGTAGCTCGCAAACTTTTTCCACTATATTTCTTTTGCTTTATCTGGCAAATTTAATTAACGTTTGTCGGTTTCGAAGAGTCTTTTAGCATCAAAACGCCCCCATTTTCATATAAAAAAGCTACACTGGCACTCAAACTTTCAATAATGACACTCAAACTTCCAACAATGACATTCAAACTTAACACAGTGGCTTTCAAAATTCCTGCCGTAAACTTCCTCTACTTGATTTATCTTGCTTTATCTGATAAATTTAATTAATGTCCGCCAGGGCCAAATTGTCTTATAGCATCAAACTACACCCATTTTCATGTATAAAAGCTACATTGACACTCAAACTTCCAGCAATGACACTCAAACTTCCAACAGTGACACTCAAACTTCCCACAGTGGCTCTGAAAATTCCCTCAGCAGCTCTCAAACTTTTTCTACTAGATTTATCTGGCAAATTTAATTAATGTTTGTCGGTTTCGAAGTCTTTCAGCATCAAACTGCTCCCATTTTCATATACAAAAGCTACATTGACATTCAAACTTCCAGCAATGGCACTCAAACTTCCAACAATGGCATTCAAACTTCCCACAGTGGCTCTCAAAATTCCCTCAGCAGCTCTCAAACTTTTTCTACTAGATTTATCTTGCTTTATCTGCCAACTCCACATATAATGATAAAATTTATTGATTCCCATATCATGTCTTTGGTCTTACGATTATCTCTTCTGGCAGAATTTCAAGTATATTTATAAATTTTATGCCAATGATGCCCATACATGCACTCATAACTTTGTAGTAGAAACTGCAAAACTTTGCTCCTTCAATGGGCGTTGTTGTTGTTAATACTTTTATTTTTATTACGCCCACTTCACATGAAGTTGCAGGCTTTAATTTCAAAATCGATATTTGGCCGTTCGCAGTTACAAAAGTACTCGAATACAATCACACCAAACAACCCATCCAGCCCATCATGTGCTACCACAGTGCCACCAGTCATTGTCACTGTCACCGTCACCATCCAATGTTGCCACCCATGTAGAGTTCGTTGTATGCAAATGAAATACGGTGAGTTGCTGTGCTGAACTCGTTCACTAGTGAGTATACAACTAAAGTAACAACAACAACAAAATTTAA
>OX608080.1:103161476-103233589 GCA_951509765.1 Sphenella marginata | reverse complement strand
CCCCAAAACCAAAGTTTACTAGAAAGAAGGGAAACTCGTTGATATACCAATGGTTATTTAACAAAACTTTCAAAGTTTTTGCTCAATTCCCAAAAAAATCGGTTTACAGCGCGATCTTTCTCCTATAACCTAAAAAAATATCCAGCTATTACAAATTTAATTTTTTTCTTTTTGTCAACTAAGCGAACTTTCTTTAGTCTCCACTGACATATGAAATTGTATTTTTGAATTTTATTATCTCAGTTGAAAACATTTACTGGTTGCTTCATCAGCCGTCATTCAGTCGGGCATTCAGTCAACTATCCGTTATGCCAGCCAGCCAGCCAGGCAGCGTGCGCTCTCAGCACTTCGCAATGGACAAGGCAGTCAATCCGTAAATCCTACCAATTTAACTTGGCACGTGAAATATTTTTTAAGTTTTTTGTTTTATTTTTCTTTTTCTTTGCATTTTAACAAAATTGTTGTTGTTGTTGCATGAACTATTTTAACCACTTTCCATTAGCTGTATTTGTGAGTGAATGTGTGCGATTTAGTTGAATGGAAAATGTGAGAGCGCAACGCTCAAATAATTTAGTAGACGACTAACGACTAACGGCTAGCGAGCGAGTAGCGAGTTGTTATTGGCTTTTGCGTTTTTTTGTTTTTTTTTGTATTTAACAAAACTGTCGGTAAAATCCTTTAGTGGTTTTTAATTAAAATGAAAGCTTACAAATATACAATATGTGTATAACTGGTTGTTTTATATTATTATTTATTTTGTTGTTGTTTCATTTCGACAAAATCCTTTCACAAATTGTAAGCATAAATTCAAAACTCTAAAGCCAGCGCTGTAATGCCATAAAAATGTTAAGCGTCTACAATTTGTTGGGAATTTTTTGTGTGATTGATAACTGAGATTGATATTTAAAAACTATCGATAACTTTTTTGAAACATTGAAAACTATAGATCTTTTTTTTGTAAAAATTATTCTAAAGAATTCAAAAAATGTATGAAAATTTTTTTAAAAATTTTGAAATATTTTTAATAAGCAAACCGAAAGCAATACAAACCGAAAAGTAGTTTTGTAGCAAGTTGGATAATTAAGTTGAATTTTATTAGCTTTTAGTATTTTTCTAAACTAAGATCCCTTTAAAAATTTCAAACAAATTAAAAAAAAAATTTCCATAAAATTTTAAATTTTTTTTTTGAAATTTTGAAACATGACCTTTTAAATAAATTTTCAAAACTTTTTCCTAACAAATATTGGTTTTCAATTCTCAAAAAGTTCAAAAGTGTTTTAAAAAAATTTTTTCAACAAATCCGAAAAAGTTTTGAAAATTTAAAAAAAAATTTGAAATATTTTAAACCAGATCCTTTACGTATTATTTTGTCACATTTTGATTTCTAAAAACAAGTTTTAAATCTTTTGAAAAGTTCAAAAATGTTTTGAAAAAGTTTTGAAATGACTTTGGGTTTTCTGCATTTTTCCAACAGAAATCCAATTTAAAATTCTTAAACAAGTTTCGAAAATTAAAAAAAAAAATTTGAAATATTTTTCACCAGGGCCCTGAAATTCAGTTTTGTGACATGTATTTTCCTAAAAAAATACTAGTTGTAAATTTTTTGAAAAGTTCAAAAATGTTTTGAAATAATAATAATTTGGAATTAGAAAACTGGACGCATAGAAATATACTGAAACCGAAATTGAATTTTGTGTTTCGAAGTTTTTGCAATTGAAGACTTGGTACTAACAAATAAAAATTTTAAAAAATATTTTGAAATATCTAAATTTAGAAACGGACATGCAGTTTTGTGGAAGCTTTGGAAATTATGTCAAGGTTTTCGAAATTTTCAATATTTTTTTTCAAAAGTCCAGAATAATTCTGAAAATTTATGTACAAATTTGGAAATATTTTAAACATGGAAGCTAGTTTTGTGGGAAGTTTTAAAAATCTTTCAATATATTTCTATATAAGAGCTTTAAACAAGTTCAAAAACTTCGAAAAAGTTTTGAAATATTTTGAATTAGCAGTAGTTTTGTGCCAAGTTTGAAAAGAAAACCTCAGAAATTGGTGTAAGTGAAGCAAAAAGTGATTACTTCTCTATCTCAGTTTTCACTTTAAACGCTTTAATTTAGTGAATTCTTCCACTCACATGCACATCACTTAAACAAAAGAAGCAGCATTACCCCTCAAAAAGCTCTTGTGAAAAAATCTGCCACATTCCTGGCATATCAGCTTTTCTGTTTTGACAAACACAAAATCGACAGTCTCTTTAGTCTAATGTGCGCACTCAAAAACACTATCAACCTACATACGCACATACATACAAACTCACACACATACACACATACATACATACTCACATGCATTTGTAGTGATAACTTACCATCAACATTATTGGCCATTAGACGGACGCAAAGCAGCAGCAGCAGCATTGGCAATGAGTCCAGCACAAGGACGTGGCCGGTCAGCAGCAAAAGGCTTCGATTTTTGTATGTTGTTGTAATCAAGCCAGCTTATGCGTGTATGCGTGTATGTGTGTGCGTGTTTACTAACACATAATCTACATTTCACGGCGACATATCAAGAAGACTGTGAAATAAATTTCAATTTTGAATGCCATCAATCTGTGATTTTTGCACTTTACAGCAATTTGTGGCCATTCATTTATGCCAAATGGATAATGTTGGAGGATGGAGGGGGGTATATTTTACAGGAAGAAAAATGGTCAAAGAAAAGAAGAAGATGCACATGCCTAGTTTTCGGAATCCTTCAGATGGGGTGGAAAATGTTTCTGAAAATGTTTTGAGCTAAAAGACAGCAAATAAAATTTGTTTTAGTGTGCCGCCTAAAATTAGGCAATCGTTTGAATATTGGGTAATTTTCCGGCATTGGGGTTTATTTCTTAATCGTTTGAATATTGGGTAAATTTTCCGGCATTGGGGTTTATTTCTTAAACCTTAACATCCCAAAATATTTTACAATCTTCTTATCAAAAAAAAAACAAAAATTTATAAAATACTTTCAAATTTCTTTATAAATTTTCACGTGATGAATTTTAGTCTAGTAAAGTATGGCAACTCTGTAATTAACCCGTTAAGTCCACAAGAAAAATTCTAGAAAAAATCAAAAAAATATTTTTGATGCTTTTAATCTTAGACTAACAATAGTAATTAATTTGACATTTTATTTATCATGAAAAAAATAAACTCTATTTTAAAAAAAATCACCAACAAAATTCTTAAAATAAAAAGAATATTTTATTGTGTCTAATGAAATTCCCTAAAAATGCTATTTAACTGACTGCTTTTGTATGAAAAATGCGCTTTTAATTCTTAACCCTTAAATGCTAAAATGTAGTAAAATTTCACTTTTTAAACTCCCTTTCAGTCAAGTTTTTCAATATGAAATGTAGCTTGGTATTGTTAATTAGGAAACAAAATTTAATTAATCTATAAAAGCTGGGGAGAAGTTTTTTCAAAAATTTATATTTTTTTTAACTGAGTGATGGGTTAAGCTTTAGATAGAAGCTCAAGAAAAAATTCGATGTTTTTTTTGTCAAATGGAAAAAAAAGCGTTCGAATTGTATTTGTTTTTGTTTAAGATTCGCACTGCAAAATTTTAATTCGTTCGATAAGAGAGCAATTTTTCGCTTAACCCTTAGCTGACAAAATATTTTTAGTTTTAAAGTGCATTATTTTTTTTTTGAAATTTCGTATTGCCAAGTGTAGCTTTATGGAATATTTTTTTTTAGAATTAACCCTTTAAGTCTACAAAAAAAAAATTTTCCAGTAGTTGAAAAGTTGCTTGCTTTGTGGCATATTTTACTTACCAATAGGGTAAGCAAAGAAAATTTTTCAAAAATTAAAATTTTTTTTGTCGAATTTTCTTTAACCCTTGTATGCCCTAAAAAAGAATGTTTTTCTAATTTTGTAAATTTTGAGAAATACTGTTCTTTAAAATTGTAAAAAGCGCAGCAAAAGATTTTCAACATTTTAGTCGAAAAGTGATAGAAACCGTTTTACTTTAACCCTGCAATGCTCAAAAATATTTTAGAAAATAAAAAAAATTTTGTTAATTCGCTTGAAACTTGCATTGAAAATCTAATTTAAAATTATTATAAGTCCAGAATCATGAAAATATGTGCTTAACCCTTTAATGCCCAAGCATAACTATTTTCTTCATATTAATTTTTTTAATTTTTTTTGTTAATTTCGGTTATGTAAAATCAAATTTCGTGGATAAAAGTTAGTTCTGTATAATTAACCCTTTATAAGCCAATTAAATTGCTTGTTCAAACTACACTTTTTCTTTCACAGTGTATTTTTTCGACGCTTAATTTCGTTTTTGCTGTTTTTGTTGTTAATTTTGAGCATGTCTACTATGTATTGCAACAAATCTGAATTTATGCGACAGCATAAATATGAAGTATCCAACGATGCGTTGCAATTTCTCATATTTAAAAATTGATAGCATTTACTGTGTAGACCCTTACAACTCGAACGCTATCACACACACACACACACACGCACACACACACACACTTAGTAGCTCAACTTGGACAAGTATAAAGCACAAAAATGAGAAAATATTGTCTCTTTGTATGTGTGTTTGTATACATGTGTGTTGGTGTTAGTATTTTGCCTGTCTGCAACAGTGGCAATAACTTCTCAGACAGACCAAATGACGCTGCTTCCTACATCTAACTGCCAGGTTCACAGCCTCACACCACGCACTCGTACGAGCTTACTTCAACATTTAATATCTGCGTCTGACCATTCATTCGCATGTGTTCGAGCATTGAAATAGATATTGAATGATTTCGTTGCGCTTTTAGACTTGTTTTGCTCATTTTCTTTCTACTCACATTTGGTTATAAATCGCAATGGAATGCTCATAATTTATGGTTAAATGGAATTCGGGTGGAGTTTGTTTGTGCGCGCGCGTTGATATTGCAAAATGTGGTGGTGATATGGGTGTGATATTGGTGGGGGGGAAGGATTTTTATGTGATCGTTTGAGGCATGCTGTGCTTGATAAGCTATTAAAGACGGTTGTAGATGTGTTTTATTTTTTTTTTGGGAATTTCTTTGCAGAGCTTTTTGATTTGGTGGAATGTTTGAAATCTTCAAATATAGCTACCTGCTTTGGTTCATATCGCTTGTCTGCACTTGCGGCAAGTCAATGCCACTTTGGCTATAAATAATATGGCACAAATGAGTTTTATAGCTTTTTACAATTTAATACGTTTTGAGGTTAGGTGGGTTGGTATGAGAAACCTCATAATGGGTTAATAATATGTTGAAGATTTTTAAGAAACCAAAATGAAGGAAACAAATTTAGTTGGTTAAATGTTTTTTTAATGCTGTGCACTTTAAAAGTTTGTTTTCAAATGATATAATTATTTTTATAGACATAATTTCTTTTTAACCCTTTGAATTCAAATTTCGAAAATAAATTTTTAATATATTGCCTTGATGGTCGGAAGCATGGAAGGTTTAGTAGTAGTTGTTATTGATATCACAAGCCTTAAAAAAATGAAAAAATTTAAAAAAATTTAAAAAATTAGAAAATTATGATTTTCTAGAGTTAATGGGCCAAATATGACCAGCAGCTAATACCAAGGTTAATACAGCTGTTGTGATGTGTTAAATGTTTTTTTTTAATACCGTACACTTTAAGAGGTTGTTTTCAGTTGATTTTATTTTTACAGCCATACTTTTCTTTTAACCCTTTGAACTCAAATTTCGAAAATAAATTTTTAATAAACTGTCTTGATGATCCGAAGCATGGAAGGTTTAGTAGAAGTTGTTATTGATATAAAAAGCCTTATATAGATTTAAAAAAAAAATTTTAAAATTACAAAATTATCTTTTTCCAGAGTTAATGGGTCAAATATGTCCCGTAGCTTATGCTTAGGTTAGTACAGCTGTTGTGATGTGTTATGCAGAGCTTGCCGGACTTTCGTTTCAGTTTAGCGATGAATCTTGAGCAGTTTCATCTTCGGTCTTTCACCAAAAACAACCGAATTTTCTACCAGAGCCGAATCTTTTTGCTTGATTTCCATTTTGTACCGGAACTGCGTGTTAAATGCATTTATTTTGAAGACTTTATTTGCGAAAGTCATTGGAACTTTAGTTTCGAATTCCAGAGCTCGCTAAAAGTGTCGCGTAATTGGGTTTGTGCGGAAAAAAAAACAAAAAAATTTAATTTTTGGGCGAACGCGGGCTATTTCTGGTTGACAAAGGAACATGCCAACATTTTTTTTCAAACCAGTGAGTAAGATTTAGTCATTATTTAAGAAAATATTTCAAGGATTGGGGACATATTAGGTTAGATTTTTCTGGAATTTCTTTTTGCAAATCTTTCAGGTTTCCTTAGGCTAAGTTTACTCGAGTAGTCTGCTTAAATTCCAGCGAAATGTAGAAAGGGACTCTAAATTCTCTGAAATTCGATTTCGCCTAAAAAATATGTACATTTTCGATCGTGACCTAATCATATTAAAAGTTCTTTAAGAAAACCCAATTAATTGAATTCAAGCACTTAATCACTTAGTCGCATTATTTAAGATATTCCCTCCGCAGTATTTTATTATTTCCAATAAATGTGCAAATACTTAAATCCAATTACGTAAGCAAATTTTATGCTTAATTAATAAAATTTGAAAAGCAAACAATACCATTCTTCGACAAAAACCGCCACCCCCAAAAAAAGGTATCAAATATGCTAAGTCATATAATCGTACTTACGACGAGAATACGAGAGAGCGCTGTAATTAATAGAAGTGAAATAATGCACTTTAACCCCGTCTAGACTGACGTAAATGAGATTTTTCTATGTTAGATAAAAACAAATTTGAAATAAACTTATATGTTTTAGACGCTTAAATAATGTAATATCTCATCAATTTTAGAGTGATGCTGCTTGTGCAGGGTCGGACTTAATATTAGTAAGGTAATTTAAGGGAGGCCCACTTTTTTTTTTTAATTTCTGTTTTAATATGATCCGTGGCTAGGCAAGCTTATAACCGATTTTAAATACGTTGACTATTCGCTCGCGTTTGTGCGAGGCTTCGGCTCATATAAAAAAAAAATGTAGCCTGCTTTTATTGCCACCACTGTAACTTCGTGCAGTAAAAAGACCCTAAACTTTAAGTTAGATAACTATCAGTACTTGGTGAAAATTTCATTCAATTTCATGACAGAGTTCTCGTGTAATGCGCGAACAAACTTATAGACAGAGAGACGAGATCAATTAATCTACATGAAAAGCAAAATTTTAACTTTTTTTTCCAAAATTCTAGAGAGATTTACTAACATTAACATTACATATAATTGGTACACTTTCCTCAATGGCAGATTTTTTTGCGCCCCGTTTTTTTGTCGCGCCCATAAGTCCTTGAGGCCGCATATTTCGGCTCTGTACTCATCTGATAACCTTCGATTTCTCTACTGAGATGACAGCGCTAACATTTGAAATTGCCAATTAGGCGCAAGATTCAATATTGGCAATACAACAAAAACCATTACAGCAACAAGCGCAATTACAACAAAAATCAATAGCGACAAGCGGCAGCACCAACGGAACTCAGAAATAAAGTTATTTTGAGGTGGGCGGTGGAAGAGAAAAGAACAAGCGAAAGAAAAAGGAAAAATTTTAAAAATTTCAATTAAATCTGAATGTGAAGCGCTGGTTAGATTGATTGAGCAATGGATGCTTGAATGTATGCGGCATAAATGGTCATACCGAAGAAGGGATCTGGTTATCGATTTTATTTTCTTTGATCTTACTGGAATTCTAGCTAAAGGTTTTAAAAGATATCGATATCGGTTGACAGACATAGCGGTGGAAAGTCGATTTCTTTTACAAACTCGATAAATAGTGACAAGTCGATAGCTACTATAATTTCGATAACTAGTCATAAGTCGATAACTATTACAGATTCGATACCTAATGAAAACTCGACTTCAATGATCAAAAAAAGCCATTCACATTTAATAAACTGTCAAACATAGTAAAAAACAATTTTGAAACGATAAAAAAATCGTAAAATATCGATAAATACTTAATAAAGTTCATAAATCCCTTAAAAGTGTTAAAAAATATATGTATGTATATATGTACATCAAAAAAACTTGTTTAGTTTTGACAAATGGAACTTAATGAGAATTACGACAATAATTTTTGAATCTATAAAAAAATCGAAAAATCAGATAAATTTATCGACATTGAATGAGTCTAGCAAAAATATAAATTTTTAAAAATTATTTAATCTGTACATACATACATATGTATGTATGTCGCCCAATATGCAAAAATAAAAATCGATAAATGCCGATAAAAAAAATAATCGATAAAAATTCGATAGAATAAAGGAAATCTTGCAAAAATTGGTTTTTTGGAAAAAATCAAAAATAGATATCTGTAAATTTCTAATAAAAAATCGAATAATAAATAAAAAAAAATAAAAATATTTATCGATATTTAAAAATTTATAATTTTCGAAAATTGTTAAAATTCGATACAAATCAAAGGAATGCGCTCCCCAAATAATATTATAAAGGTCTATTTCTCGCCAAGTTAACTTAAATTTAGATTTATCGAGCCCATAAATAAATATAATTGAACCTTTAGTTTTACTGCCAATGTTAATTAAATTTCAGACCATGCCCATCTATGTTAAGTGCTTGTGTAGCTATCTATCTTCACATACCTATATATAAACATATATGTATATGCCAATAATGACTAGCCCAAAAAGCATCCAAAAGGATGAACAAGATTGAGATTATTCGTCACATTTTGTTGTTGTAGCCGAGCGCTCTTATTGCTTTTATTCGATTAAAACTTTGTTGTTGCCGCTGAAGTGATAACAACTTTGTTGTTGTTTGATTTTTTTGTTTGATTTTTTCTTTTGATCTCCCTCTATGCTTCTTCTTCGCTTTCAATTAAGCACTCAATTTTTATTGATTGCCTCAAATTCGACGAACGTCGTCGGCGCGCTTTCCTTTTGCCAATTATTGATTGTGTCACTTGGGAGCTTGCAATTGGAGTTTGGAATGTGTGTGGGTGTGCTTGTTACAAAGTGTCATATTCATATCGTTCACTGATAAATGGGAGCAATATTGTTTAATTTTTGTTGTTTTTGTTGCTAAGCAATATAAAAATAAATTACCTCAATCATATAATAAGTCGTTGAGTAACGAGCCCGCCAAAGCCGACTTCCTTATACAACAACACCGTCGGGATGTTGCTCAATGTTGATGAGCTTTGCATAATGGAGGCGCAGCATTAATTGGTATCAAAGGCAAGGCATAGACGCCGGTGCTTTCTCATGTAGTACTGTGATTTATTCAAGAATATTTTTTTTGTTTATTTTTTTGTTTCACTTTTATCCAAACAATTTTTTAAGCAAGCAGAACAATATTTTTTAGCATCAAAATGACGAATAAAAAAAGCCACTAATGAGCTACTGATTTAAATATTTTTCCGATATCATGACGTACAGTTTTATGGATATCCATGACTATGAACTAGCTCAAGGCCAAGAACTAAAAATTAAAAAAAAAAACGAGAATATTCTTTTATCGATATTTTAGAACTGTTATCGATTTCAATTTTTTACTATAAATTTCATGAATTAAAGTTTTATCGATATCCATGACTATGAGCCAGCTCAAGTCCAAGAATCTAAAATAAAAAAAAAATTAAAAAATAACGTTTATCGATATTTTAGAACTGTTTTATCAGTATCCATGACTATGAACTAGCTTAAGGCCATAAATCAAATATTAATAAAAAAAAAATAAAAATAACTTTTATCGATATTTTAGAAATGTTATCGATTTCGATTTTTTATTTTAAATTTTATGACTTAAAGTTTTATTGATGTTCATGACTATGAACTAGCTCCAGGCCAAGAATTAAAAAAAACAGAAAATGCTTTTATCGATATTTTAGAACTGTTATCGATATCGATTTTTTATTATAAATTTCGTAGCTTAAAGTTTTATCGATATCCATGACTATGAACTAGCTCAAGGAGAAGAATTAAAAATTCAAAAAAGAGAAAATACTTTTATCGATATTTTAGAGCTGTTATCGACTTCGATTTTTTATTATAAATTTTATGACTTAAAGTTTTATCGATATCCATGTCTATGAATTATGTAGCTCAAGGCCAAGAATTAAAAATAAAAAAAAAAATATTTTTATCGATATTTTAGAACTGTTATCGATATCGATTTTTCATTGTAAATTTGCATTTTTTTTCAAATATTTAGCCCGTTTGTTAATTTTATTTGCTTTGGACCCGATTTTTTGGAATTTATATAGTTTAGTTGTAATAACAGTAATCGACTTTTATCGATTTTATTTATTACCATCTCTATTTACAACAAAATATGTAGTCTGCTGCCTAATTTTTTGTCTTGTTTGCTTTAGTTCTTCTTGAATAGTTGCCGCATATCTCTTAACCCCCTTCTTTCCTACTTCAAGCTTTTCGTTCGATTTATCGTAGCTTAGCGTTTTTGACATAGCTGCCATTTAAAAATTATTTAAATATCACCGCTGTCAATGAATTGTTGTAACTAAATCTGAATATAAGCCTAAAGGGAAACAAAATGGAAGCAAATAAATAATAAATTAATAAAAATTGACAGCAAATCCTGTGAGAGAAAAATAGTTGTGTAATATGAAATGAGATATCGATAGCTTGATAGCTAACTGGGACAGAAACATACAAAAATGTTGGAACTTTAATATATATTTATATATTTATATTTTATATTAAGTGGCAACCCTCGCTGTCAGCCTCACTTGAACATGAATTTTTTGAAATACGATGTAAAATACATTTCATTTGATACCCGTAATAGCATATGCGATTTGATATTTTCGAAATTTCAGTTAGGTGGTAACCCTGTAAATACTTCCTAAGTGGCAATACTGAGGTAAGAGAGCTTAGGGTGACACACATAATTTATGAATAAAGTTGCATAGAAATATGTGAAGTGCTTTTGGGAATAAAAGCGGATACACAAAAAAAATTTTAAATAAGTCGATTTTTATTCGTAAGCACTTAGCGACTTGTGAATAAAAAACAAAATAATATTTTTCTTTCAAAATTTTAAATGTTCTTTAAAAATCAAATGAGAACTTATCGCTTGTGAGCGCTTATAATTTGTTCTGCTAGCTTATTTTTCATTTTGTTGTTTAAGCAACGAAATAACTGCTGTAATAGGAATAGGTGGTAGCCCTATTTGGGAGCCCTTACTTTAAATATTTTAATTTCTTCGAAAATAGGCAGCTAAATACACATTTTCCCATATGAAAACAAACAAAAATAACATGAAAATATCCAAATCAATAACTTCCACGTGCCTAAATCATCAAATGAGATATGTCCAAGCGAGTTGCCAATTAATTTTAATACTCCACTTGACTTATCAACATTTTGTTTGCTAAACGTACAAACAATCATTGCAAATCGTTTACAAATCGGCGACAACAAAGCTATCCATCCGAAATGTGTTGACAGTAGCTGTGTTATTAACTTTTTATTTAAATAAATTTTTTTTTTGCATAACAATTTTTTTGCATTTAATTTTTTTCTAAATGGAAATTTTTCACCCCCAAACCAATTTTCAGTTGTGGAAAAAAATGCATCAATCGTTGAGTAATTTACATTTCAATACATGCGAGGAAAAAGAAATAAAACTAGAAAAATATAGAAAGTTATTGTAAAAAATTGTATAAAAAAAATTTAATTAAATAAATATGGAAAGACATGCAAAAAATGATTATCTTATTAAAATATTTAAAAGCAATCAAAGCTTTTTGGTGTCGTCAACAACCTTTTGTTGATGCCATAAACATGCTTTTATTACGAAAATGTGTGTATATTGGTAGGTTTATTAGGGTGGGCATGTTTTTACGTAATTGAAAAAATTTTAAAAGCTCATAATTTTGAGAGAAGTTCTATTTTGAAACGAAGGTTAAAATTTTGAAAAAAAAATTTAATAAATTTTGAAAAAAAAAAATTATTAAAATTTTGAAAAAAAAATTTATTTGTTAATTTTGAAGAAAAAAAAATTATTTTTTTATTTAAAAACAAAAAATTATTAAAATTTTGAAAAAAAAATAATTTTTTATTTTATTCATAAGTCTAAGTGCTAACAAAAAAAAAACGGCTTTATTACAACGAAATTTTAAATACTGAAACAGACCGTTTTTATAAAATATTTAAAAATAGAATGAGTTTATAGTCAACCCTCGATATATTATTTCAGTTTTTTTTCGCAAGCACTTAGCACTTTTTGAAAATTTTAATTTTTTTTGTTGAATAAAGAACGCTGCGCCAATCGGGGGTTACATATATTTACTCTGATCACAATATTTGATACGTGCGCCACCTATCGTAGGTATTACTTTACATCGCTGGCCTAAGATTCTTAGTCCTTTTAAAACAACACCTTAGTTCTCTCATAGAGCTACTTGCTTCCTAAGATTTCGCTTCAAGTTCTCCATTCTGCTTTTTTATTTAAATCGGATCGTGATGTTTTTAATTTTTTTACTTGAGCTACATATGTTCAATGTTTTGAGTATCTCTTACACTGAAATGTTTCTTCAAAATCAACTGTCTCCAACTTTTTGCGAGTTCTCTAGAAAGCTCAAGACCCAATTGAACACAAACTCGGTCTTATGAGAGTTTGTGAGATAAAATAATTTATATTGCTCTCAAACTACTTCGCAATGCAAGATTTAAGGAACACAAAATAATAATTTTCGGCGACATTGGGCGATCACTAGAGACAAAAGGAACAAACCGAATAAAAAAATATTGACTTCCGGCAGATTCTTATTCATTAAAAAAATTTTCTAGAAAGTCCAAAGCGAACCGATCTAAAAAGCCGAAACTCTTTCATTCGCTAGAAACCCAAGTTCCCACAGAGCGACCCACCCTAATGCTCAAATTGCATTCCCACATTGCATATTTATATACTTGTTAATGCAACCGTGATTGACTGCATAATCTGATTTGGATGGAGGAGGCGCATTTGACAATTTGTGTGTGTCAAAATTGCAGGTAGTCAATTGTCGTCGATATATACAACAACGCCCAGTAATCATTGGCATTTCTGCCTCAACGACTACACAATCGCTAGCATTTATCGCATCTGGGTCTGTCTGTCTGTCTATTCGCTTGACTAGTCACTCATATAGTTTGATTGTATGTTGGTTGGTTTTGTTGTTGTATGGTTTGTGATGCCTGTTGAAGTGTTTCGCTGCTTATTTATTGGCTTATTGTTTGCTTGTTTATTTATCCGTTTGTTTATTTGTTTGTAAACATGTTTATCTCTCTGTTTGTTTTGTTTATTTGTATGTCAGTCAGTTAGTTCATCAATCACTTTGCACACTTTTGCAGCTCATCAATAATTCAATGCGCCTCACAATTGTAACACTCAGTAATAATACAAATAAATAATTAATTAAAATCGTTGCAGCGATTGAGTGCAGGTTAACAAGTTAACACATCTATTGTTGTTATGTATGTGAGCGAAAGAATGTATGGAAAATTATTAACTACTAGAAATAGCAAGCCCGAGATTATCGGGATTTGAAATCTCTGTTTATAAAAAAATACTAACAGCTCGATACATTGCAGATATACAAGAAAAATTGATATGAAGGACAACTATTTAGCTAGTAGAAGCCAAATAATAAGTTTTTAGAAATTTCGTATATATGTCTGCAAGTTTGTGCGCGCATCACACAAAAAGTGCTGAATAGAATGCAGGCAACTTTTAATATAGCATTACTAGAAGTCTAATTAAACATTTAAAACAACTTTTGTGCGAATAACTCAAATACCTTGGGAGTTATGGGCCAAAACGATCCAGTACCGATATGGCTATCCACTTAAAGGTATCAATGAGTGAAAGAGTAGCAAATAGAACCAATAACAGCACTAATCCCTAATTCCAGGGTTGTTAAAACAGCTCTCGAAAATCTCGGTATTGATTAAATCTAAAAAAATTGTCATCTCTAGGAACTAAACTGCAGTCAAAACAACTGGTTGCAAACTACTTCAAAACGGATATGAACACTAAGCTCAACTACATAGCTCATTGTCTTTTTCCATATATTTCGATTGGTATTTTTAACATGGAAATGTCCAAAATATGAGAAGTGAGAAAAATATACCAGTCTCAAACTAGTTCCAAATAAACCAAAAAATTATATTGTTGTCATGGTAAGCGGAAATGATTTTAATGCCGTCGGGAAGCGTTAATAAGTGCACGACTCATATGGGAAAAGCTCAAGTATGTGGCTCTGATGTACGAATAAAGAAAACCTCTACGCCGATATTTCAAACTTCAGTAAGAGTCCGCAATTATTGGACCGCAGGGCTACTTCTTTGTCGGAACTGGAGCTACAGTACCGAGTGGAAACTAAATTAGTTGTAAAGGAGATGTAGACTTCGGATTACTTGACATACCTTATTGTTTTCAGTTAACGCAAATTAAAAAAAAAAAAAAAAAAAAAAATTATTTTGTCATTTTATTCATACGCAAGTCGCTTAGTGCTCATAAAAAACATTTATTATTTTATTGCTTCTGATTTATCGCAAGTAGAAGCTTGGGGCCCTTTTCCCAACAAGACATTTTTAAAAAACTCTTTACCCTCTCGGGTCTTCCAAAGCCAACTCTTACCCCGTTCCGTTGTACCCACCAAAGCCACGCTAATTTGTCCCATTGTCAACTTTCGTTTTTTGTTGCCGACATTCTGTTTTGTAATATTTGTTAGTGTAGTGTTAATAACAACAAAGGTAGAGCTAAATAACAGTAACAACAATATAAGACAACAACATCAACAATAGCGCTTAGAGCAACAGCAAGAACATTGTAGGTCGTGGATTGCGTGCGGTTAAATGCAGCGATTTGAAGTGCAGCCACGGCTATGTGATTGCGAATGCGAATGCTAAATCGCGCAAACTAAATGAGTTGAATTGTGGGTAAAAAGCAAAAACAACAACAGCTAAAAGTTTAGTGACAACAAAAACAAGAACAAACGGCGGTACTATCAAGAACAACAATAAGAATATTAGTAGCAACAAAAACATGTAAGAAAGTGGAAGTGAGGTTGTAGACCAACTTTATATACTCCCGTGTGGGGTTGGAGTAATTTTTTTCCGGACGAAAAATTTGTCTAAAATTTGGTTGTTAATACTTTAAGATCTACCTTGAGCTGTTATGTGTTTCAGAGCCCTTTTCAAGGGTTTCTATTGCCATACCCCGCCTACGTTTCGCTGCTTTTCAGAAATTATAATAGGCTGACTTTTACTTTTATCTTTATATCTTTGAAACCAGATGAGATATGAAAATTAATCATATCGCTTATTGCAGCAGCCATTAGCACCTTCCGTTTGATACCCATATTGTTTTAAGCCATTTTTGGTGATCCTGGTTCACATATTGGTCGATAACTCCGAAGAGAGTCCAGTTGTAGAAATAAGCGATACCCTAAATTTTAAATCGGACATCTAGTAATGTAACGGCGAAAGCCGCATTCAAATCTATTCATTAGTGATTGAGTGATGCGCGAACAAACATACAGACATAAAGACAGAAATTCTAATTGCTTTGGATTCTAATGACTCAAAAATGATGACTTCTCTTCCTCAGCTGAGTATAAAAGCAAACGAAATGAATAAAACAGTAGCACTAGCTACAAAAAACAGCAACAACAACAACGCTAGCATTTCAGTGCTACGCCACCTACACCCTCCGGCCAGCTAAACAACGAAGCAAGCGAAAGTGGTAATACACCAAAGGTTGTGGAGCGCCGTTAAGCTCTCATATACCAGCTTTAATAAATTGCTTCTACAACAACAACAGCACTGACACAAAAACAACAACAATCCCTATAGTCACAAGCTTAATAACGTTAGCGTGGTTGTTGTTGGCTTGATAATAATGCGCGACAGCAAAAAGCACAAATGCAATCAACTACACATGTTTGCTTCACCTCTGCACCTCGCACCCGCTGCACTTTCATTCATTCAATGCTTTTGTTGCACTTTTCTTTGCTTTACTTTTGGTTAATTCATTGCGCGAAATTGCTGCTCATTTACTTTTTATTTGCGTCAAGTGTTCTTACAATTGTTGTTGGCGTTTATTTGTTGTTGTTGTTGTTGTTGTCGCCTGATTATCTATTTTTATATCCTGCGTCACATATGCGTGAGGGTGTTTGCTTTTGCTGTGAAAACTAAACTAGTTTGGAGTCCTAGGCCAACTAGTTAGGCAACTACTTTTTTAACATATCTCCGAAACCAATTGAGATATTGCACTTATTTCCATTGCTCATTGCAGCACTCATTAGCAGCTTTTGTTTGATACCCATATTGTATCAACTGATTTTGCGTCACTTTGGTCCACTTATTTGTCGATATCTATGAAACCAGTTGAGTTATCGGAAAATGACATGTCCTAAACTCTGAATTATATGCCTAGTAATACAACAGTTAAAGTTGCATTCAATTTTAATAAGCAGTTTTTGAGTGATGTGCGGACAAATACATAAACAGACAGACAAAAAATTCTAAAAAGCGTTGCTTTGGGTTTTATTTACTCAAAAACGATCGCTCTAACAATTTTTCTTGAACCTATAAGTGCATACAGCGACCTACTACAATTTTATTATATGTAGAGACTGCTCGCTTTTGGACTAGTTTCCAATCAGTTAGAAAATTCTATTTTTTAATTCTGACCGATTTCACTTCAAGGTAAGTGCTTGCATGAAATAGCTAATTATTATTTGTTGTGCCGTTATCGATGTGTATTTTGTTATCTGCAACGATTTTTGTCACCACAACTCATTAAAGCCGCCGGTCAAATGCACAATCGTGTGACGTATATACCCAGTGGCTAGACGTACATATACGTATTTGCTACGTAATAGCTCATTTGTTGAAGTACTCAATCTTAAGTGTTCTGCTTTCTGGGAGTAGTGGGCTGTACGGGTTTAACGGGATAGATAACAGTTAAACCTCTAGCAATATTGAGTACGAAGTGCAGTCGGAGAGGTGTGAAGCACGGCACTACACGTCACGTCCCTCACTGGGTTAATTTGGTAATTGTACTTCATAAGCGCTCATCCTGTATTATTTGCTTAGCACTCATTAGTTGGAAATGTGTGGCAATTACCTAAAGGTCCTCACAAAATTTACTTTCACTTTTTGATTCAGAGATTTAAGTTGGGTTGATGTATTGGGGCATGGTATATTTTTGACGAGAGCGTAAAAGTGCGATTACAAATTTTTCTGACTGAGGAGCTTTTCTTGAAGTCTACCTCCCAAAAAATTATGTGAGCTTTGCTTCTCAGATTCTGCTCGGAGTTGATATACAATAACGTGATCCTTCATCATTCAACTTCCACAAATACAAAAAAGACACTTCCTCTCTACTAAATCTATTCTACCCTAAAAGTATGCAATCGCTCTGCTAAATTTTGCCCTTCCCTAAAAGTATGCAATCGTTTTTCAAAAGTGGAATTATCTATATTTCATATTCTTTCCTTTATTTACCTTCTTGTAATTACGCATTTCAACTTGTCTACCTCTTTCTCTATTTTGCACTCGAAAACCGCAAGTAAATAACATTTCTAATGACATATCGCTAAATAAATAAAATGTCAAAAACAGTGACAGCTGTTCGGCGACTAACAACTTTAAATGGGTGGCGTAGTTTGAGTTTAAGCATTTTATTACGGTAATCAAACTCGTTTTAGCGTCCTGTCAGATAGCCATCAATGATTAGCTTCTTCTTGCAAAAATATAATAAATTTCAATTTTCCTTTACAATTGAATCATCCATTATGCTTTTTATCAGAAACAGCAACCGCAAGCAGTAAACGTGGGTTTGATTTGCAATTATTTAGCAAAGGGTGACAACACCGATAAATAGGGTATGGAATATAGAAAATTTTGAGTGCAATTAAAAAAGACGAAGTGTGGTTACTTTGAATTTTGAAACTAAAGGTCTAAATATGTTAAATGCAGTCACTCAGTTCAAGACCCTCCATATACATATGTATGTGAAAGCGCCCTACAACATTTCGTCACTCATATAATTGAGTTTGATGAAAGTTTTTGTATCAAAGAATTAAAAAAAATTGGCTCACAGCATTTTACATAATTTGGCCTTAAGTTCTCATGAGCTGTTCGATATGTTTTGGGACAACATAGCGTTATAGTTAAAGTCATTCAACAAATTTTTATTTTGTTTTGTAATAGCAACCAAATTTGATTTGAGCTGAGTCTGATCAAATTATTTCATAATTATTTTATCTAAAAATATTTTTAAACAACGCCCTGTTTTCGTATTTAGTTATTAGTTAGATAGTGTTCTGACATTTGAAATTTTTTTTTTTATCTCACCTGAAAATATATTCAATTTCAAATAAATTATACTTGAAACTCATATCGAAATGCGGCTTTCTTGGCAAAAATTCTTACATCTCAACGTTCATGAAACAAAGTCTGATACAGGGTGACACCTCCAAACAGCGTGGTCTTCCATTCTGCGGTTATTTTATAACTATTTCCTTATATTATATAAGCTACCATAATAACTGGTTAAGTTAAAGTCTTATTAGGAAGAGTGTTTAAAAAAAAATGTTATCAAAATAAAACAAAAGTAAAAAAAATCAAAATTATTAAAAAAAAAAATTAAAAACTATTTCTTTAAAAACAAAAAAATGTTTCTAAAAATTTATAAAAATTATGTTTTTTTGAAACAAGTTCTGATAAACATCTGAGATAAAGAAATAAAATGAAAAAATAATTTTAAAATAGAATTGAAAAATATTTTTTGATAGTAAATAGGAAATTTATTTTTTAAATACTCAAACTTTTTTTTTGCTTTTTTATTAAAATAATTGTAAATAAATGAAAATTTTTTTGACTAAATTAAAAAATTTTTAAAGTAGAATTAAAAAAATTTAGTTTTCTGCATACAAATTATTATAAAAATCTGAGATATATAAATAAAATAGAATTTTTTTTTATTAAATTAAAAAAATAAAAAAACTTTAAATATTTTTCTTGTAATATTTAAATTTTTTTTTAAATGTTCAAACAATTTTTTTTAATTCAATTAAAATAACTATTGAAAGCAAAGCTTTTAGGTCAAATAAAAAAAGTTTAGATTCCTTGAAACAAATTTATTCAAATAATATTAAATATTTTTTTTAAATTTAATTTAAATTTTTTTTAATTACTCAAGCTATAATTTTTTTTTATTTAATTCTTGTAAAAATCTGAGATAAATAAAATAAATGGATTTTTATTTAAATATTAAATTTTTTTTCGGTTTTTTTTATAAAATAATATAAATAAATAATTTTTTTAAATAAAATTAAACATTTTTTAAGTGCTCGCACCATTTTTTTGTTTTTTATTCTTAAATAAAATTTAAAAAAAAATTGAATTAAAATCAACATTTTTTAAATACTAAAAAAGTTTTTTTTTGGTTGCTTTATTTAGTAAAGATATGAATTTTATTTCAAAATGAATTAAAAATCTGTAAAAAATCTGAGTGTGGAAATTTTAATTTTAAACACGATTATGAAATCTCAAAACACCTAATGAAATATATATATAATTGTCATTCCTAGTAGGCACTTGTATAATTTAGTTCAATTGTAAATTTTTTTAAATTTAAGAAAGAAGAAAGAATTTAAGAAGAAAAGTGTCTATTATTGCTGCTGTGTGTGGTAGATGAAACCAAAAGTGGGTTATCAGCTATACTCTCCAGAAGCTTCTAACCACCTCACTTGCCAACAGAGAATAATGAATTGTGCTAAGTAAAGAACTTTTATCTTTGATAGATATAAAATAAATTTAAAAAAACTTTTGCACGCACACACACAAACAAAACGTTTAAAGCTACAACAATCGGCAGCTCGTGAATGTTATTGTTTATTGTCGGCTACCTAATCACAACTTTGTTCAATAGCGATTTTCATCGACAATTTATTAATTAAACGCAATTGCTTAGACCGATAGATATATGAATTAGCTTTAAACTTAACAAAGGGATTACACGAACAATGTTACTCATTCAACGTTTGTCTCTCGTTTTTAGACGGCTATTGACCGCTGTCAAAGCTTTGCACATCTTCAGTTAGTTTACGCCGCTCGTCGTTGGCGGCACACATTCTACAACAAAATGTTCTGACACGACGTTGTTTTTGTTATTGTTTTGTTGCGTTGATCTTTATCAAATGACTCAAACTTAGTTAAGCGTGCGCGCGGTCAGCTAATTAAACTAATTAAAATAACAATTTTTTTTTAATTGAGTGATTTTAAAGCGTTTTTTGTTTCAATGAGAAAGTGTAATGAAATTTTTTTTTTTAAATATTAAATGTTTTAACTGTATCATTTGAAAGTGTTAACTAAATGTTATGATAATGAAGTCGCTGTGATTTAGTTAAGAAGCCAATTACTGCAATGTTTTGCAATTATTTAACTAATTGCAATTGTGAGAATTTTTTGTTGCTGTTTATATAAATTTTTTAAACAATTGTTTAAAACAAGTACAAAAAAAAAACACCTGAGCACACGTTTTTGAGTTTATTAATCAAGTTATTGTAAATACATGTGGAGATTATTTTAGCGTAAACAAATTAGTTTGAAAAAAGTAAATAAATAAAAAATTAAAAATAAAAATGGAAATACTTATTGATATAAATGGGCATGTTGCGAAAGCAGGTAATTTAAAAAAAAAATTTTACATAAGAAAGTTGTTGTGTTTGGTCCTTACTTGATTTATAGTAATAAATTCAATTGAATTGTGATGAGAAAAAAAAATAAAAATTTGGAAAAAACATGAGGAAAAAAAATATAAAAATAAACACAACAAACAAAAAAATTAACAAATAAATAAATTCAATTGAAATGTAGTATCAAAAAAAAAAAAATAAAAAAAAATAAAAATAAAAAAAATACAAAAAAAATAAAACAAAAAAAATTTTTTAAAAGAGCAACACACAACAAACAAAAAATTATCAAATCATGAGCAATTTATATACCTACATATATCTCTCCGATCCTTTTCCTTAACCACTCAGCAACATAAAATTTTTATTTTTTACTTCGAAATTTCCTTAAAAAAATCCAATGTGCTAGAAAGCTTCAAAGATTATAGACGCTTAAAATTTCTTTTGCTTATTTAGATAAATTTTGGTTGTTTTTGGTTCAAAATTTTTTCAAACTACCCACCTATAATTTTGAGCTGCTTAGCTTTTAAGCGACTGAAGCCGATTTTTTTTTGGTAAACACTTAGCGACTTATGAATAAAAAAACAAAATATTTTTTTTTAATTCGAAATTTCCGCGAGCGTTTATAACTTTTCCTGTTTGCTTATTTTTTTGGTGATTTGGGTTCAAAAACTTTTTTCAGAAAACAAACAACTTTTACTGGCGTCGAAATTGAAATTAAAAATGGCCTTATTGAAGATTTTTTTAAAGGAAATTTCAAATTCTGAAGCATACGTTTCTGCCTGTTACATGTTTTATGTTGCTAAGCGCTTTGAAATAGAAAAAATGTATTTAAGCGACTTGAGCCGGTTTTTTTTCGTAAGCACTTAGCGACTTATGAATAAAATAACAAAAAAAAAATGTTTTGTGTTTTTAATCCAAATTTCCGTGAGCATTTATAATTTTTTTGCTTGCTTATTTTTTGGTGGTTTGGGTAAAAAAATTTTGAGAAACTTTCGAAGCTTTTTTTGAACTTTTTACGGTCATTTTTACAGCCTTTTGCCTAATAGAAAAACTTTTCGCTTGTCGCATGTACGCACTTTTCACGATTCTGGATATTGAAAATATCTTTCGTAAACAGTCATTAAGTTTTTAAAACTTGAAACTACAAAAAATAAAAAAACAGCCACGCCCATATCCCAAAACTTTTGCAAAAATAAATAAAGCTACCAAGTTTCAATATTTTACTTGTAACAGTCAAGGGGTTAGCAGCTTGCAAAAGCTTTCGATATCGAAAAAAGAGGCGTGGTTATTTTCCCAATTTCTATAGACATTTTTAAGGGTGCCCTTAAACCTCAAATGTATGTTTAAAGCTTAATAAACTTTATCAACCACAATTGTTTGCATTTTTTCCTTAAAATAAAAAAAAAATCTTTTCAACAACAATAAAAGCACATTCAAAAAATTAGCAACACCAAAACATTAAACAATTAAAAAGGTATAAAAGCAAAAAAAAAATAAAAAATATTTGAATAACTTGTCGGAATAAAAGTTTCGCTGTGGGCCACTTTATTAACGCTGTTGCTTTATTTTGCTGTCTGTATAATTTTTTTGGCGCGCGCAAGTATTTGCCGCAGCTGAGCAACATTGTTGTACATGAAAATTTACTTCAAACATGCCAAAAGAAGCAAAAAAAGCTAGCCACTAGTACGCGTATTCCTGCCGCCTCGGTGGACCGCTTCCGGTAGTCGTGACGTTGTTGCTTTGCTGGCGCTCCTGGTCATTGGATTTCATTGTCGAGTGTTAATCCGCTTGTTGCTGTTGTTTTGGTACTTGGTATTGTTGCTTTTTCTTGTTATTGTTGATTCATTTGGCCACTTTTTTCGCAACATCACAGTACCAATTTTTTTGTTGTTGTTGTTGTCGTCCGGGGTGATCCTTAATGGCGGCCTCACCAGTTCGGAACATGTTGTGCCACAATTGCTTTGTTTGGCGATTTTTCGTTGGTTCTATACGCAAACTAGTTGTTGTTGTTTTGTTTTTTTTTTGGTTCTTGTTGAGCATATGCAAATGTATGCTGTTTGCCACAGTGGCGTGCAAATAAATAGCTGTGCATTGTGGACATTTTTTTGGGTATGCTTTCTTAAGGTTTTGCGGATCAAGAGTGAATTTTTTTTTTGCAAATTTTCTATAAAAATCCGAAAAAAGCTATCTGGAATAATCAATAAATATCGATAAAAATTTTTAAAAGTCAATAAGAATCGGTAACAAAAAGTCAATTGAGTCAAAAATCCAATGAAACCAGAATTAATCCACAAAATGAAAAATAATCGATTATTAAAAAATAGTCGATAAAATATTGAATAAAATCTTTATCGATTTTCGATAAACCGTCGAAAAAAATTCAGTGTAAATCCGATAAAACTGATATTAATCGATTATTAAAAAACATTTTCTAAACTATAGAAAAAAATGTCCTACTCGATTTTCGATAAACAGCCTTTAAAAATTCAGGGCAAGTGCGATAAAACCGATATTAATCGATTAGTAAAAAATCAGCAAGAAAATTTTGCAAAACTTTCTTAATCGACTTTCAAAATCAAGTCGGTACAAAGTTAAAAAAGCCGTGAAACAACGAATGAAGCTATTGATAATCGATGAATAACCGAAAAGTTGATACAATCGAACTCTATAATATGGCAATAAGTCACTGAATACCGATAAATATTGCTAAAAATACATAAAAATTTAGCTAAAGCCTTTACAAATCGATAGCTATGAGAATAATTCGAAGTTATAACCAACAAAAGAGGACGATAAGTCTGTGTAAAAATCGATTGTTTTTGATATCGATAAAATGCAAAAAAAGTCGATAACAAAATTAAGATAAAGTAGCTCGCACGCAAAACTTTTCTAGTATCGCAATTTTGTTAGCTTAGTAGTTTTGTTTTGCCTTATGTTTTTAACCCATTGAGCGCCAGATACACTTTTATACATTAGTTTATTTTTTTTATCACAATGTCTACAATAATCTTGCACGTCACTGTAGCTATCTATACATTAATATGCAAACACATTTATGTTGTTAAAAAAAGAAGAAGAAACATTTTTCAGTTGTTGCTGATTCATAGCATATTTATTTTTTATATTTTTTTTTGTCATTGCATGCATGTTTGTACATGCATACATATGTATTCATAAATTTTCCTTGCAGCATTGAAATTGTTTTCATGTATTGCCGACTTTGCTGCACTATAAATTAATTTGGCTATAACGTTGGTGCTACACTTTGCTACAACCTTGTTGTTGCTGTTGTTCATTTTGCGTTTTTTTTCTGTTGCATGTTTTTTGTTATGTTGGTGAAATATATTTTTTTTTCGCAGCGCAGCAACAGCGGTAAAAAATTAACAACTTATGTTTTAAATTCGCCACCACAGTGACGCTTGTTAAGCGTGTTAAATGTGACCCTTAAGGCTGGCAACGGGTTAACAACACAGCTGCGCACAGCTTTTAATTAGTTCGTGGCAAACGTTGGTAAGCAGCGAGGTGGAATATTTTTATTGATAATTTTTTGTTGTTGCTTTTTTTTTGTGTGAACTGAGTGATATTTTTAATAAACGTTGACATTAAAAGTTTTGGATATTAAAATTTTCACTTTGTTTTTGTAAAATATTTTTCAATCGACAGCGGGACTTCAGTTTTATTAAATTTTCAAGCCATTAATATGTATTTTGGTAAAAGACGAAACTATTAAACTTTAATTATTTAACCCAAACAAGAAGAATATACAGATAATTAAAAATAAAATTAAAAAAAATTAAAAAATAACAAAACACAGAAGAAATGTATCTTATATTTTTAGCTGGACCCATGGCAATATTTCGGTAAAACTAACATTCAATTCCGGACATTAGATTTACCGTGATGCGCGTACAAACTGATAGACAAACAAATTTTTTTTTGAAAAGTATCTTACATGTTTAACTAGATAATTAGCATCACGTAGCTGACAAGATTTCTCAATGCCCTCCGGTGGATATTGCATGATGCGCGTACAAACATACTGAAATACAGACAGAAATTCTAAAAATGAGCGAGTTTGATCTATTTTGCATTTTTCTTAATATATATCTAATGTGAATATATTGCCCTTTAATAATTAATTGAATTATATGTATAGATGAACTAATAAATCAGTAACTAGGGCCGGTCTTTAATTGATTGATTCCAGTTTCGAGTAAGTTCTCCCCATCTGTCTTGCTGCTCTGGTCTACCGACGGTACAATCATTGAGTTGTCAATGAGCTGTTTGGTAGCTATGCAATTGTTATTATTCAGTTAATGCAAATATTTTAAACGATATCCGTATGCTTAATTAAATTATTTAAATTAAACGGTGCAAGGTTTTATGAGCAAAATTATGAGAAAATAAAATAAAATACAATAAAATTATGAGAAAATAAAATAAAATAAAATAAAATAAAATAAAATAAAATAAAATAAAATAATATAAAATAAAATAAAACAAAATAAAATAAAATAAAATAAAATAAAATAAAATAACATTAAAATAAAATAAAATAAAATAAAATAAAATAAAATAAAATAAAATAAAATAAAATAAAATAAAATAAAATAAAATAAAATAAAATAAAATAAAATAAAATAAAATAAAATAAAATAAAATAAAATAAAATAAAATAAAATAAAATAAAATAAAATAAAATAAAACAAAATAAAATAAAATAAATCAAAATAACGCCCAATAGTCAAACACCCTAATGTTTGTAGATAAATATAGACAAGAAATTTCATCACTCAATATGAGTAGAGTTTAAAATCCCACAACGCTTTCAAAACTTTAGGTAGGTCGTTACATATAAGTAGTTACTTAGCAACAACAATTGCTTTTATGATATTGCTTAGCTTTTAATCTTCTATAAGTAGACAAATATTTGTAACAACAAGGAAACTGACTACATACGTACATACATTGTTTCAAATACATAAGTGGGCGTGAAGAATGCCCGCATTTAAGTTATGGGGCGAAATTTAAAGTATTTTAATTAGCATGATTAAATAATTTTCAATGTGCTGAGAATTTTGCATATTTACTAACAAAATACATATAATGGTATGCGCATATATTTAAATTAATAACATTTACAAATTTGTTTGATTTCATACACGTGTATTTATATTAAGGTCGTTCACAAAACTTGTTACTCGTGAGGTTGGCTCGTTTGTGCTGTTTTTGTGCAAGAAGTACTGCCAATTTTATTTAATTTTTTTGTGTTTGCGTAAACAAACTGCTGAAAAAATACAGACACATTTTGAAAAAAAATAAAAATAAAATAAAATTTAGACGTAGACAAAACATAACCTTTAAGTGTGTATTGTGAATACCCTCATTGCATTTATGTTACATTGAATTCATTAAGTTAAAACGTCAATTTTTTGTGAAATATATCATATATCATAAGTTAATCTAAATAAAAAACTGGATTCAATGGAAATTAGCTGCTCTATATTCTAAAAAAGTTGGTTTAGTATATTTTAAAGAATTTCCCTTGAGCATTTTGTAATAAAAGCTTGTTGGGCACGTGTGCAAAAAAAAAAAAACAAAATAAAGCTTGCAAATTGTTAAAATAAGCAAGTAGCGGAACAAAACCGGAACAAGGACCTGAACGAGACTGGAACAAGGACCGGAACGAGAACATGAAATAGAGCAGTGAAGAGAGCTTTATCCGGATCGGTAAAGGAAACAGACACGAATGCCTAAACTGGTATTCGAAATCAAGACTAAACTTATGAGAGCACTGAGCTTTCGTGCTTTATGAATAGGCTTTTTATACCTAGTCGTAATCTCTACTTCAGAAATCGCCTTCACCTGAGTGATCTGTAAAATAACAACACTTTTTGAATTTCAAACAAAAATTTACGAGCAGAACAAAGAGAAAGACGACTACAACTGCAGACAAAATTTGTTTCCAATTCATTTTTCTCTTTACCCAACACTCAAATAATGAACGATTTCAAAAAGCTCTCAGTGGAAATACACCTGTGGCTTGGCTTGCAAATCGAGTTCATTGGCTCCGTACGTACCTTTTCTTAATTAATTGAAATTTTTCTCTTTTCCCTTAAACGCACATTTTAACGCTAAAATTGTTGTTGCGCTTGTTGTTATTATTTTGTTATCTTTTGGCGCTGATTGTATTGCACGTTTGTTGCAAGCAAAATGTGTAGCCAAGTGAAAGAGAATTGCTCCAAAAAGGAAAATCAATTAAAAACTTGCTTGAGCTTTAAACCGACCGAATCGAATGTATGCGGCGAAAAATTGGAACGTAACAAGGACTAATTGAGTAAATCCATTGAATGTGGGTAAATGTGAATGGGAGTGTATGGGTTTAAGTGTGTGTGTGTGTATATGAAAAAGCGTCTGTGCGCAAGAGGTGCGTATGTGTGTGTGAGTGCGTGTGCCTGAGTGGGTAACTGACTGGTTGAATGGTTGAATAAAAATGCGGATATGGCTGAGTAGTATGAATAAAGAAATTCAGAGAATAAATTAATTTTATCGAATATACAAAAAAAAATTTTTCTGTGCCAACGAGTGTAGAGCAAACAGCGCTGAAAAGTCATAGAAGAAACTGAAATTGAAAAAAGAAAAAAATTGTTTTTTTTTTTGTTGATAAAGAACTCAAAACAAAAAGTCATTGAATTGTTGAAAGAAAGCAACTTGAGCGTGTAGCAGCAGCAGCAGCAGCAGCAGCAGTAGCGCCAGGCGCATCAATGGCTTTGGAGTCGCTTTGCAAAAGTAACAAAACGAAGTTGAAAGGAATTTAATTTTATTGGCACTTTTGTTGCGTGAGCACTTAGAGTCAATGCGCTGCTGACTTCTTTGCAGAGCAAAGCTGTCGCAAATAAATGTTGAATTTTTGTCAAAAAAAAAAAAAAAAAAAAAAAAAAAAAAAATTATAAAATTGGGCGAATGCTGTTTGCATTGCGTGGCGAAATTGAAAAAGTATGCAAAATAAGAAGCAGAATAAAAACGGTAAAAAGAGTAAAGTAAATGAAGAAGAAAAGCCAATTTGAAAAGTATAAAAATATAGGTAGCAGAGTTTGCTATGTTTTGAAAATTTTTTTTTTTTCCAAATTTTTACGTAATATTTGTATTCGATTTTTTCATACTGAATTTTTTTCAAAAACGCACTTAATACATTGCCAGCTTCATAAAGAATATAATTGCAGTGATGCCTTCGTTGTTGGTTGATCAGCTTAATGATTCTGTAGAGATGCAGAGACGTCTGCTGCGCCGTTTGTGGGTGCTGTGCGCTGTTGCGTCTGTTATAAATTCAATAAAAAATTTAATCGACTTTCAGGCGCCAATAAAGTGCAAAACAGGCATTGAGTGGTGATGAGGAGGAGAGTGCACGTTTGTAAACTCACAAACATATAGGAGGCATTCCATGACAAATCGTCCACTAGTGAAGGGATTAAGGACGAAATTCGTTGCACAATTTAACTATGGTGCTGACCTCCATGTAACTGAAAACTTCGTTTACTAAAGAATTTTTTTGGTATAAAAAAAAAAACAAAAAAAAAAAATTGGAAAAACACCAATATAAAAATAAATTAAAAACTAAAAGAAAAATTTATATAAAATAAAAATAAATAAATTTTCCAAACCAAAAAAAAATTTTGCTAATTATATGACTGGTAAAATAAATAATTTTTTTTGCTAGTAAAAAATATATAAAAAAATGCTTAAAAACTGAAATATTCTAACAACTAAAAAAAAATTTAAATCTATTTAGGAAACTTAAAAAATATTTTGTAATAAAAAAATAAAATATTTAAATAAATACCCTGAAAAAAAAGTTTTATAATTTATGAAATAAAATACTTAGCAAAAAAGTTGTTGGCAATGTAAAGCCCAAAAAAGATACTGAAAATAAAGTGAAAAACTATTTATGAAACTTGAAAAAAATAATTTCATGAATAGGTTTTCGAAAAAATGAATAATTTTTTTTAACTTTATAAATAAAAAAAAATTAGAAAAAATGAAAAAGTATAACCTTGTTTATGAAATAAAAAAACCATACATGAAAAAAAAATTTAAAAAAAAAAAAGTTTAGTAATGTAAAAAAAAGACTATTTGAAATAAAATATTTGGAAGCAAAACAAAGGTTGTTATTTTAAAGGAAAAACAATTAAATGGAGAATGTTTTGGTAAATAAATCTGAAAAGAAATAGATTAAAAAAAAATAAAACAAAAAAAAAAAAATAGAAAAAAAATACTTTTAAAGAAACTGAAAAAAAATTGAGTTCAACTCAATTATTTAAAAAAAATAATTTATGAAATTAAAAAAAAAACGCGGAATAGTAATTTATTTTGGGAAGCAGACGCAACAGAAGTGAAAATGTAGTGAAAAAAAATGTCGTGCGAAACTCCGATAAATTAAAAAAATTATTGAGAAAAAATTGAAAAAAAAAAATTTAAACATATCAAAGAAAACAAAAAGTGTCTGGAAAAAGTCTAAAATTAATTAAAAAAAATTTTAAATTGAAATTTCGTATTTTCAAATTAAAACGAGTCACTTTCTGCTATTGCGATATTTAATACGGAATGCCCCATTAACAACTACATACATATATATATCTCTTTGATTGCATCTCGCAGTGCCGTACAGAGCATATGTATGAGTCGTTCGCAGTTCGATGGCGCTTTTCGCTGCTTTAACGGGTTATTATTTGCACATGGTGTTGGCGCTGCTTTCATTGCTTGTGGCCCCCTTTTACTAGCATTGGTGTTATAATTCATTTCGAATTGGGAAATCGTTATGCAAAATTGTTTTAAAAGTTACAGAAATACATACAAACATGCATTCATATCTTTTTTCATACTTTTTCATATTATTTTCGGAATTTATTTCTGTCACCAAAGTACGTGTTTCATAGCGAAAAATGAGTTTTTCAACTCATAAGTAGGTTAAAAGGATGTGGTCAGTTGTCCGTTTGGTCAATGGAATATCAATTTATGGTCGTAAATTATTATTTGTTGTTTGAGTTATGAATTCGAGAGTAATTTGAATTTGGGAAAAGGTTGGATATAACAAAATGTGTTTCCTCAAGCTTTTAAGGTAACATTTAAACCTTATTTAATAAAATAAAATAAAATGAAATTTAACTAAAATAAAATAAAATTAAATTAAATTAAATTAAATTAAATTAAATTAAATTAAATTAAATTAAATTAAATTAAATTAAATTAAATTAAATTAAATTAAATTAAATTAAATTAAATTAAATTAAATTCAATTAAATTAAATGAAATTAAATTAAATGAAATTAAATTAAATTGAATTAAATTAAATTAAATTAAATTAAATTAAATTAAATTAAATTAAATTAAATTAAATTAAATTATATTAAATTAAATTAAATTAAATTAAATTAAATTAAATTAAATTAAATTAAATTAAATTAAATTAAATTAAATAAATTCTGATTTTTCCACAACTCACCAAAAACCCACTACCTTTGTTTTTGTAATATATATGCAAAATAATTTGTTTAATTATCAATAACTTTTTTCGAAATTTTCTTGTATCATTTTAGTGCGGGATCACTGTCATCGTCAGCGTTCGGAAGGCGTGGATATGAAAGCGCGCAAAAAATTAATAATTGCAAGTGTGCTGTGTCTAGTATTTATGGTCTGTGAAATTATTGGTAAGTCGAAGTTTTTTAAATAGCTAAACAATTATAAAGCAAGCGATGTGGAAAAGAGTTCGTTTCCTACAAAAAATGTGGGTTGACTTCATGTAAACAAATGGTAATTGAGAAATACATAAAAGTGGTTGTGAAATAGAGTGAGAGTTGTGGCCGAAAATAATAGAAAATTGAAAATAACAAAAACAGATTTTTGGAACTCTTGGAAATAAAATTTTGATATACATCTTAAATTCTTTTGAAAACTTTCTCAGAACTTTCATTTAAAATCTTTTATTTCACAAAAGTCTTAAAATACTTTTTTTCTTCACTAATATCTGCTTTGTCTTCCAAATAAATTTTCAAAATTTAAATTTTTTATTGAAGAACATGCAAAAACATTCAATTAAATAATTTTGTACCAATAAAATTCTACATAAATTGCTGCCAGTTTTCACTTTTTTGATGAATTACTTGGTTTTCATGCTTGCCTACTTGTGTATGTGTATGTATGTGTGTGTGCATGGGTGTGTGAGTGTATATCGTATACACATAAATAACAATTAAGCCCTTTCCAAGTAACTACATGTATCCTTATATGTAGCTGAACTGAAGCAATGCAAACTTTAATAATTTGTGCAAAATGCCAATTAGTGAGTGTTGTTGTAGGCGTGTGTGTATATGTATCTGTGTGTGTGTTTACGTGTGCATATGAGTAAATATATTGAGTGTACTTAGCACTTAAATTGCACAACAGCTATCAAAACAAAACTAAACCACAAATACAATTATAAAAAGTCGAAGAAAAGAAAAACTTTCATTTATACGCAAAACAACATACAGTGCCTGCAAAAATTGTACAAGTAGCGCTTCTGATTTTGTATTTTAAATTTTTTTTATAACTTAATCTTTTTACTGCATAATGCACGACAATGTCTGCATGGAAAATTAAAACAAAATTAAGCTTTTGGGCGATGAAGGGTTAGCTTACATAGGAGATGTGATTTGAATTTACTTTTTAAATGACTTGAAAAAATTGATATATTCAAATCTGTATCTACATCTTTTCGAAAAAGTTTCAGTTTCACAGATTAAAAAAAAAAAAAAAAAAGAAATATATTTTTTTTCGAATCTTTTTATAATGTTAAAAATTTTTTGAAAATTTTGGGAAGTTATACAATATAAAAATCCAAGTTCTTTTTCGACTTAAATAAATTGGCATATCCAAAATCTACATCAAAGAAAATTTTTTTTGTAACGTTCCAAAAAAATGTGTTCTGAAATAATTTTCCGAAAATAATTTTTTTTTTGACTATTCTTATAAAAGTTTTGTTCTATCACTTCTCGTTGCTGTTGTTTCTAAGTTTTATTGTTGTTTTTCTTTTTAAATTAAAAAAAAATTTATTTTTCCAATCTTTTTTTTTTAATGTTAAAATTTCTCTAAAAAATTTTGTTGCAGTTATAAAACCTAAAAATCTTAGCTCTTTTTAAATCACGTTTAAAAAATTAGTGTATCCAAAATCTAAATCTGAGAGAATTTTACTTTCATCATACTAAAAAAAAATTTTTTCCGAAACTTTTTCTGAAAATAATTTATTTCTGATTTTCCCAATAAAAGCTTGTTGTTTTTAACTTTTAGTTTTGTTGTCTTTTTTTTTCAAATCCAAAAAAAAAATTATTTTTCGATTTTGTTTTTAAATTATAAAAACAAATTTTCATTTCGCTCATGATAAAAATATTTGAAGGTAGTTTCACTCAAAATGTTTTGACACTAACCGTGTTCGCCAAGAGGGCATGATGTTGCCACATTTGAATTATTGTTGTTATTAAATTTGGAAATTTTGCAAAATTTTATTGGGTATTTTTTATGTATATGAAAATGTGTAGTTATTCGCAAAATGAAATATATAACATAAAATTTTCTGATGTAATTATGAGCAGCGGTTTAGCATGTAAAAATATATATTTAAAAAAATTGGCATTTGGTATTTGTTTCGTTTACGAGACAACTGCTAAAACACGTCCAAAATTATCCAGAAAGGTGTCAAAATACGCGGTTTCACCTCGGTATCAATGATCCGAAATCAAAATTTTAATTTTTTTGTCAGTGAAAAGTTATTAACAAAAAGCCAAAAATGAGCCAGGTCAAATCCTGATTTGGGGGCCCGATCTATGTTTTTTATGTACCGAACACCTTTCCTTCGGCCTCCGCGCGCTAAAAAAGTAACCCTCAGCCGGTCCAACACCAGCTATGCGATCCGAATTATTTTTCGTAATTGTAAGGTCCACATGAAAATGACAGAAAATTGCGAACTTTAAGTTCAAATATCTTTTCACAAAAACAAACATTCAAAAATCTGCTTACGGATTATAGTTACTGATGTCAAAACGCGTCTTTTGATACCTCGAGCAGGATTCTTGGTCGTGTTTTAGCAGTTGTCTCCTAAGGGTAACAAATACCGAAGAAAATGATTCGATTGCTTTTCATTTAACTATAGGAAAAATGGTGGATTTTTTTTTTAAAGAACTGGTAGTACGAAAAGTACGGAACACGATTTCTGTCAGATGGCTAATCAAACGGGGAAGAAGAAGAAGTGGAACTACCTTCAAATACTTCTACCATGATTTCGCTCATAACATTTTAGTTTTAAAGAAGGTAATAGTAATAGCAATTGAAATTACTATTTTTACAATCTTTTTAAATTAGAAAAAATGATTTTTGAAAAAAAAAAAAAATTGGCTTGCTTAAAAAATATTTAATTTTTGTATTAATTATAATTTAATTACATTAATTTTTGATTCATATCTAAAATTTTTTTGGATAAATTTGTGTCCAAATTTTTTTGAGATAATACTTTTCGAATTTTATAGCCTTTGTTTTTAATTTTTTCTTTTGTTCAAAATAATTTTTTCGAAACTTATTTTGAAATTATTAAAATAAATTTTAATTTTCATGACAAAAGCTAAATTCTAATTTTAATTTTTTTTGAACTTTTTTTCAAATCTATCTTTTACATTATAAATTTTTTTTTTTGTAAACAAAAATTAATTTGATTTGGAGTTATGTAAAAATCCTTCGCATTTTGTTAATAAACTAAAATTTTAATATATTTCTTGCTAAATTTTTTCATTTTTGTCTTTTAATATTTTTGTTATGTAAATTAAAATTTAATTTAATTTTCGGTTTGCTATAAATTTTGTCAATTTTTTTCGAATTAGTTTTGTTTTTGGAGTTGTAAATTTTTTACTGATAGTATAAATTTACAGATTATTGTTTTTTTTTTTTTTAATTTTGATAAATATATTTAGTATTTTGCAGTTTTTTTAAACCGGACTTTTGTACCGGAAATTAAATTTTAACCTTTTTTTAAATTTTTTTTTTTTAATTTTTTAGTATTCAAAAATCCCACCCTGTTAAAGCCCATATCTCGAACGATTTACTCACTCACTGTATAAACCTACACACTTAGCAATAAAAACTTTTCCCTCAACAGCATTTTCAAGGGTTTATATTTTTGAAATAACTGTGCAACATAGTTACACCAGCCCGACCGATATTGCACTTTGCCTTATTGAGACATGCAACCGTGTGGCAATTAGGGAAAAATTTTAAACTCATACAAAATTCCATTAAATATGCAGTGAGGCATAAATGAAATAGAAAATTTTACTCGTATATGATAAAACCCAAGAGTAGATGTTGTCAACGAGGAAGAGGAAACGGTTTAGAGGAAAAGGGAGAAGTGAAAAGAATTGAAATTTAAATGTCAACGAAAAATTTTGCCAAACTAGCAAAGTAATGGACATAGCAAAGCAAGCCAATTGCAAACGAGTGCGAGAGAGAGAAAGAGAAGGCATTAACAAAAGAGGGCAACAACGGCAACTAAACTACAACTGATTGACAAACTGAGTGACTGCTTGACTGCTGGACATTTTGTGAAAGGCAAAAACAAATAAAAAATTTGGTTAAACTTTTCAATAAAATGCAAAGTGTATACACTTTTCGTCTTCTTCTTCTTCTTTTTGTTCTACTTCTTGTTCCTCTGCTCGGACAGTAGCGTGCCACGTGCATAATGATTCGAGGCGTACGAGAGAGGGTCGGGGAAAGTTTATAGCAAAACTTGTAAGGTAGTGCATTTGCAGCTTTGCATTGTGCATATTAAGATAGAGTGTTGCATTGTTGTTGTTGTTGTGTGTATGTGGCGTGCAACATGCAGGCTTAGAATTGTCAATTGTTGCATGTTTGAACAGATGCTGGGTGTTTGGTTGGTCAGCTGTACTATTGGCCAATACCAGTCGCTTGGCAACTTAGTTCGTTGGTTACACAGTCAGTTAGTCGCTAAGTCGTTGAGTTGAACAAACAGTCTAAATCCATATGCAGCAAGGCGTAACCAATTCGTTGGTTGTTGCATATCTCACCCATTGAGATGTGACAAGTGCGGCATGTAGTGTTGTGTGTGCATCAGATAATACAACTAGAAAGAAAGCTTGAAATTCGGTTGGCACTGAATTTAATTTAGCCAGTAGTTAGAAGAAAAAAAATTTGAAAAATCAAATAAAACGACAAAAAAACTAAATAAAATAATATAAAATAAAATAAATAAAATAAAATAAAATAAAATAAAAAAATAAAATATAATAAAATAAAAAAAGGAAATAAAATAAAATAAAATAAAATAAAATAAAATAAAATAAAATAAAATAAAATAAAATAAAATAAAATAAAATAAAATAAAATAAAATAAAATAAAATAAAATAAAATAAAATAAAATAAAATAAAATAAAATATTTGTAAAATTTGCAAGCTCGAGACCAGTGAACAATAATAATTGGTTTTAATTATTATATCCGATTTTGTGGAAAAAATGATATTTGGAGAAAAAATTACAAAGCTAATCATAGCGATGGATAGGATTACATGTTTCAAAGTGTCCCCACTTATCATCAGATCCCTTTTCGGACACTGGGATGTGAACCCGTGTTTGCACCAAAGCCGCTGTTAGAAATCTAACAACTTAGCTATGATGCCCTGTGACGTCACGATGCATTCATCCCCACTTCAACTTTTCCTTTGGTTTTGTTGTTTTAGTCTTGCCAACAGTATAATAAAATAAAATAAAAAAAAAATAAAATAAAATAAAATAAAAAAAAATAAAATAAAATAAAAAAAAAAAAATAAAATAAAATAAAATAAAATAAAAAAAAATAAAATAAAATAAAATAAAATAAAATAAAATAAAATAAAATAAAATAAAATAAAATAAAATAAAATAAAATAAAATAAAATAAAATAAAATAAAATAAAATAAAATAAAATAAAATAAAATAAAATAAAATAAAATAAAAATAAAATAAAACAAAAAAAAAAAAAAATATAAAAAAATTAAATGAAAACAAAAATAATATAAATTGAATTAAAAAAAAATATCTCAAAATAAAATAAAATAATTAAAGAAATAAAAGAATATCAAACAAAAAAGAAATTTTATTTTTCTCGGTCGGAAAATGGAATAGAAATTTTTTTCTTTATTTTACTTTTCAGTCAATAATAAAAAAAATTGTACTACCACTGGGTATATAAAATTAAGCAAAAGTTGTTGCCCTGCTGTGCCTCTGTGCCTCTCCTACTCATCGCCAGCTGTAGTGCAAAACATCAAAAACAATGCGAAAGCAGTTGTCACAACAACCGAAAAAATTCAAATGCACACACACACACACATACAGACATATCGAAAAGTATTCATGCACGCCCTCAAACTGACCGCTTTTAAATTTCAATGGCATGGATATTGCTAGTTGTGTGTGTGAGTGTGTGTGTGTGTGTGTGTGTGTCTATATTGCACAACAATCAATATGACTTCTCTGGCTGCTGTGTTTGTATGTAGCAATAAGCTAACAATAAACAAGACTTCCTGCTAGCAGGCAGCTAAAAGGCTATGTTGCACCAAGTTGCATCAATATTTGATTTTGCAACTAAAAATGTTCGAATTTTTGGCTAAGCAATGTCGTATGTGTGTATGTATGTGTATGTGTGTGTGTGTGCACTTACCTTTATTTCTCATCGAGCATTTGAAATTTCACAATATTCCAGCTTGTTTCCTCAAAACTTTTTACAACTTGTCAAACGTGTCTTTCAGTTGACTTTTTGATCTGCTCAGCTTCGTACTCAATTCATATTTGAAACAATAATTTGTTGTTGCAATTGTTGCAGTTAGCTTAGCAGGAGCGTTTGAAAATTGCCTAAAACGTGTTGCTTGCCTACAAAAATACATACATACTATTAAAATTATGTATGTATGTGTTCTTAAGCTGATATGGTATTTTCACCAAATTGCATACAAGGTTTAGCCATTTAAATATTTAAGGCTTCAAATTTGTTTTTCTACTTAAAATTTATTGATTTTTGTTCAAGTAACAAAAGAAAAGCTCAAATAAAATAAATATTGCAAGTGCAGATTATTGTTGGATTTAAAAATATTTGAAAGTTAGGCATTTTTGTATTTTAAGGTGGTGATTCTCTCAATGTGTATTTATCAGGGATTCAATTTAATAGTGAATTTTGTATTTCCCAAAAGCACGTTAAGCAAAATTTGTTTGTTTCTTATTTCTATGTTGCAAACTTATCTTTTTAAGCTAACGTTTGTTTAGCCTAATCGCTTTTGTTTTTTTGCTTTCTTGTTAATAAAAGTGAAAGGCAAAACACAGATTTTTTTTAAATACTGTGACTGGATATTCATTTTATATCATTTTATAGATGAGATCTCTATTTAGACTACTATTAAGGGCATGTAGTCACAAAACCTAAAAATAATAATAATGCTTAAAAATAAGGCTTTGACCTCAATTTATTTAATTTCTCTCCTTTTTTTCCTTTCTTAACTATTTGTTATTCTTTTTCTGCACATTTTTTCTAATTTTTCAAATTCTTCAAAATCGTCATATTCTTTTTATTCCCAAAAAACATTTAAGTATTTCATGTTCCTTTTTATTTTCATTCGTCATCTTCTGGTCCTTTGTGGGTTTTTTTTCTTTGTAATAAAATTTTACTCTTGATTTTTCTTGTGCTCTTACGTTCTTCTTTCCTTCATAATTTCAATATTTTCTGTCTCTCGTTTTCTTTTTGTCTTTTGACTAAGTTCTATTTCTTTTTCCAACTTTTTGTTTTCTAAACTTTTTTTCTTTTCTAGTTTTTTTTTTTAAATTCCTTTTCGTTTTTTAATATTTTTTTATGGCTTGTTTTACTTTTCTTTTCTTTTTTATGTTTATTTTTATTTTGTTTTTAGGGTTTTTCATTTTCTGCTTTTTATTTCATTTTTTGTTTTTCTTTTTCATTTTACTTTCCTTTTTATTTTAGTTTTTTTTGTTTTAGTATTTTGTTTAAAATTTTCTTCCTCTTTTTTCTTCTTCTTTATCTTTTTGTTTTTATTTTTATTTTAAATTTTTTTATTGATTTTGTTTGTTTTTTTTTTAGTTTTTGAATTTTTTAGTGTGAAAATGTTTCTTATTGAAGTCTTTTTTCTGCAAATTTTTTTGTAGTTTTTTTTATTTATAATTCTAGTTTTAATATTTTTTCTAATTTAAAGTTTTTCTTATTTTCCTTTGACATTTCTTTGTTTTCTCATAGTTTCATGTTTCTTATGCTTACTTTCCTTTTTTCTCTTCCACCACTTTCTATTTTGTGGCCGCTCTTCTGGCATTAAACTTTGTAAACAGATATTTTTATTTTTTTTTTATCTCTTTCATCTTCATTCCTTACAATTAAATTTTTCTTCTTCTTATTTTTGACTTATTTAAACTTTTTTTTATTTCCCTGTTTTCTCTAGCTTTGCCAAATTCATATTCCCTTATAGGACCACAACTAATATTCTTCCGTGATTTACCAGCTCAATATTTCCTCTGAATCAGCTTCCGATGTTCTCGCTACGGCTCTTCACCTCACACATCCGTTACCTTTGTTGTTCCACATTGCATTTACAGAAGATCCTTACCATATAAAAATATTCAACTTTCCATCGCTCTCTCAGCACAAACACAAGCTTCAACAGTAATACCTTGATTGTTTGTTATCAATTTGAAATTTCTTAAACCTTTATTAATGCTGATGAGCTCAGCTCAATTGAAAGCACATCGCAAAGTCAAAAAACACAAATAAATATTGATTCCTTAAACCAAAAGTGGCACCAACCCTTTGCATGTAGTTTGGTTGAATGAAACGTCAACTTGCGACCACTTCGTACTTTTGCTTTCCCAGCAAATTATGCTTTCCCCTCATGCTGCAACTTCAAAATGGAACGAGTGAGCTAGCATTTCAAGCAATAACTAGTTGCAATTTTGGCTACTGCCATTTTACCAGCTCCACCTTTTCGTTGTACAAAGTGAAATGGTATAGTGAAATTCAATAATCTAGGAAAATAAAACAAAGAAGAAGATTGACCGACATGTCCAAATAACTGGCGAAACTGAAGATGTAACTAACCAACCAGGAAAGTGACTTGTTAAACTGGAAATAAGATCAACCAACGAAGCAGACAACAAGGGAAATGCGCGTTTATGTGAGTGAGCGAGCGGCTGACCAAAAAGAAACAAAAACAAAACGAGCAACTAACAATTGACCGCAATTTACAGTAATGGAAATAGATGAACTAAAGTGAGGGAGCTAGTGGGAAGCATGGGTTTTTAAGCTGAGAGTTGCTATATACAGTGACTGAGTTTTTAATCGGAACAGTTTGTTATTGGTCTAGTTCTTGTTTATCGAGAAATTGGAATTTAGAGAAAAACAAATTTTTTTGTTTGAAAAGAAGTAAAAAAAAATCTTTTTGTGAAAAAAAAAACCCCCTTAAAAAATAGTTGGTTGGTTTGTTTTATTTAATTAACTATGGTTTGAAAAAAAAAAAAAAAAATTAAAAGCTAAAAATTATTTAATTTAAATTGCTTTATTAAAAATATTTTAATAATTTTTACATTATAATACATACATTTGTAAGTATTGAAACTTAATTCTTAAAGCTATGGTAATAACATTAAAAATATTTCATTCGAATATTATAAAAAAAGAGTTAAGTAAACAAAAAAAAAAAAAATTTTTTTTATGGCTGTATAAAATTCAAAAATTTTTGAAAGCGAATTCTTAGAAAAAAATTTTTTATTAGATATGTAAAAGTTATTTTGTTCAAAAAATGCTTCATAATTTTTTTACTAGTTTTAGAAAAAAGAAGTAAAGAGAAAATTTTAAAATCATGTTTTTTAAAAACTTTATAATTGGTTTTTTGATGCTACGCCGTTGAAATAAAAATGTTCCAGCCCGTCGTGTAAGTGATATATTTCTAAATAACAAAAACAATTAAATTAAATAAATAAAAAAATAATTTTTCAAAAAATACTGCAAAAATAGCTCTCAATTAAATTAAATTAAGTATAATGAAATAATTTTTTCATTAATTAAAATCAAATTGAAAATTCTTTCAAAATTAAAAAAAAAAAAAAAAAAAAAATAGTTTAAGATAATAAAAAAAAGTCTGTTGTAAATATTTTGGAAATGTATAACGAACTTTAGTTAAGTAGTATAACTATTTATATAAAGTTTAACAAGAAAAAAAAAATTTGTGAATTTAAATTCAATGGAAAAAATTTTTTAAAATAATCAGACAATTCTTTTAAGATTTTACGACACTTGAAAAAATTTAAAAAAAAATATCTAAAAAAAATTTCTAAAAGTTAGTTTTTAATTTTTATAAAAATATTCAATATTAATTACAAAAAAAAAACTTATAATTAAGTTTATATAGCTTCTCTTATAAGTGATTTTCAAAAACTTTTCTAAAAAAAAATCCAAGAAAAAAAAAAAACGAAAAATTTTATGAAAATTTGGCCGTCTCATTTCGTCTATAAGCAACTGTTTGCACTTACACCACAAGCAAGCACATGAAACCAACTCTTACCGTTGCTTGTTTGCCTCGCATTCACTCACTTTTTACTAAATATGCTATTTTCTAACTCGATATTGTTTTCTTTTGTTTTCTCATTTTTTACTTGTTATCCTGCATGCCATGGCTGGACCTTTGCACCGTCGCTACCAAAAACCATATCGATTGATTTGTTCGTTGATGCGTTGCTTTGGCGTTGTGGCTGTGGCTTTGGCTGCTGTGATGTGGCATAACGTCGATGCTACGCTTGCTGTTGTTATTGTTGCATGACGCTGATGACTTTGCACCCACACAAACAGGTGGCATTTTATCAAACAGTTTGGCGATTGCAACAGATGCTGCACACTTACTAACAGATTTTGCGAGTTTTATGATATCATTGTTTGCCATCTGGATAGCTGGACGACCATCAACACAACGGTGAGTTATGGCTAGTTGTTGCTTTTGTATATTCATATGTACATATGTATGTATGTATTGGGAGTCCCATTTGTGGATAGTTTTCATATATAAATAGGTATGTGTGGTAGCTAAAAAATTTTATAAAATGTTCCTCCAGGGTATGATCGCATGCCCTGTGAGAATTAAAAAAAAAAGAAAAATTAAAAATTAAATTGCAGAAAATTTATAATCCTTGCCAACCATGTCATTTCTCAAACAATCACAATAACCTACTAATTAAGTATAACCGATATAAAACATTTCAAGCTGCGCTCATTGAATTGTATGCCCGTCATTCGTCATCTGTCAAACCTCACAACTCAAACGATTTTACATTACAAACAAAATTTAATTGCCAAACTCGCTGCCATTCGTGTAAAACTCCTTTGTAAATATGTATGTGTGTGTGTATTTTATTATCATTCCTGCTCTACTTATTGTCGTTTTTGATGAGCGCACATTTATATTGCGCTCACACATACGTGAACATGGCACATACACCACTACAATCATCGTGGCGCTCGGTTTTTGTAAATTTCTAAATGTTCAGCAATTTTGCCCAAAAACTAAACGGCAATTAAATGGAACATTTATTTAGTTGCTGTACAAAGTGAAAAAGGAAAATGGCAAATGAAAATAATTGAAAACGATTTTTCCGAATGAGTCAAAAATGTCGCTACTGTGCAGCGCTTCAAATGACATCTAGACAATTTTCATCAAAATAGCGAGAGTAACAAAATTTCCTGATGAAAACATGGAAGTAAAGTGAAACAAGTCAAATAACTAGTGCATAGATGGGGTCAGGGGGGAGGGGAATATAAAATTATTAAATGTGCTACTATGTAGTGGTTAGTGGGTGATTGAGGGTTAACACATACATAAATGTGGGAGAACGAGAGAAAGTATTGCCAGTTATGGTTATTGCTTAGCAAAATTAATCAAAAATTTGGGTGTCAATTCCTTTTATTTTATTATTTGGCATCACGGAAAGTACCATAAGTTTTCGAGCTGGAGCTTGTACCAAAATGTATAGGTGGCAACGCTGTAGAAATATCCCAACTACCTGCACTTAAGTTGTAGGGTTTTAAATTTTGCTATCACCTGTATGGAAACGTTCAGAGGAATGGTTCAAGTTGCTTTGAAGGTACTAATGAATGTATAAAAGAAAAAGATAATATATAGAGGTGGCAACCCTGGCCCCCAAACATATCTGCAAATATTTTTGTTTAATTTCCAAGTACAATAATTTTCCTTTGCTACATAGTATATTTCATTCAATTAGAAAAAAAAAATTCTTACAGGTGGCAACCTTGAAATCAATATATTATGTGGCAACCTTTAAAAATAAGAACTAAAAACATAGCATATTAGATAAATATTTTCAAAAATGTATGTATGTATATTTAACTCATTTTCAAGACAAAGGCGCGTTCTCAAAAAAAATTCTTACGATTATCTGGTAACTCCGGCCGGTAAACTCAACTTTATTTTAATTCAAATACAACTCAAAATGCTTTTTGCTTTATTACAACAACTAAAAAAAAAAAAAAAAAAAAAAAAATCTAAAAATGTCTGGCAAATTGGGAAAAATTTTTATATAATAATTGTTGTAAGATGTTTTATTCAATAATGTAATCTTGAGTTTTCTTTAATTCTTTTCTGTTTTTTTAATTATTATATATTTAAGTAATTCTTTAAGTTTTTATAATAAGTAAGTCTTCTCTCCGCATAATTTAAAAAAATTAAACAGTTAAATGTACCTTGTTTTTAATTTGAAAGAAAGTTGATTGCATAAAAATCACATTAAAATATTTTTTTCTTGAAATTTTCATTTATTTATCTATCTATCGACTATCAAGTCGAATCTTATTTTAAAAGTATTATTTTAAATATTTAATGTTTTTTATTTGTTAATTTTTCATGGAAATTTAAATTTTTTTTCTTTGCTGTTTAATATGTATATTAATTTTTAAATATTTGTTTTTAAGTTCTTTTATTTCATTAAAAAAATCAATTTTTTTTTATTAGTTTTTATAATTTTTTGAGTACCTTTTTAAAAATTTATTTTTTAATAATTTGAAAAAAAAAAAATAAATAAATTTCCTTTCGAAATTGCAGTTATGTACATATATCATATTTAATTATGTTTTATTAAATTACTTTTTTTATTTTTTTTATAATTTTTTTTAATAACTTTTTTTTTCAAAATTTTTCTTTAAATGTTCCTTTTGAATTTTATTATTTTTAAAAAAAAAATTTTTCTATGTTTTTATTTTTTTCTTTTCCTATTTTAATTTTTTGTGTCCATCTCCTTAATTAAAAAAAAAAGAAAAAGCACTTTCCTTCGAAATTCAGGCAACATCTTATTTATTAATTTTTACTTTCATATGTTTTTATTCGATTACTTTCTTTAAATTTTTTATAATTTTACATTTTTTTGAAACTTTTTTTGCCTTTTTTGAACTTTTCCAAATGGTTTTTTTTTAAATTTTTTTGTGTTAATTTTTTCATAAAAGTTTTTGTAAATATTTTTTATAATTTTTTATTTAATTTTTTTGAATTTGTTTTTAAAATTTTTTTGTTTTAAATTTTTGTCTCTATGATGGGGATATACATATACATACAAACATATTGCATCTATGAACACTAAAATAAAATCCGGTTACAGTCTAACAATTGCTGGACTTGGTCTCGTTGATGAGCCGACCCGCCATATAATTGATATGCATATCATTCTGCAGTTATCTCTTAATTTTCCCTAACTTATTAACTTCAAAACAACAACATCAACAACAAATCGCAAACTTATTATAACCATCATAATAAATTATAGTCATCCGCAAATCGCGTAATATTCCACACACACATGCACACTCACTGACAGCACACACAAATTTAATGCACTCCAAACTTACTCAGCCAACTCAACTGGGCACTTTTGTAAACAAAAATTTACAAACCGCATTCCCACACAACTAACACAGCTAACTCACAGAGCGCATTAGCGTAAAAACTTTTAATCTATTTACACACATGTTTGTTTGTATGTATGTATGTATGGACTTGCATCCTACCATTTGGCGTAATGTCGAAAAATCAACATTACGAAATTTAAATGGACCACTTCTCCACACACACACACACACGAGAAATACTTAATTTGGTACAACAACAATAGAAATGCATGCAAAAATAACTATTTACAAAAGTAATCAAGTCTAATGTGGCAAAATGTGTGGGCGAAACTGAAAAAAAATTGAAGTGAAAAGTTTCCAAACAGATTTGCATTTATAACGTTGCATACATTTAGGCGCACGCCTTCGCATATGCTGCACATTGGCGCCTCCAAATGGCTGTGCACAAATTGAGTTTAATTCTTTGTAGACTACGAAAAAAAAAAAAAATGCTAACGTAACGAAATGAAATGAGACGAAAATTGAAATGGCGCAATTTCCGTTGTATTCCCTGCACTCACACACACACATACAAACCAGTGCATCTAGCAGCCCATTCTTCAAGTTATCACTCTCCTTTATATTTGACTAAAGTTTTGTGCAAAATATTTGTTCGCATATGCAGCTTTTGTAAGAAATTTAGTATGAATGACGCTGCATTAATGTAGTGCGCCTAGAAGTAGGCAACCCTTTTTTTTAGTTTTTTCTTCTGGCAATTTGCATGTCTGTAATGCGCGCTCAAGTAGCGGCGTCTAAGTGTAAATTATAAAGAGGTTTTGATATGTTTTTCTTTTTTTAAATTTCTCTTTATTTATTTTTTTTTTTGTTTGCTTTTGCTTTGCTTCCGAGCTCGTGGTATTCAAAAGGGGTGTTAGAAGAGTTGTGGCTTATAAAAAGTTGTAAAAAAGCTACTCAACAACAATTCACATACACAACATACTAACATCACTCTTTATTAAATAATTTATGCGAGCATATACGCCCACATGCCAGCAAGCTTTCTTCTGAACTTTAGCATTTATTTTTTTTTTATAATAACTTTTTTATTTATTTTTTTTTTTTGTTAAATTTCTGTATTATTTTTTTATTTCTTTTTTCCTCTTCCTATTTTTGCTTCGTTATTCACACCAAATGGTTGTGTGAAGTGCATAATAAAAGCCACCGCACGCGCATATTTATTTTTGCTGTAAAGTAAGCTTCACTTAATTCTTGGCCAGCGCCTATGTGTAGGCAACATTTCCGTTTCTAGCGCAATTACGTTTTTTGCCGGCGCTAACAAACGCTTTTGTCGCTGGTTGAGTTTGTGCTTTGTTGATTTCCTTCCCCTTTTTTTTGGATTTCATTCTTGTAACAAATTTGTATTGTTATTCTTATTGTTATTATGAGAGGTCTTGTACATGCTGTACTTTGATGTTAAGTATTTATTTTATATTTTTTATTGCATACTTTTAGGTGTGTTTATAGCGGAAGTAGAGTTATTTAAGTGGCAGTAATTATTGCAATTGTACTTAATTTAAGTAAAAGGCGTAGAAAAAATAAAGCAGTGACTTAATTTGATAGCTCTTTTTTCGAAAAGATAACTTTTTCAGTCGAACATTTTTTCCGACATTTACTTATACTTTTTGTTAAATTCGAATATTTATTTTATTTTTATTTTTTGCGAAGACATCAGTGAAAATTTAAATTTAAAGCAGTTAAAAAGATATTACTATCAGCGAAAGTTGAAGAAAGAATTGTATTCTAAGTATTTTTGAAAAATCCAATAAGCGCCTAATATTATGCAATATTTTAATGTATCTCACTTGCTGGCAGAAATGGATTGTAGAAAAAAAAATCTCCTAAAATTGATATTTACAATTCTTCAGCTCATTTACGCCTGAAAATTTGCAATGTTTTGCCATACTTCTGAAAATACTTTTCCGCTTCTGTTGCATAATATTAGGCGCAATTGTAATTATTTGTTTGATATGCCTGTAACTATATAAATCTTTGGTCATAATTATGAATGAAGTTCACAAGCTTAAATTAAAAATTAAATATTTCTTTGATATTGATTTGAAAATAAGGTAAAAAAAGAAAAATTTACAAACCAGCACGATGACAGTGCCTGGATGTGCAACTCGATGGTTGATCTACGGATATGATGCCTCCCACCTCTCATTACCCATCTTCTCTTTCCTTTCGGATGGAGGGATGACATGACCTAGAAGGTTGCACTGGTCATACCAAATCGCTCCCACGACAGTCGGGCAGTACCGCAAGGGAGTACCGGAGCGTACCGGATTCATATCCGGCCAAGGACTGTTATTTCGACAACACTCCCCAAATCCTTCGGGGAGTGATTTTGTTGTTAAAACAACAACAACAACAACATGACAGTGTCTGTGGAGTTGCTTAAGTTGCATAGCTTTAGGCGAAAATGATAAGTGAAGTTTGAAACCATACTTTTGGCGTCAAAATGGCTGAAATTAAGAAATACTTAACCCTTTCGCTATCTTAAACACTATTTCGAACATAATTAAAAAAAAATTATAATTTAAACAAAAAAATTTTACTATTCCAACAAAACCAAATTTATATTTAGCATTAAAGAAATGTCAATGAAATGAAAAAGAAATCTGTTTTCTCGATTTTTAAACCCTATAACGCCACTGCAGTCGACAACCTTGTACAAGTAGTCAGCTCAAATTTCAACGAAAAGTGGCTTTGAATATTTTATGAAAATGAGATTGGTTTTTAGGCTACAGCCAGCGCACTGAAGGCTATACAACTACCGAGCCAATAAACGTGCAAATATCCGAAATTCCACAAATGTAGAGAGAGAGAGAGAGTGTTGTTGATTTTACAGCTTACACGGCTTGTTTTGCGCTGACGGCGGTTTTTAGCTTACATTTGCTTTTTTTTTGTTTTGTTTTCGTTGATTTCAGTGCTGTGCAATGCTTAATGTGAAGGTAGTTTCGATATTTTTTTTTATTTGATTTCATTGTTTTGCTATGTTTTGGCGCTGCCGTTGTGGCTTACAGCCGTTCCGTAGCCGACACAGCATCAGACTGAGACATGGCATACAGCAAAGAGCTTGGAGTTGAGTAATTTTTCCAGCGCTTTGTTTGTTTTATTACAAGCGTTCACTGTCTGACAGCCATTACCACAACATGAACTTCTTGTAAATCACTCTCTCATCCCGCGCAGCCTGCGCCTCGTAGTTTGAATCGGCATAAAATGATTGTTTGTTTTGCAACTGTAATTTCTCTGGTGATTTCACGCAATCAAATATAAACAAGTAAAACAGTCGCAATAATAAAGTTTTCTTTTTTTGGCTGGTGTGCAGGTAACAACAGCTGTTGAAATGTTGTTGGTAAAATAAGGCGCTTTGGTCTCTTTTCGACTGAAATTTGTTGATGAACATATTTTTATTTAAATTACTACAATTTAGTATTTGAGTTTTTGATTTTTAGTGTAATATTTGTGTACTTTTCATAATGGATTTTGTTTTTGTTTGGTGGCGTGTAATGTGTTTATTTACAGAAAATAGCGCCTAAAAGTATGCAAACGATTTCCGAATTTATGCTAAAGCAGACAGCTATGCGATCAGCGTAGGTGTGGAGAAGCGGGAGTGAGTGAAGGTGCAGAAGAGGCTAGCACACTTGCCACTCCCTGGCTGACCGAGTGATATGAGTACTTTCAGCTCTTCATTTAACTCACGGTAGATGACGCTGTGGACTTGTAAACTATTTTAGTGAAAAAATTAGTAATGTTATTTAAATTCTCAAAATTTTGTATTTGTGTTTGTGATTTGTTTTTTTTTTTAAGTAATTTTCATTAAATTTTTAAATGGTTTTTGGTTTCACAAAAAAAAAAAAAAAAAAAAAAGCGCCTTAAAGTATGCAAACCATTGTGCATGATATCAGCATAGACACACATGGCTATCAACTCAGCTAAAGCAAACCTAAAACCGACTAGAAATATGCAAATAAATTCATTATTTATTTATTTATTTTGTCTAAAGCTAGCTGCGACAAATTCTATAGGGGGAACAAAGTTTAGCTTTCAATATTTCACAAAAAACGACGCTAAATAACGTCCGTCAACCAGTCAAACAATCAAAACAACTGCCATGCCCACTGCAAATTTACAAAAGCCCATGCGCTTGGACATACGCTGTCACGCCTTCTGTGCCACTTGTACGCCTGGCTATTCAGCTGTCAGCTTTTCACTGCATCCCGCATGCTTTACCTCTCCCAGCCGCTTGCTGTGCATTGTGTTGTGATTTTAGTTGAAATTTTGCTGCATTTTCATGTATTTTTCTTTCTCTCCCTTGCTTTTCCATGCGCTTCGTACTCAAGCTCCTCATGCCTACAGAAATTTAACACATTTGGGTTTTTAATTTTTCACAGCATTTGCTTTTAAAAACTACATTGCATATTTTGAGGCGTACAAGCTTGCGTATGCAAATTTGGTTTTCTCCTTTTTTTTTCTTTTTTTTTTTTTTTCTAACCACGAATGCAATGAAAATGTTAAAAATAGCGCTCTCGTCCATAAATTTAGGAATGGACTAGTTGCTTCTCATACGGAAGCTACTGACATAGCTATTGTGATGCAGTTTATCATACGAAATGTTTTAGTTTGTGGAACTTTACTGGCAGGTGTGTTTAATTTGGTAAATTAGGAAGCGAATGTTTTATGTTATATTATGTTGAGATATGCTGTGCGCGTTTGTGATATGATGCGATATGTTAATAATATGAGATATGCGATATGAAATGATATAATATGATTTGATATGATATGATGTGCAATGTTATGATATGATGTGAAAAGATATGATGGGTTACGATGTGATATGATATGATATAATATGATACGATTTGATGTTATATGATATGATACGAATTGATGTGATATGATGTGATGTGATATGATGCGATATGATATGATGTGATGTGATATGATGCGGTACGATATGATGTGAAGTGATGCGGTATGATGTGATTTGGTGTGATATGATATGATGTGATGTAGTGTGATGTGATGTGATATGTTATGATGTGATGTGCTGTGATGTGATGCGGTATGATGTGATGTGATGTGATGTAACATGATATGTTATGATACGATACGATGTGATATGATGTGATGTAATATGATGGCATATGATATAAAGTAAAATCCTCTCTTGACGAATGAAAAACACGATGGACGGTGTCAGTATAGGATCGGAAAGGGCAATTGGACCTAAATATAAATCACAAGGTGACCTAAACCACAAATTGAGCTGAATGAGAAGGCAACATATGTAAGTCTCAAGGTGGTGACGTAAACTACAAGGTGACCTAAACTGCTAGGTGACCTTAATAGCAAGGTGATCTAAATCACAGGATGACCTAAAGAACAAGTTGAATTAAATCACAAGCTGATCTAAATCGCAATTCGAAGTGATTGAAATCTTATAAAAAATGCATCTCTTCTTCATGATTTTATTAAATCTCACCTGAATTTGAATGAAATATGCCTATAAAGTCGCATCTTGCAAAAAAAAATATATATACATATATATAAAAAAATCTATCACCGATTCATATCAGAGAGTTTCAAATGTCATTCCAAGCTCAGTCAAATCCCTTCTCATGCCGCAAAATATCAGAGATATTTATCGATTTATGTACTCGTATATCAAACTTGGAAAGAGAAAACATAACTTTTGGGCGAAAAGTGAAGCCAATCTACAGCAAACAAACAAATACCAAATTAGCTATGCCCTAACCAATTTAATTTCCTTAATAATTTCCCTTTCATTTTCCATTCACCACTCATAAAATGAGCCCACAAAATTCACACCCACTCATTGTTATTTTATTTTTATTTATTTTTTCACAGAATGTCGTTTGGTTGGTATCGTGCTGAAGTGATTGGTGCCATGGCTTCGGTGGTGATGATTTGGGTAATTACTGCGATACTCGTTTGGTTGGCTGTGGAACGTTTGATTAATCGTGATTTTGAAGTGAATGCTAAGATTATGTTGATTACATCGGGTTTGGCGATTTTGGTTAATTTAATGTAAGTATTTACGAATTAACTTAAGTGTATATATAAACCTACAGAATGTCTAACAAAGAAAAAAAAAGTAACATTTTACTACACCGATTTTGTGTTAATTTACGCATTGTTGTACATAATAATGAAGTCGTACATACATACATATATGTATACATAATGTATACATAATGTACTAATGTGATTATTATTATGGTCTATTTGACTTAATTGCATTATTGGCTATGAATTATTTAAATGTTTGCGTTAAGTGTAATTGCTAAAGCATAGCTGTATTAAGTGGTAAATGTAAGCGGAAATTAATTACACATTTTCATAAACGAATAAGCACTTAATTACAAAATTGGTATAAGGTTAATTTGATTTCAATTGGATGTAGCGTAAATATTGTGACAAAAATGCTAATAGGTGACATTTTGTATGAAACGTGACGATGCCTAAAAGTAGGCAATTCATAAGTATTGCAAGACATGATAAAGTGCTAAGCACTATTCTATTTAAAGAGCGTAATTTCACACTTCAGTTCATGGTCGTTCACCTTGCTTCAGCGTTCGATGAGGTCAAGTAAATAACATACATCTTAATCTGCGCCTAAATGTATGCTATCGAAGCAAACAAGTTCTGATAACTATTTTACAGTAAATTTTGCCTTTAAAATATATAAAAGTGGTTTCTGTAAACATAATTTGGAGACCTCTGGAAGTTCTAAAAAAAAAAACAATAAGATATTTCAGAAAATTTCACACAGGCAAACAGTGAAAAAAATTCCTCCCTGTAAATATGCAACACATTTTTTGATTACTACTGGCACTTCAACAATCATGCTATCAATCTCTAAAGAAGTGTACTGGCCTTAATCTCTTTCGTCTGCGGTATACAGCTTAATTAACCCAAAGTACTTGGGTTCTTAGGATAAATTAATTGTAATTTGTATTGCATACTTGTAGGAGCACAAAGTTAAAGTGTCCGAGCGATCAGTTTGGACTCATTTTGGACTCATCCTGGAGTGCATCCTTTTTGATCTGCTGCTGATGAAGTTAAGTCACCTGCAATATGTATAAGCAAAGAAAATGATTATTAAAAGAAATACGAGAAATTGTTGCATACTTTTAGGCGCTATATTTTTTATGCCGACTTTATTGTTCTTTGTACAACCAAAAGTTTTGAATGAGATCAGCTGTATGTAGTTAAACTTTCCACTAAATTGTTTAAAACCCTCAATTCTTACAAATATAATTTTTTTGAATTCCAGTTACTGGAAAGAAAATTTGCTTAATTATCTCATTTATATGCTGTAAGTCAGCCGAATCCCATTGAAGCTCATTAGAAGGTATCATTAGAACATTTATTACTAACAGCAACGCAAACTGTTGTGCCTAATGAGCATCATAAAATACACCTACGCCTAAAACTATGCAACAAATATGACGAAAATTAAAGGAGAAAAGTTTCAGTTTGTGAAATACAAATTTAATATTCCCATAAACAGCCCAACATTTTACTAACGAGCTGGAATTTAGGTCAACTCATCCTAAAAGTATGCAACAAAAATCACCCACATTTTATATCATTCGCAGCTTGCCATTAGCGCGGGCATATATTTAGCAAAATTTAAAAACACCAAAAAAACGCTTGAAATATTACAAAATTCATATTAGGTGACAATGCGTCTAAGAGGCAATTGGCAATTGGCACCTCAACAACTGAAATTAAGCCAAATTTAGCTGGCAGGAAAAACAAATCGTAAAAGAAACCAAAGAAAATCTTTTTGGTAAAAACAAGCTCGACAGTTGAAGCAGCAATGACAGTGAAACATGCGAAATGTTGTTCGCAACACCAACGCACAACAACAACAATCACACAAACACCCACACACACACTAACAAAAATTGCCAAACCACAACAGTAAACAAGTGCGGCAAGTAAACAAATAAGCTAAAGTGACAAACAAATCGAAAACCCAAATAATCAAATAGTGTGCTTGTGTGCTGCTTGCATGTGTAGGTAGGTTGGCATCTCCTCGGCGTGAGACAATACACAATTTCCGTTTCCGTTTTTCATTATTTTTTGAGTCACGTTGATTTTGCTGCCAAAAACTGGTGCACCTTTTTCACCAGTGTTGACGTCTTTGTTCTTGTGCTGTACACAAATACTTCTCAAATACTGTCAGCTCACTTCTTTGGTGTTGCCAGACATTTACACTTTTCCACCGGCATGATGGTAGACTTTTTTTTGTGTGTGTGTTTGCCTGTTCTTTCTCTAGCAGCAGCAAGTAAGGAAGTCTATGTTGCGGTTGAATATGTGCACTTAAAGCCATGCCCTGTAATTTCAGATAGGTGGCAACTCGTTGAAAACATCTTTAGTAACAAAACTTCCGTGAGAGAGTTTCGATTGCAGCAGCTAATCTTTATATAAAATTTATTACAGAGTGCTCAGATTGTTTTCAAGATAATGTCAGACATAAAAAAATTAAGTAAAATGAGATTAAGTGGCAACCCTTAATTTTAGCATTGCCACCTGGGAAAATATCTGCTGAAATACGACATAAAATATTTTTCTTTTGCATTCACATTGTCACATCTTTCTAAATTTTTGAAAATGGCAACCCTGTAAAGAATTGCTAGTGGCAACACTTAAGTAGGCGAGCGTGAAATGTAGCATTTTACCTGTATTTTGATTGAAATTTAATACGAAAGTGGTAGAACGTTTTAGAGAGATGGTTGGATATGCAAAAAAATAAATAAAATTAAATTAGATGGCAACCCCAAATTTTGAACTTACTACCTGGAAATTTTTTTTTTTGATGTGACCTAAAATTTAGTCTAGTCTAAATTGAGTCTAGTCAATAGCTTTTGAAAATAATAAAAAGTTAGAGAGAGAGAGAGATAGAAAGGGAACGCAAATAGACGAGTTAAAGGAAGCGTAAAAGAGTTGGGAGATGCATCATCATCGCGATGGGTTCAAGGTAAGCTTCTTCACATTTTCATCAAATCATCCAGAACTTTAAATTTTCCATTAGCGCCTGTAAGTTTCATAAATGGTTTTTGAAGGAACCACACAATCACATCTTCCCCTAATTCCTTTACAAAAGCTTTCGCTGAGCTATTACGAACCATTCTTAAATCTGCGTTTGAGTCACGTCCTAGCTCGGTCATTAGCCCACAAGCCGTCTACATGTTTCTAGCTAACAATTTCTCTTACGCTAACCCTTTTAGCAAGCTCACTGCCTCGCAGTGAGAAGACGGCGAAAAATAGTAATTTTTTTTATTGTGAGCTTTTGAAAGTCAATGGCTTTTAAGCTTTCAAGCAGAGGATTTTTTTTATTAATTTAGCTCATCCATTTAGTTTTTATAAATCAAAATATTTCAAAGCATACAGCAATTAAGCTTAGAAAATTTAAACAAATGCGAGTGCCCAGCTACCACGCAGACACGTCTTTACACGCCAGCTTGCCTTATCCAAAGCTCTTCAAAAAAGCTGCTGTCAATTGTTGCCGAACGAAATGCGGACGTTGACGTACTATTTGCTTTTTTTTATTTATTAGCCATTTTTCACGTGTTTTTGCCACATCTCAGCTTACATTTTAATGGCGTCTACAAGTCTCGCATGGACACACACACACACATACACTCAACCATAGATCAGCACGTTTTCACACATCGTTTTGCAGCGCAAAGGAAGGAAGGACCGAGTTGAATTTTTTTCCCCGTCACCACAGCGCACATTGCTCCTCACATACAAATAGAGTTGATTGCTAAAAGACGCCGACACATGATTTTTAGTAATAAAAAACTTTTACATAACATACACACACACACACACACACATACATATATAGCATATGTGCTCAGTATAATTGGCTAACTAACCGCGCTTAAGCCATAAGATGACCAAGTTGTTGTTGTTGCGTTGCTTCATTGCATTCTGTCGCTAGTTGTTGGTTATACGCTTCGTTGGTGGTATTTGTTAGTTTTTATATCTGATTGCTATTGCACACATACATTCACACATACATCGTCGTCCTTGCTCTCATACATGTGAGAAATGTTTCGTAATTTTTAATGCGCGTAACGTGTTGACCATCATCATAGCCGCTTTTACACGGTCTTTGCTACTCATCAGTGTTTGGTTTGTTGTTTTTGTTTTTGTTGTCATAGGAAATCGGAGCGCAATGAAGCCGTTATTTACAGTTCCGTCCAATTCTGGTGACGCCTCGTTAGTAGAGCTGTGTGAAGGTTTTCAAGCACAGCCACAAATTACAGCGATGGAAGTAAGAGAATGTATTTTGAACTAGTTACTTTGAGTGTAGCACTGGTTTTGAGCGCCTAGTTTCAACAAATAGTTATGATATTAAAAATTAAGTTTCAAATTTTCCCAGAAAACTTTTAAAGCTGCTACATAGTTTTTCGATGGTAAAGCAATTGTGAGCTTTTCTTTTACGTGCAAAGCTTGAAGGTTTTCTTTTTTTCTATATCTCATCTCCTCTCAATTTCGATTTCGTATGCATCCCAGATAAAAGCTCCCGAGCAACTAGCTCCTCCAAAGCTTTTCCTAGTCACACTAGATTTGACATACCTTGCGTTATAAGAAAGCTTTTACAATCTTTATAAAAGCTTTTAGAACGATACAGTTGTTAAAGCTTTCTTTGTGTCAGATAAAAGCTCTCAAGTAGCTGATTTCTATAAATTTTTATTTCCTACTACTGAAAAAAAAGAAATTTCTTGTAAAAAATGAGAAGAAAAAAAAATGTTTGTCACAAGCTTTTACTAAACCAATTAGATCGAGGAAAAATGTCGAATTTTTCCCTAAACAAAACTTTTGAATGCAGGCGAACGCTTTAGCATTGTTTACGAAAGCAAAGGAAAACTTCGCATCTTGATAAAAGCTCTGAAGCAGTCATAAGTGAAATTTAAGCTTTTGGACGAAAGCTTTTAATTTTTGTTTCAATATCCAAAATGTATATTCCCCGCATTTGTCATGCCAGATAAAGTTCAAATGGAGCTTTCACCATATCAACGTAAGCTTTTAACTTCAAAATTTTTAAACTTTTTTTTAGCACATAGCTTTTATTATGAAAGTATAAACGTGTGGAGAATTAATGGAAGCTCATATTTAATGATTTCGAAAGCTACTAAATAGAGTAAAAAAAGCTTAGTATAAGCTTTATGAAAGGACCAGTTTACATGCAGCTCTAGAAGTAGTGACTTTGCAAGCATAACACTCAGCAATTTACCCCATTCACTATATTCCATCAAATATTATATTTTCTGTTCCACACCATTTTCCGCCAATGTACACAATTTCTAGCCATTATTATTGTTGTAATGATGGCTACTCTGGCCGTCATTGTCATTTACTGACCGACACAATAAGAACTTTTTCGCGTATGTCTCGTGATTTAATTGACAGTAACATAAATATTAGCGAAACTCTAGTGAGCGTGTAAATGAGTTGAGCAGCAAAGATTGCTGTTGTGGCCTGTGGCTAGACTATGGTCATAGAGTTGAGCTCTCTGCTATGATACCAACAGAAAGATGTATGGTGAATGAGTTGCGGGGGTACTAACGAAAGAGTTATTTTTTTAATTTCTACAAATTCAAAAATTTTAAAATTACTTATTTCAAAATAAGATAATCCAAATCAAGTCAAATTTGTTAAAATTATTATTCCGTAAAGAAACTTTCTTAAATTTTTAGTGGGAAAATGGCAACCCTAAAAAAATTATAAAAAAATGAATTTCGATAAATTCTGCTCTTGTTAAAGCTTTTATGCTATGCTTAACTTAAACTTAGTAAATCTTTAAGAAAAATAAGTTGTGAAATTCAAATAAGTGGCAACTCCCAAAAAAAAGGAAAGAAAGTCGAGTGTCACGAAGCAAACATTAAGTATTTACATTTTCGGAAGTTCAAAAACAAATTCACTGCATTTTATCTGCAAACAGATTTTTGAATTAAAAATATCTCAAATTAAAGATAAGTGGCAACTCCAATCTATTGTTTTTCTTTTTCCGAAAAAAAAATTAATCGCACATAGTTAACGAATTTAAGTATAAATTATAAAGTTCCGTATGGTAGTGCTTTTATTTAGTTGAGCAAGTCGTTGCTAAAATGTAAAATATCAAATGCAATGAACTATGTGGCAACTCTCACAAGAATAATTCAAGCTGATAGCAAAAATAATTTAATTTTTCGGAATAAATTGGTAGCCCAAGTAAAAAATACATTTTTTAGGACAAAAAAAGTTTGAAACAAAATTTTTTTCGAAAACATGTGGCAACCCTCCAACATAAGCATATCTAATATTTGTCCTTTTTTTCAAAATTGAAGTTAAAAAAAAAAATTATATGTGAACTTGTCGCTTGCGAGATATCAACTTAAATTGTGGATGTTTTTATTTTTCCTGCTTGCTTAATTGTTTGTTGTTTTTAATGCCAAATCGTATCTAAGCGAGAAAAAAAAATTTTGTCCTTCAAAAAAAGGGGCATTAATAAATTATATGACCACAAGTAAACAATAAGAATTTTTCCAAAAGCTAGCTTTACAATTAAAAAAAAAATTGGTGGCAACACTAATTAAAAAAATTTTCAGTCTAAAACTTTTTCGAAGTAAATGCTAATTTTAATAACAAAAAAAATAATAACAAGTGGCAACACTAATTAAAAAAATCTTCTGTTCTAAACTTTGTTCGAAGTAAATGACAAAAGCCAGCTCTACAATTTTAATAACAAAAAAAAAAAGAAAAAAGTAAAATAGGTGGCAACACTAATTAAAAAAAAATTCTGTCCTTAACTTTTATCAAAGTAAATTTTAATAACAAAAAAAAAAAAAATAAAAAAAATAGGTGGCAACACTAATTAAAAAAATTTTTAGTTTTAAACTTTGTTCGAAGTAAATGACAAGTTTTGCTTTCACATTTAAAATACCATAACGTTACACATTTTTGGTGATCCCATTTTTCTCTGCTCTGCTCTCTTGCGCTCACCTCCATTACTGGAGTACACTTCCAACAAAAACAAAAAAAAAAATTTATTGTTAAAGTACCTCATTTGCTACTGTTCAGTCATACGTGATTTGTTTGCTTGCTGTCTTGAAATGTTGTAATTGTACTTGTTGTTGTTGTTGTATTTGTTTACCTTATTATTGTTGTTATGGCAATGTTTCCTTTGTGGCACGTTGAATGAAGTAAAAGTTTTTCGCATGAACGAACTGCACTTAAGCGAGAGAAACACATGAAACGTAACGAAGTGAAAAGCAAAGTGCAAAAGTGCATAAAAGTGTGCTCGTGTGCGTGTGTGTGTGTGTGTGTGTGCAGTGTGCGGAGTGTGATGGAAGAGTGAGGTGTAGCGTGTGCAGCGTAATTAACTGACAACTTTGAATTACCAACTATTTACGAGAGGACATTGAAATGCGCACGAAAATTGCTTTCTTTCACAAAAATAACAACAACAAAAACAAAAACTAAATAGAAAACTGAAGTGGCAAGAAAATGTGCGAGCAGCAAGCAGACTTGGCACTTTACATTTTTAAGGAATTCAACTCTTGTTTTTTTTCCATGGTAATTAACGTTGCTACGAAAGGACAATTTTTAACTAAAGCACAAATTAGTTTTTTTTGGAGGAAAAATAATATTAAAAAAATTGAAAAAAAAAATTAAAAAAGTATTTAAATGTGAGTAACTATTTATTTGCTGTGTTTTACGTATACCCAATTACACTGAAGGAAGTTAGAAATTTTTGATACTGTGAACGTGTAGAAAATTATTTTCTTTTTAACAAAAAATCTTACTTAATCATCATCATCATTAACATCATTAAACTTCAGTCATTGCATACATTGCTTTGGAATCATTGGAAGGGGCGAGAGGTAAGCCAGCAACAACAACAACCGACTTAATAATTTTACTATCCAAAAAAAAATAAAAATTATTGATGTTTGCTAGACGCACGGCGTCATAACTTCATGGCCTGAGCTAAACTCCTACGACATAATAAATTGAAAGCTTTTAAAGCGTGCAACAAAAAAAAAATACAACAAAAAAATTGAGGAAATCGCTCTGTCCGGAAATCGCACAAATCAGGCAACTAGCTGAAACTACCAAGTGCAGCATTAGCCATGACGGGCACGAGCATTTTAGTGAATTTATGCACTCAAACGAGCTACATTTATGCGCCAACTTTTTGGCATCCGTTCGAAGCTGCAACATACATTCAAAACTTTCGACTTTGACCGGCTGCATGCCTTGCTCACTCTGTGTGTGCATATGTGTGTGTGAGTGTCCAAAATGGCATGAGTAAATAAGCCACTACAGCAATTTTCAAGTTGCTTAGTATTTTGTTGTTCTTTTTTTCTTTTTGTTTTTGTCTGTGCAAACGAAGACCGCACGCTGAATTGGCAAACTCATTGTGCTGCTTAACATTTTGAAACGATTTCGACAAAAATTTGTAGTACAATCTTGGGAAAAAATAGAAAAGGAAGAAAGGAAAACAAAAAAAATTAAAAAAAAAAATTAAAAACATTTGAAAAAAAAATTTCTAAATACAGAAAACTTAAAAAAAACCGCCACAACTTTTTTGTTGCTGCCAAGAAATGCTTTAGCCAACTAAATATTTATATGGCAATAAGAAAAACTACAAATGTCAAGTGAAATTCGCAGCTGGTTTGGCAACACTTGCAACAACACAAATCAGCAAAAATTGCAACTCTTTTTCAGATAATAACAGAGCGCCGGAATAACGAGCAAAAAATTTAAAAGGGGCTTACGACAAGTGTGAATGTGGGAGGGAAAAAGAAATTTAATTGCGAACACTAAAACTTAAATAAGTTATATCGGACAATAACCACGCCCACTTTTTATATACCAAATACTACAAAAAAAAAATTATTTTTCAAGTTATTAAATAATAAAACTATAGTAAAGATTCCTAATTTTGTTAGTTTGAATTTATGTTATTCACTATTCTTTAAATTTTTGAATAGGGGTGTGGCACGGCCCACTTCTGCTTAATTTAATTTCTGCAAATATTTTAAATCATAAATCCAAAAAATTTTCAGCATATCATTACAAAACTCAGCTCAAATTACGCTTGCTACGAAGAATGTGCCAAACAGGAAAGAAAATAAATCGCTTAAGGACCACGCCCACTTTTATATAAAATATTAATCAAAGAATTGAAAAGGATTATATTAGACAGTATCTCCCCGAAATTTATTTCCAAATCAATTCCACGGTATTTAAAAGTTTAATTGTAGTAAGAAATGCGAAATATATACATATATCTATTTTAGTTAAATAGGCGTGGCACCACCCACTTTTGCTTAATTTAATTTTACAAATACTATTAATCATAAATTAAAAAAACCGCGTGTAGCCAGTACACGTGAAAGAAGTTAACTTCTTAAATTCAGAAATAACGAAATATGAATAAGGTGTGTTCGAGAATTGTTTAGATTCACAATTTCTTACTTCCGGGAAGTGGACCAGGGAACCGATCCATTCAAAAATATCTTATGCATTGTGCGTTTTGCTTCAAATTTGGTAAGTGGGTAGAATTATGCCTAAATTAACAGGGGCCAATACGAATGGGATATAGAGGAAGAGGGGCGGGGTAAAAGGAAAGCGGGTAATGAAGAGAAAAAGGGGGAGATAGAGTGAAGGCGAAGAAAGATTGGAAGGAGAGTTGTAAAAGGGGGGACAGTGAGCTCGCATTTAGACAGGACGTCTGCCTCTACTACATATATAATGTATAAGATTGAAATATTGTATGTGTGTATGTATGCATAACTTAAGTTGCGTTCTAAACGGATCGACTGATCATAACCAACTTTAGAACAGAAACTGAAAACCATCGATGAATTAAGAGGGATAGGGGAAAAGGTGCGGGATTTTTCATGTTGCATATCTCTGGAAGTATTCATGCTAGGCCGCTAAAATTCAACAGAGTTATATGAGGATTATGAAACCACTCGTATAAGGATTTGAAGAACGGGCATAATTGGTATCAGTTCTATCGACTTTATCAAACTTACCTACCTAATTTCGATTTATTCCATGGAATGGAACCAATTTCATCCATTCACGGAATATGTAATTCGACCTAAGGCATGTCTCAATCTCAAGGGGGCGAATAGAAATTTTTGTCAAATAGCATCCGCGCACGCATTTTTTCTGCGTGCCTGGTAGAACGAATTTATGCGCCGGTATAAAATCAAGCCGTCCGAGTCTGAGGATTGAATTTTATTGATTTGGGGGGACATTCCAGTTCTAATGTACTTGAATTAAATTCTTACAAAATCCGAAGAATTATTTAAAACTATAAAAGATGGTGATGAACACCCTAGGCCAAACTAATTGATTTTTAGATGTTATATGCAGTTGTGGTTTGGACGCATACATAAAGCCACCTTAGGTCCATTTAATATAGCTATTTACTCAACATATTATACTCAACAAGCATGACAATAACAAATGAGTTGACAATTGCAGCAACAAAAATCAACTATGTACATAATTACTGTACTAATCTAACCAGCACCAAAGGGAACCCTACCAACCATGGCTAACCATGGTGAAACTCCCCTACCAACCATGGCTAACCATGGTGAAACTCTGATTCCAAAAATTCACAAATTTTTACTAACACCAACGCATATTTTTATAATTTGTATGGAAAACGCAAAGTGCCTAAAAGTATGCTTCACACTTACACGCCAAAATCTTTTCAACATGGGTAAAAAGTGAACCTCTCTGAACAAAATTACCCACTTTTTTATCCTCTTTTTTGGTAAGCGCGACTCAATGATTATCCAGATTTTTATCCGATCATGGTTGGCAGGGAATTATGTACAGTGTGTGTGTGTGTTGGTGTGCACCATCTAGCGTCCTTTTCAAGTTTGGCGTTTCTAGTGCCATCTAGTTACGCAGTAGTAGTGAGGATTTCAAAGACAACAACCAATATTCTATTTCCGTTGCATAGTTCCCGTTATATCATCTATTACAATACAATTTTCTCAATTTTACTCTCAATAAAAACTTCATATCGCCGCCTAAGAAGTTAACTTCAAAAACCTTTTCAGAATATGATAAGAAAACTCACCCTAAATTGCCCTTAACGCCAGGAATGTGCTGCAGAAATAAAGGTGTTATAGATTAAGAACCACGCCCACTTTTATTTAAAAGATTTTTGAAAGAGTCTCAGATGATTTTAATACGCTTATAAATAAGCTTATGATAAGTCTTCCTTACTTACCAATCCTAGTTGCAGGCAGAAATTTGATAAAATATAATATTTTTAAAAGTAGGCGTGGCTGCGACCTTTTTTACCAAAACATCGTCTCCGCAGCCATCACTCAAAGTGGAGTTGCCGTGTTATAGAATTGGTACAAATATTTCACTTATAGTAAAAAACATTTTTGGCAAAATTAAAAAAAATCGGTTCATAACAACGCCTACTTTTTAGACATCAACCTACCACGCCTAATTGTTGGTGTCTTAAAAGTGATTTATTGAAATTAAAATGGCTGAGTGGTGCAAATTAAAATTTGTAAAAGTATAAGAAAATCAAATAAAATTCAAAATTTTATAAATAAAAATAAAGAGGGCGTGGTGCAGCCTCTTTTTAAACTTGCGAATCCTACTTTTTTCTGTTATTATCGAAGGTGATTTTTCTATATGCATTATAACTTTTATTCAATTACATTCAAATTTGAGAACACTTTTCTAGTGCCGGTAGCCATCAAACAGCCAGGAGTAAAGTCAATCAGTTTGATTACCACGCCCACATGTCAACTCAAAGTTTTTTTTCTTCGAAAAATCTACAACCCACATTTCTTAGAAGAAACTCTTTTACTTTTTTCTGCAAAATTTATTGTGGCGCACTGCAAAAGAACAGAGCGAGACACACACACACAGTTACAGAAGCGCACGCATGCTGGCATTCCCATAGTTGAGGCCATAAATTGCAAAAACCAAACGAGCAGCCAGCGTCAAGTGGCTAAGAATGTGTAAAAACAAAAATAAAAAATAAAACAGAAAAATATTAAAAAATTTCAAAGCTGCCATCAAATGAAGTGAAATGCTAAAAAAAAAAAACTGAACAAAAAAAATAATAGCAACTCTTAGTAAAGAAGAAATTGGTGAAAGTAGAAAGCGAAAAGCTGCATGCTGATAAACAAAATGGCGCACCAAAAATGTCTAAAAAGCAGCCACAGTAGCCTTGGCGCTGACCAAAGAACGACAGTCAGGCATGTGCGGGCCACGATGTGCGCCTGAGTGTATGTGTGTATGTATGTAATAATATTTCGAAAGCTATTTTGTGAACATGTTTGTTGTGGCTGTCTTTGTTGTTTGTTTGTTTTGTGTATTTGTGGATGGCAAAAAGCTAAATTCTTCGCAACAAAAAATGACCACAACTTGTATGATCAGTGCTGGAATGAAGGAGCCCAAAGACATCAGGCCAAACACTCTCAAAGGATTTGTGGCCAAAGAAAAAAAGTGAAAATATAAAAAGCGAAATACACTAAAGAATGTACTGAAAAGAATTACTTGAAAAAAATTGCACTGAACAAATGCTTTGGCCGGCCGACTGCAGAAAGAAGTTGCGAAATTCGATTACCTTGGTAAAAAAGGCGCAAATCCTGTTCACATACTAAAGTAACTAGATACAGGTTATGTTAAACAAAAAGGGACGGATGCAAATCATTGTGCATGAAAATTATTATAATTTTGGTTGTAATGTTATGAAAGGATCGCAGAAAGCAGAAGCTAGGTTTATCCAAATACCAAATCAAATAATGTTTATGATCAAATTTTTTTTTTAATTTTTCAAACATTTTCTTATAAATTTTTTTTTTAGTTTCATACAATATTTTATTTTGAATAAAATTTTTTTTTAATACATACATATGTATAAAGTAAATTAAAAAAAAAAAATTTTTTTTAATTTTTTGATTACTTCGATATTTTTGAGTCCGAAGCTTTTTAATTTATGTTTGAATTTGAAAATTTTTTTTTTAATATTTCAAAACCAAGCTAAAGTATTCTATCAATTTTAAAACGGGTGTCTTAAAGTTAGAAAAGCTGATTTTTTCTTTTAAAATTGAAGTTAATTTTTATATTAGAAAGTTTTATTTAGTTTTAAATTGTCTTTAATTGATTTTTTAAATTTAATGATCTGTTTTTTGAACAATATTTTTCAAATTACAAATTGGAAAATATTTTTTTTTTTCAAATTAGATTCTTTTTTAAATTTCGAGACACATGAATTCAATTAAAAAATAAAAATCAGAGTTTTTATATTTTTATGTTAAATGTGTGCTTCTTTTAAGTGCTAAACTGTTTTGAAATAATTTGGAAGTTTAAAAAAGCTTTTGCAAATTATTTCTACAACTGAAAAAAGTTGCTTTTTAAATCTTATAACTTTTTTAAAACAAAGTTTGACTTAAATCTTTTAAATTTTTCATTTCTTTAATTTCTAAAAAATTTTGTTTCCATTAAAATTTTTTTAAATAGATTCTGAAATCTAATTTTTTTTGTAAATATTTATAAATAAGAATTTTATTCAAATAACAATTTTGAAATTAAATTTTGTTTGCATACAAGCTTTCGGAACTTGGCGCAAATTAATTTATATACAAAGTAATTTGTACATTTTGGCAGTTTTTAATTTTTATTTAGATTTCCCTTCATACAACTTTTTTACAATTTAAAATTTGCGTCGTCTAATTTACATATTTGATATTTTGTCTTTATAATTCATACCCTATTTTAAATGAGACTACAAAATAAATTTGAGTTTCAAAGAATATATCAAAGTTCTAAAAAATATTGTATTAGTAAAAATAATTCTATAATTACAAAACTTTTTTTTTAGCTTTTATTATTTAAACATGTTTTTCCATTTAAAAATTTTTTTAAATGAATTAATAAATTTCAAAATTTTTTTTTTATATTACTTTTGCGGCTTTTCTGGTTTTAATTATTTTTTCCTAGGCGGTTTTTTTTAAATTTATGTCTTCCAATTTTTTTTAATATTTATCTACAAATGGCAGAGTGTCCCATTTCAACTATGGCTAACTGTTCAAATATATATTTTCAATACTTCCTTTACAAGATAGCTGCTGCCAGTCTCTTGTTGTTGCTTTCTTCTGTGCGCTTCATTTTTTTTCTCTCTTTCTTCATTGATTATCTCTTTGGCAGCAAATAGGCAAAGCCATTAAGTTTGAAAATTTGTTGTGTCGCATCCTTGGCTTGCTGATCCAGCAGTAGCTCAAACCGATGCAAGGCAACTCTTTCAATATCTGGCTATAGCTTGTAGATATCTAAATGTAAGATGCAAAGTAGGCAAGTTGCTTATATTAAGAGGTCACTTTATATTACCGTTAACTATGTGCAAAAGTCTATAAAAAGTGAATTTAAATGAAGTGGCAAGTTTGTAGTGAAAACAAGTTAATAATAGTGCAATCCGGTTTTTGTTATTGATTGGCTGTAAAGTTGATTGAATGCCATAGACGAGGGTGCTGGATGAACAGTTGAAAATGAGTATAATGGAGACGATTGAAGATACAATAAAAAGGGAGTTGTACTAAGCCGTGTTTAAGAGATATAAAAATGTGATTTGGAAATATGAAGAGGAAGATAGAATTTAGGTGTAGGGGACAGCGGGGTTTTTTCTGTTCGAAAAGTTTTGCAGTCAGATGGCGGTGGAACTGGAATTTTGGTATGAAATAATTTTTTTTTTTTGGAAGATTTTTGATACATTCAAGAGCATGATGTTGGAAGCATTAAGCGCATTCAAATTGTTGTTTTTCATACATGAATGATTTTACTGATTAATTTGTTATTATTCAGATAAGTTTTTATAATAGCCTTATGATAAATTAGTTCCTTGTTTATTCATAAAATTCTTATTATCATATCCCTGTTGAATAAATTTCTCATTAATCAGATCCCAACTGATTTAAAGATTCTGATTAAATAAATCTCTGTTGATTGATCAAATTTTATTTAGTCAGATTCCAGGTGATCAATAAAATTCTGATCATTTCCTTTCGACTAATAAAAATCTGATTATTCTCTGACTAAATCTGAAATTCTCTGTCGATTAATATAATTCTGATTAATCATATTAGTAAATGATTTATAAAATTCTGATTCAGATCCCTGTACATAAATAAAATTCTTATTAATCAAATCTCAGTTGTTAACAAAAATTCTGATTAACCATATCCTTTTTGATTAATAGAGTTCTGATTAATCATTTCCTTTTCGACTAATGATTAATAAAAATCTAAAGTTCTATGTCGATAAATATAATTGTGATTAATCAGATCAGAGATAATATTCTTATTAATCAAATCCCAAATGATAAATTAAATTGTGATTAATCATTTCCTTTTCGACTAATAAAAAACTGAAACTCTCTGTCGGATAATATAATTCAGATAAATCGAATCAGTTAATGATTTAAAACACTCCGATTAATCGGATCTTTTGATAAATAAAGTTATGTTTAATCAGACGCCGAGTAGTTTCTATTCACTCAAATGAAATTAACTGAAAACGACTTCAAATTTAAATTTTGTGGTTAAACAAATTTTGACTGAATAAGTCTTCTGCAAAGTCGTTCTTATTTGATTACATTTAATCAAAATGCGATTTATCCCAAACTAATCATTAATCGATAATCATTTTTTTCTGAATAGATAAATATCTTAATCATAATTAGTCATAATTAAAAAGGGCATTGAAAAAAACAAATTATAGAGATCTCAGATCATGGGAATTGGGATGGAATTATCTCTGGTGTACAAGAATTAAATATCACATACTTTTAGGCGCATGGATGGCAATTTTTTTTTTTTAGACATATTTAATGATTTGGTGCAGCTATAGTCGATAACAAACAAAGCCACGTTTCACTTGAGTTGTTATATTTTACCCTTTTTTGTTTTTCATAAGAAATCTTCCCTCAATAATTTCGATTTATGTTTTCACTACTACCATTTTAACTCTTTAAAAATTTTCAACACACAAAAGCAAAGTTTTTCAACTTTTTTTTTATTTTTTTCACAAACCAAATATAAACAAAAAAATAGATTTCCTCACGCTTCATTGCAATTCAAAAATAATTGCAAGCCAATGCTTCTTTGTTCGTGAAAGTCAGAAAACTTTTTGGACAGACAACTCAAGCAAAGGAAAACTAAAATTAGACACAGCTGAGGTAGTTAGAGAAGAGCGCTCCTAAGCGTAGGCAACAAAAAAAGAAAAAAAAAAAACAACTGAACCCTTCGCTCCGGTTATTTGTTGCCATTTTGTGAAAGATTTATTGCAGTTTTGCAGCAAATTTCAGGGACAATTGCTGAACAAATGTAAGAAAAAAGCTACAAACAGCATCAGTAAGAACAACAACAACAACAAGCATAGCGAGTACAACCAACAGGAGGACAACAAAGCCGATAAAAGAAAGGAATCAGTTTCGGTTAGTTGGCAGTTTAAAGTTTGTGACTTTCTTTGACTAATGTGGCCCGGTGTGAGTGCTCCGGTGTTGGTGGTGTGGGGAAGTGTATTGTTGTTGTTGTTGCTGCTAGCGTTACAATTTGGTTTCACTTTTTTTTGTTGCTGTTTAGCTGACGAGTTTTTCGTTGTTGTCATTGTAAGGTATTGACGCAATTGTTAGTCGCACTTCCGCTTTATTGGTGTTTAGTTGTGGTTGTTGTTGTTATTGTTCTTTGCTGGTGGTAAAAGTAGGAACGCAAAGGTTGGCAGGAGCTGAGCAGTGTAGTGCGTGAGGCCGCTGACCCACCTTATATGGTATGATCAAGTTACTTTTCCTTTGGCAAAGGGGGACCGACTTTTAATTTAATAAAAATAAAATTTTATTCAGAACTACAACATAGGGCCGAACTGTATTCTTAACACAGCTTCAAGAACGACGGACCAGGAAAATATAAAAATTTCTTTTATTGACTACCTAAATTAGTAGCACTTGACACCATAAATAATTTATGGTCTTTATGATTTTGTATCCCTTTTATCTTGACATGCCAAGGAGTCACAATATTTAATCCAAGCATGTGCTATATTTTTATTCATACAACAACATATATTTCGAGTTTATTTATGATCATAGCCTCGATAAACTTCTGCGTTTGGATGTGAGAACATTCAGCAGTGCCAAGAAAATAAAGTTCGAAAAAAGAGATTCCAGCTCGAAAACCTTTTTTAATCTTTGTCATTGTGAAAATAGAAGCTTGAAAGAGCAAGAGCCTTAACGTGATTTCAAATCCCTCTTCCGAGAATAAAGCTTTGAAGAGATGTGTCTTGATATCATCGACACAGATGTCGGATTTCCCACTTGCTTTACGGATTTTTACCGATAAAATGTGAGCATATCCTTCTCCCTATAAAGTCGGGATGGACTTTATCAGAGGACTCTTTCTTGAACCAAACTTGTTTGACCTTCAAAAAGATTTTCTAAAATTCTAATATATTTCGAGCTCGCTATCCCAATATTTTAAGCAGTTTTCGTACTTCAGGGCCCTTAGAAAACGGGCAGTGATTTTTATTTAGGTACAATCTTTGATCCGAATTTTTCTAACCTTCAAAAATAGGCCCCGAAAAGGTGCTCCTGTTTGTTTCTTTTTATTTTTATTTTTATTTAGTAAATTTTTTATTTAAAATTTAAGCATTTTTTTTTGGATTTTTGGTTTTTTTATTCGCATTTTTTTTTTAATTATGAATACAATTTTTTTTGTTAATTTTTTTTCTTGTTTTTATTCTTCTTTTAGTTATTTTTTATTTTTTTTTTGTTTTCTTCTTTCTTTTATTTCGCAATTTTTTTAAATTTTATTTTAAATTTTTTGTGTTGGTCAATGTTTTTTGTTTAACTTTTTTTGCTTTTTTTCATTCCTTTCCATCGCAATTTTTTTTTAAATTTTAATTAAAATTAAATTTTTTTTGTTATTTCTTATTTTTATTTTTCTTTAGTTAATATTCAATTTTTTTTTTTTTTTTTTTTTTTTTTCTTTATTCACTTCGCAATTTTTTTTTAATTTTCATTAAACATTTAGAAAATTTTTTTTGTTTTTTTCCTTCGCAATTTTTTAAAAATTTTAATTAAAATTAAGTTTTTTTTGTTAATTTGTTGTTATTTCTTATTTTTATGTTTCTTTAGTTAATTCTAATGTTTTTCATTTTTTTTTTGTTTTTTTCTGTCTTTACTTCACAACTTTTTTTTTGGTTTAATTAAACATTTAAACAATTTTTGGTTTCTTAATTTTTTTTTGTTTTTTTCTTTCGCAATTGTTTTTTAAATTTTGATTTAAATTTTTTTTGTACTTAATATTTTGTTTACTTTTTTAACTTTTTCTCTTTAACAATTTAAAAATTTTTTTTTTCTTATTTCTTATTTTTTTTTTAACTTTTAATTTTTTTTTTTTCTGTTTTTATCTTTCGTTTCTTTCTCATTTTTTTAATTTTAATCTGAATCTTAAAATTATTTTTAATTTTTTCTGGTTTTTTTTTTTTTTTATTTTTCTCTTTTTAAATTTCTCTATTTTTTTTCGTTCCACAATTTTTTAAATTAACTTTTTTTTTTTTGTCACGGTCTAATATTGCCACATGCACAGATTAACAAAATCCTCACACGCAGATTTTGTAGTTTAGCCTCAATTTGATTTCTGCTTGTTTGGCAAGTTTTTATGTGTTGCCTACTTTTAGGGTGCGCACTTTTTATTGTTTTGTTTCATGTCATTTATATTTATTTTTGTTCTGTTTTGTAGTTTATGCTTCGTTCTTGTTATTTGAGATAATCTAGCTGTCCTTGTGCATATCACATAATTCATCATGCCTCTCCGCCCACTGTATTTATCGAGATGTTAACATTTATATTTTGATACTGCTTACATTTGGTTTTGTTATTGTTGCTTGCGCGCTTATTTAGATGTTTATTATTGTTTAGTTTTCTTTCCCCCTTTTTTATCACCCATACTGCCATTTGTACGCACAACGAGCGCAAAAAAAGTTTGTTGTCATTATTATTTGTGCAATTTTTGCTGACTGTGTTATTGTTTATGTAGTGTTTGTTGTTGTTGTTTAATTGTTGTTGTTGATATTGTTTACAACACCCACTCAAGCACAAATATGTAGAAAACATTTTATTTACGATGATGCGTATGTTTAGCCATACAAAAAATATATTTTCCAACAACTTTTGCTTGGATTTGCTTCGAAACACTTCAGCCATTCTGCTACGTGCTTCTACCCTTCTTCCTTCCCTGCTTCGTACGTTCTCTAATTTTACCTATTTTCATTTTTTTTATTCTATATTCTACATCCATTCTGCACCCACTGTATAAGTAAATCGTCTGGTTTCTTCTTTTTTTGCTTTTTGCTTTTCCCCTCACTTTCATTATTTGTTGCCTACTTTTGTGTGCTGCTGCTCTCGTAATATATCATATATCAAAGCATACTTTTGAGCGTTTGTGTTGTGTTGAGTATGTGCATTACACTAGCGTCTTTGTTAACCAAAAAGTCAAGTGGTGGTCAATTTGAAAAACTATAGCTCTTCAAAAGTTTACAAGTTTACAACTTCAAGTTATGTATGAATAGAAAAACTTGTGAAAGCTATTGAATTACGTTTTTATGGTTTTGTCGAACATTGTTATAATGTGTAGCATACTTTTAGGCGCACTTAGAAATATATCAAACAGTTTTTCGTTAAATTGATGTTCCTTAAGTGTTTTATTTACTTACATATGTGTATCAGCGTAAAGCTTTCTGTTTGTCAGCTAAAGCAAACCCCTATCTTTGAAACGTATTCTTAGTTTGACTGTTTCCAAAGGGATTTTTGTGTCCCGGATATATCATAGAAATCCCGGTTTTTGTATGAATCTAACTAAACGTTGTATGCTTTTAGGGGCATTGTATATTATTTTTGCACGTGGCTTAGAAGAATCTAAAACAATAGAACGAGCATTAGACACAGCGTAATTTTCTTTGGATACACGTATTCACCACGTGTATATGATTACAGATTTGAAAAAATTGCATACTTTTAGGCGCAGTAAATTTTTTTTGTTAAATTTTTAAAAAGCCTACCTTCAGTTTGGTTAATGTGACAAAATGTAATTAGCTTTGATTTAAGGTCACTTCCTTGCTACATCCGCCAAGGGGCATTCCAAATAAATTTCGTACGCAAACTTTAGCTAAAAATTATCTGCTATTCACATTCTCTGATCATTTTCAACTTTCTCTTCCTCTTTCCAGCATGGGATTACAATTGCAACATGGTCACTCGCACGGTAGTTTATCTGGTAGCTCGCATGGCCACAGTCACGAGAGCATATCGAAGAAAAAAAATAAGAAAAGTAAAAAGGATAATAACCTCAAGACAGTAACAGATATTAGCAACAGCACCGGTGGCTTATCGCTTAGTACAGCAAGTTCGAAACTAACTGTGCTTACTACAGGTGATGGCGTTAGTGGTGGTGTTGATGTTGGTGGTAGTGTTGAAAGTGGTGTCGGTGTAAGTGCAAGTACTGGTAGCACGAATCACCTCGTACCCGGCCCATTGTGTTCAAAAACAGGACCCTGCACATTACCCACCACACATCGGCCGCTGGAAGATGGCGTCGCTGAGCAGTTGGATGCTACCGATGCAGCACTACCTTCAGCTGGCTTGTCTACATTTTCCTATCAAAATTCTACATCGGTAAGTGAGGTGCATGCCGAGGTGGCTGCAGTTATGGCTGAGACAACAGTTGGTGGTCATCATCATGGCGGTGCGGCATCGCGAGATGCTGAAAATTTAAATGTACGCGCCGCTTTCATACACGTAATTGGTGATATGATACAAAGTTGTGGCGTATTTTTGGCGGCTTTGGTGATATTCTTTCGTCCGGATTGGGCCATTGTTGATCCGATTTGTACATTTTTCTTCTCGATTATTGTGCTCTTTACGACATTCGGCATTATGAAGGATGCGTTGTTGGTGAGTAAGAAATTGTTTTATATTTTTATGAAACAAAAGCTTTTGTGCTTTCATGAGAGCTTTGAAAAAATGCTCAGTTTGCTTAAAAGTATGAAAGATTTATTTGAATGTTTTTCATGCTGTCGGAAGTATAAACCGATATAGATCTTACTTTATATCATTTTAATTTAACCCAAGCTGAGATATTTGTTTCGACCCCTTTTTTTGTTCTCGCAGCCAAAATGTGTACAACACAAACTAGCGACAGCATACAGAAAGAGGGAATTTCCATGCCTTAAAGTATGCAACATTTTCTAATGTCATGTTTAGTTCTGATGGGTACGTATTTCTATTCTGTAACTACTTGAATTTTTGTTAGAGTGGGTACATTTTTTAATTATGTTGAAATTGATCCTTAGTGTAGATGACATCTCCGGAAGCCTGCATACTTTTAGGCACTTTTCGTTCTCAATACAAATTTCATAAAAAGGCAACGGAGTTCCTTGCGGGAGAACAACTAGTGAAAAATAAAAGTTTTAAGCTCGCTAAAGTGGCTTGCCATTTTTGATAGCAAACAAATTTCAAAATGAGTATGATTTAAAAATTGTTTGAATATTTTTAGGCGTTTAGTTTACTTTCCTATTTTGGCTATTTCCTTAAGCTGCTGTAACTGTATACCCACTGGTGTTTAACTTTTTCGTACAAAAATTTCCTATGAGAGCACACAGTTTAATATATTTATGTTCTTAACCCTTTGGCCACCATCAAAATCCCACATGCAAAGTGGGAATTACTTCACCCCCAACAAATGGTTGTCAGCGTAATTTAAGGCTGAAGGCTGAGGGTATATTTACTGTCATTTGCTTGTTTAAACACAATATTCACAAACAACAATATTGTCAACAAATTGCTTACAATATAATGTTTTCATTTTTTTATTTTTTATTTCATTTTCTTTATTTTCTTGATCCACTTTATAATGTTTTGTTTATTTTGATAATCATCTCGATTATAACAATAATAACTAAAGCTTAAAACGCACTTTCACTTGTCACACATTTCTATTCATTTTTCACATTAATATTTCTCTTTTTCTTTTCATTTTTATCTGCCTTTCTGCGTTATGGTGCCAACAATGCGGAAATCAAACGACAACGCACCTATCGCACTTTAACCCACCCACCCACTCACCTACATTTGGCACGAAAATGCGTTTGATTAATTCACTTTCTGGTTGGGTGACTCTCGTTGTGTGTGTGCGCGTGTGACTTCGCGTGCAACTGTCATACTATTGCTGTTTCTACACTTTGTTATTGTTGTACATGCTAAA